>JAQBSW010000351.1:0-217888 GCA_029291075.1 Eudiplozoon nipponicum
ATACAAGTTTGCTTGAAATAATACCACTAGCTGGTTATGCTGCGGAGACCTATGCGTGCTTGTTACATTTGATGGCACAATTTTGGAGACCTGATGTATTAGGTACGGATCGAGGTGTCAATTTCATGACATGTGTCTTTCAAGATAACTTACAGTTTCTGGGAGTCGATGTGCAAAAACAGTCCAATGAAACGCATACATCGCGAGTTAAAGGCGGCTCTATGTGCTTCTCACGAAATGTCCGATTGGCTTATCGAACTTCCACTAGTACTACTTGGTATCCGATCAAGATATCGCAATATCATAAAGGCATCAGTTGCACAGATCATATTTTGTTAGTAATAAGCCACTAGCGACAGAATTAAAATAGTCTACGTCCACAGCGAACCAGAGAACACCATCCACCAGTGTATGTTTGGAAGTCGTTAGATGTATGTACACAGGCCTACGTCCGAATAAACGTTGTTCATTCAAAATTAAAGCAAAAGTATACCGGACCTCATCCGATAATTAATCGTGGTCCTAAATTCTTTGTGATTGATTCTAACGACAATCATAAATCAATGTTTAGTGATCAATTAAAGCCTGTATTTAAATTCCGGATTCGTTCACCAATTACAGAAGGATGTGATAACGATGACGAACGTTGGCTATCATCTTATCATGTGTAAACAAGTACATCAGAGTATATTTTAGAGACGAGATTTAAATGGGTACAGCGGGATTATAGATTTTGTGCACAAACCGAAATTTCTCGTTTATCTAACGTAAAGTTCACGGTTAAGTTGAGGAAATTCACTGATAATTTCAAACACCAGCAGACTAATCGAATAACGCTATTATTTATTTGCAGTACGTATGATAAGCTAACAAGAAAAATTTCTCGTAACAGGTTTAAAACAAGATTATAAATCATGTAAGTCCTACAAAATGGGATGAGTTTACCATTTATATCTCTAATTAAAAACTGTGGTACAGTAAGCTGCACTGACTTTGTTCTATTTACGTGGCCAATCTTATCTAGACACTTAAATGCATCGGACCTTTGATTTATGCGAATTTTTCCATGCGGTCGAATATAACCTTTCGAAGCACAAAGCTTTTAACGATAAAGTAATATTTGATTTAGTTTAAGAAACCCAGCTTATTGATTCTTCATTTCATATTCTTTAAATGTTATAAATCTATGTTGATTAAGATTCTAACTTTCTGTAGCATATTATATCGGTACATTTGTATGGTTGAATAAGCATTCACGATAACTCTGGCGTGTTGCATACTTTATATTTTAAAAATGTACCTTTTTATGTAGTATATCATTATTTCTGTTGAGATAATTGATATTTTATTTATTGTGATTACATTTTGAGTATGCAGTAGCTCTTAAGATGACAATATTGTTAATTTACATATAAAATTATACTTTTGAATATCTAATGTACTACTACTTACATATTTTGATAGTGACACAATTCTTCATGTTCCGTCGCACATAGTTATTTAACTTAGCAGTCTCCTTACGTTTTGTATTTGCTTTAGTTAACAAACTTGATTGCTTCCTCTTTTACCATTGAGTAGGTCGCTTCTTGACTTCTAAAGCGTGTCTTACCTCATGATTATATCTACCGAGAGCGCTACGTAAAAGTTGTCTCCATTGTTCGTAAGGCCTCAACTTGCCTTTCGTTTTCGAATTATTTTAACTCCTCAATTCCATCCAATCGTACCTTGAATATCTTTAACAAATTCTACCATTTTCTGAAGCCACAAGTGTTTTGAGCATACTATCCAAGGATACAAATCTCCTATCCTACCAGGAGTTTAAGAAGGCGGTTAGTTCTCACTTATGTAACACGTTACTAAACAGAAACCTTTTGACTGGAAGTGTAACTTTGTCCTTTCGAACCTGTAATAAACTTTTTTGTCCAAATAAATATATCATATATTAGACGTTTCGGAGATTCAGTCACTTTTCTACTCGACTCCAGCCTGGGTGCTACGCTAGCGACTTTGAACATCAATGGTTATCCTTATGATTGCTGCTTACAAATTTTGGATGGTATGCTCTTATTATTTCATTAACGATTTGTGGTTTTATTTTTTTTTCAGCTACTCCGAGATAAAAAAAACATTTGCAATAAAACTCTAATAATAAACGACATATGTCTATGCGAATATAAAGTTTATGCAGGTTTCTAACTAAGACTTCGACAATTCAGCAAACCCGTATCTTGCAAGCTCACGGCCAAACGATTCACCTCTTCGCCACTGTTACATTAGTGCGATTACCGCAACTCTCTTACGCCCGAAAGCATCTCGGAAGATAAAATACAGGAAGTTATGCAAACCGTAAAATATAAACACCAGATGGACCTGTCCAACGTATCTGCCAACATGCTCCGTCAATCAGTAAACTCCCACATACTACTGGCCTATAATTACAACAACATGCTAATGTCCCAAGACATTTCACTGTTGCCAAATAAAACCCGCAGTGAATTAAAAAAATTAAGGCCTTTAACTAATCTACCTGCACTCACTAAGTACCGGACAATAGGATCTATGTACTAAATTAATTTTGTTTCAATTGAAAGATTCCCAGCATCCTGGTTTCCCTCGAGATCGATCATGCACGACAAACCTGATCGCTCGGCCAGATTTAAAATAGTTTATCTTTAAACAACGAGGCTATTATGATATTTCTGGAAATCGCTAAGGCATTTGATTTACATTTACGCAACCGTTAATGAGCTTGCGAACCTACACTTATGCACAAACACACTAATTCATCTTTAAATACCTGTCACAATGACAATCTGTCATCGCAATGGATAGAACGCCAACTCTTCCTCTGTCCGTCCATGCTGGGATTCAACAAGGTTAAAAATTAGGACCATTTTTCTTTAATGCTGTATTTCATGTATCAAATAACGCAATGAAACATGCTAAACTTAGTAGATATGTAGAAGATACCACACTAGTTTATCCAATCAGCGCAAGAAACATAGCTACATCGCTAAATACTCAGGAATAATTACAGAGCATCTATGTTATACTCCAAAATTGTCACTTCAAATCAGGCATACTTACTTAGGTGTACATCTAATGTGTCTTACTAATCAGATCTCGTTTTGGCTGTTGTAGCAATTTCATACCGAATTTATTTTCTTTCTTCTTTGAGATAAAGAGGATATTCAGAATCATCAACAGCAAAATCATTAAGGTTCATATAATCCTAATTGTCAGTAGAGCTTTTAGATTTAATAATAAAAATTGAGCTTTCTCCAAAGGCAAAACAATGTGACATCCTCTGTATTTTTATAAGGAAACCAAAGTTGTCCCTACAAAGGAAGATTTATGTGTAAACTATTTCTATTAATCTGAATGCAAGACCATATGCTAATCAACAGATTAATGTGAGTCTTTCTGAGCAACCTACCTCCAAGCGATAAATTGATCGATACAATAGCCATTAAGAAACGACCATGCAAGTTAGGAATATAGTCGACAGTATTATAGCCATTATGATCACTGATGTTTTATTTTTGCAGCTCAAACTCTATATACTCCTTCGAAAAGTTCTTCTGTTAGCAAACACTTAACAGCAACAACATTCGCTCAAACAAAGCATAAACACTTTCCAACTTTAATTCAATGTTGAAATTTTGTATAACATGTTTTATCGAAGCAGAATATTATATAAAACGACATAAATATTCTCATTTTCTTATTCTTATTCCAACGAAACTTCAACGGAATACGACGATGAGATGTTTCCGTTCACTATCTTCGGTTTCACATTGTATTAAAAGCTATTGATGCATTTCTAACATGGGAGCGTTACAGAACTTAGGTCTGCTAGATGCTAGAGAATAAAATCCTTAAACCACATAAAAATAATTGGTATCCAGATTGTTTTTAAGCTTTGATTCTAGTCGATTTTTTCCTGATCATTACGGAATTTATTTATCCACATGAAGCTGAATTATTAAACTGTTGAAAGCTGTATTTTTTCTCAACATGGACCTGTCCCACCGGTACGATTAGCGATAAACAAAAGCTAATCACTGTCTCCCTCACCGATACATACTCCTACTTTTGATTTTTATTTTGATCTTTTCATTTGTGGATAAATAGAATTCTCAAATAACATTTTAATACAAATAAATAAATTCAAATTTAGCTATTCCAATCATTCTAAATTAAATGATAAATTTTTGTAGTAGAATATTTTTATAATCGATTTTTAAATAGGCTCCTAGTTCTTTTTTCCAAAGATTAACAAAATGTATTCCAACAGACTTTATAGATCGGCAATACGTGGGAATATTTTTTTCAAATTTATGAGGGATAAACGGTTTATATTTATTTTTTGAAATGCGAGCTTTAATAAAATTCATTGTACCCTTCCTGTGTGCAAAAACAAAAAGAAATTTTATCAGATATAAGAAATTTTTTTCGCATGGTCTTCACAAATATTTACTAATGAACATATCTTTATATATAAATTGGAAATCCAAACAAGATAGAAATATGTGAACATAGAGAGAGTGTGAAAAATAGAAAACAATCAAATTGCGTGCGTCACATCCAGTTCAAGCTCAATGCTTGTACATGCTTCTTCTGCTTACATAAATCCGGCTGCAATTTGTTTATCTATAAGGCTTCGTATGTGGAGAACATACGTGCGATTTTTCGATGATGTGTTGCGCAATAGCAGACGTGTATCCACCATTTGATTTAAAACAGGCGTTTAAGTTGCAATGTTCTCTCATTCACGAATGGCAAAAAAGAAAGTTGAAGCAGCATTAGCACGCACATTTAATGCAGCTAAACTACGCGTGTTATTTAGGGTAACACACTTGCCTTTACCAGCAATCAAAGAGAAACAGCCGTTAATGTCGATATCAAATATTATTTACCATTATACATGCGCAAGTTGTCGTTCAACTTACGTAGGCCGATCGACCAGACGGTTAATTACTCGAATGAGAGAACTTTGTAACTCAAACGGCTGTTTTAAATCAAATGGTGAATACATGTCTGCAATTGCGCAACACATCATCGAAACATCGCACGTATGTTTTCCAGACGTAGCATTCAAAATATTTACTAAATGCAATAACAAAAGGGAGCTAGCCACATGCGAAGCCTAATGGATAATCAAATTGCAGCCGCATTTATGTAAGCAAAAGAAGCACGTACAAGCATTGAGCTTGAACTGGATGTGAGGCACGCAATTTGATTGGTTTCTATTTTTCACACTCTCTCTATGTTTATATATTTCTATCTTGATTTGCTTTCCAATTTATATATAAAGGTATGTTCATTAGTAGATACTTGGGGAGATAGTGAGAAAAAAATGTTTCTTGTATCTGACGAAATTTCTTTTTGTTTTTTCACATAGGAAGGGTACAATAAATAGTTATTTACCTAGAAGCTAAACTTTAAATTTAGAATATTTTAAAACAAACTATTAGATATATGAGTGCATAGATAAAAATTAACTGTGCGCAAGACTGAATTGACATACATGTAAGTGTTGACAACATTAAATTACAAAAACTAAAAATATGCTTCACGCAATTGTTGACAATCAGCACGACCAATGTTAACTTTTTACCAATTGTCTTGAGCAGATGCATAATTCATCATGTCTGTGCAAGTTCGAAGTCTATTATCCTATTTGCCACTTTGTATAAAAGATTTTTAATTATTTGCAATTAAAATAATACTAAAAAGTAAGCTAATAAATAAAAATAAAGGGAACATGTAGTATCAGTAACCAAAAAAATGAGTTACAAATGCAGTAAGTTATACTGATTGCAATTCTTAGCCACTGGAATGAAGCGACACACGGTTACAGTTTTGACTACCTTGAGTTATAAAGTAAAATATACATTGTAATTCATTCTTAAAGATTCCATATGGCAGAGATTGAATACAGGCAGAAGCCAGAATATTCTTTCAAAAATTAGTTTATGTTATTACGAAAGCATGCAATGTGGTAGTAGCAGGTCTAAAATGAGTTCCTTCTATTGATGGTACAGTGGGAGAGTTATATACATATTTACGTAGGCAGGATAAAGGTAATTCAATGGAACAGTGTCAATGTTCCAGAGGGCATGTAAAATCAAAGTGAAAGAAGAATCTACGCATCAGAATAAACGTTGTTTAAATTTCGAAAGACATGCAACACGCTAATCGGAATGCTGAGAAAAATTAGACAACGAGGCCAAAGAAGGAAGTTAACTTTTTATCCTTAAGAGGGTTGTTGAAACCTTTTACCGACAAATACCATGAATAGAGGAAATAATCGATAAAATGCATTTTTTAAAGCTTACTAGTCTAACACGGGTGCCCTGCTGCCCTCTAATTGACGGAGGTGTCTGTAAATGTGTCATGCCTAGTTGTGCGTTGGACAACTGGACGCAATCTGTTCGATGAGCAGGAACAGTATGATGGGCCAATTTCATGTTGAAAGTTGCAATTATTCTTTCAGATTTAATGTGCGGCTACACCAAGAGACAAAATCTGCAACATCCGCTTAATAAATCATCCGATCACGATTGTCCAGATGAATCCGTTTAGTGCAATAGCAAGAGAGATTGCCGTCGGATGACTGACGGCATATACTGCGAGAAAATAATAGCGTGTGTTTGCATAGCAAAGGCATCGAGCTTATATAAGCGATGCATTACAGGTAGAAGTTGATTGGTTTATAGATAATCTTTATCTGGGGCCGGGATTGGTTTATTGCTTCAGTTATAATGTGGTTGATTACTATAAGTTACTTGATCATAAACGGCTTAAACTGACATTAAAATCCGAAAGTTAACACCCAGGAAACTGCAGCTATTAATGCTCATGTGAAGTGGTTCAGACTTAACTAGCAACTATTTGGAAAGATAGGCAGTGACATTGGTTACGACGGTAAATGTAATATGAACACGTGATTTTGCTCCAGTTGTGTTTACCAAGTATCTCGCCTATTTAAAAATAGCACATGTTGATACAATATCGAAAGGTATTGAAAAAAGTTTATGATACACACGAATTAAGCTATAGGGCTGTGCTATCTGATTTTCTATGTGACCAGGAGCGACAGTCTGTAAATAATTGTTAGGCGTTATTAAAATAAATGATGAAAAACAAAATGTTAATTTATTAAAAACGATTGGCAAATTGCTTCATTTGCCTACTGCCTTCTTTGATGCATTTTGAACATTATTTAACAGAATTCGGTGTTATGGCATAATACCATCTGATGTTTCAAAATTTATAATGCCATCCATGCCTAAAGTTAGCCGACCAACAAATACCAATTATTGTAAACTGCTCTCAAACTTGAAGATAATCGACCAAAAAATTCTTGATCATTTGGACTATTTCACCACCAGACATTGACAAAGGTCAGCATGAATTCACGAAACGATTCTTGGCTATCATGCATATTCTATCCGTGTATAATTATAACTCAGCACTCAATAACATGTTATGGATGTACTAGTAGTGTTCTCTGTTAACTCGAATGCGTTTGACACTTTTTTGAAGCTACTATGACGGCGATTATTTCCTCAGAGTTTAATCAGGTTATTTTAGTGGTACTAAGCTGTTATTTATATAATTGATACATGGTCATCCAAGTCAATAACACATGATCAAGCGTGCTGAGTGTTCAGACTCAGATGTCACTAGGACCATGCTTGAGCGTGATACTATTTTATATTTCGTTTATCAAAGTCCAAGTATGCAAATTTGCTGAAATTTTAAAAATTAATTTCCCAAACGACACAAGGAATACTTATTTTGCTATGTAAAATATAATAATATATTGTAGGAGGTTTTGTAGCTAATGTAAGGGGTTTTGCGGGGTAGCTATCTATTGAGTGATGCTATACCATGCCTACATATGCCTGGTAGCTGCTGTTGAGATCCGTGCTTATGATTGTCCCCGACCTTTTTCCGATGGGTGATGTGAGAAGGCTAAGTTGAATCATCATACGTATATTGTACACAGTGTTGCATAGAAAAACAAAATTCACAGTTAGTCCATATTGACCGTGCTCTAGACGGCAACAAAACGATATATTGTCAAAAAAATTGAATGTCTTATACAGAAGTAATTATATATTCACAGTTAAACAAAACGGACCGTGCTCTAGACGGCAACAAAACGATATATTGTCAACACGAGTAATTATCAATTCACAGTTAAACAAACGTCTGAATCGTGATTAATACATGTAAATTATTGAAAATATATGATGATGTAAGTAAAGTCACTGGTAAATATTGCCACTGATAATTGATGGATAAAAATCGTGTAAGAACAGTCTTGAAAAAACATCAAAAATAATTAATCCACTGTTTGCTAGGGTTTTAAATTATCTAATTATAATAATCCATTGTACTCTGATGTTCTGATACGTAAAATCATATACGAACAGTCATCACTTGTATGAACTGAGAATAATTCAAAGAAGAAGAGTAATTCCACAAGGGCACTATAATCCACCACATTTTCCCTGCGTATTGCGCGTGGGTGTGTATATTTATTAAGCAAAACCCTATTAATTACAATTAAATTTACCGTTCAAGAAATCTCAATTAAAACTGCTTGAAACTAACAGAGATTGTTTCTAAAATCACAGTTAAGAGAAATATTTTGTAAAACAGAGTTAGATTATTTGACCTCAAAGAGCACTATATTTGTCAAAATTGAACATCGTTGGGTTGTAACGCGGAGCCGCGTGTTCCAATATATAAATGATCTAAGTGGGTATTCTATGAAGCTTGGTTTGAAGATTCGTTTTTTAGCCGGTGTTTAAGTTTAATCACGAGACGGACTTCAGTTATATTTATCTTCATGATGGCATAATTGTATCCTGCCATTGAGATCAAATTCTAGCAAGAAGTCAATAAATTATGAACAAACATTTAGTGTACAACTTCCGGTGACAGACGTTGAAAGAATTACTAGCTTAACTAAAAACAAACATTTCATCGAAAGGCATACAATCACAAATGTACATAGTTTAGACAAGGCTATTCTTGGAATACGCCGCGGCATATTGGAATTCATTACAAAAAGGTTTGGAAAACATGGAAGAAGCTGTGTAAGGAAAAATGGTTAAGTCTTTTAATCCTCTAGCTTAGAGCATATATATTTCTAAGATACGGTTCGTGTCATTGTAACCGCTTTGGTTTCGTTGGGTATGTCACTGTATTAAAATATTCAATTTCAAATGAATCTGATAAAAAAGATACAAGATGTAGGAACGAGGTCATGTTTATCAGCGATCACCTCTCCAATGATGGAGAAACTGGCAGGAAGTCCCTTTTTGTTTTCAGATACATATATAAAATTTGCAACCAGCTATCATGCAGGATGAGAGATATTTCTATCACTAGTGTGCCTTTAAAATTGCACTGTGCTGAATATGAAATTTATGTGATCATAATAGTATTATGTGTTTTGAATATGACTGAAGGTTTGCATACTTGAAAAAACGTGCACGTTGACAGTAGATTGTGAATTATTTTATTTTATATCGAGAAATTGTTGTGTGAAATCTAGGATATTTTTCTCCTAGTGAAAAATGCTATATTGACTGTGCCGTGTGTGGAAGATATTCGAATAGCAGAATGTGTGATTTAAATGAATTTCAATCATTCAACCATTTATATTTATTATGATAAGTTCGAAAATCTACTAGATTCATTGTAAATCTTTTTTGAATGAAATACCTTATATAAATTGCATTTTCTCATATACTTCAGAATATCAGATAGATAATATGTGATATTAATCCAAGTTCAGTAGTCTGGTCAGATTTTTTTGCTTCATTATTAACCAGTTAACAGCCATTAAAAATGAGCATTACGCTTAAATAAAAAATCAGTTTAATTAATCAAGCATTGCTTGCACGGGCAGTGATAGCAACTATTTAAATCAAGGTTGCTATATTTATATAAACACCAGTCCCAATATATACAGGAAATTGTCAGTATAAATTGAGCATTATATAATGCAGAAAATGAAATTTATCCAGTATACCGGTTTCGTCCTTTTTGAGAACTCCTCTAGTACTGTCCAGAATTTGCCGCGGACAGGGCTCAAAACTTGGTTAGTCTACTTCGGAGTCTCGGACTCTAACCATTGATCCCCCATGTCGAATACAACACATTATTCCTTTATATACAAACTAATTTTATTTATTTGGCCTTCACCTTAGGTGGAGCCTATTTGGCATATCTTTAGCCCTACATTTCCATCTAGCTACTCATAATTGGTCATTATAAAATGCTTACTTTATATTGAAAACGATATATATATATATATATATATATATATATATATATATATATATATATATATATAGAGAGAGGAGAGAGAGAGAAAGAGATGAGAGAGCTTGTTG
Source organism: Eudiplozoon nipponicum (assembly GCA_029291075.1). Lineage (NCBI taxonomy): Eukaryota > Metazoa > Platyhelminthes > Monogenea > Mazocraeidea > Diplozoidae > Eudiplozoon > Eudiplozoon nipponicum. The sequence continues at coordinate 10,422 of JAQBSW010000351.1, forward strand.
CTTATTTCAGGATAGAAACCTTGATTTAAATAAATGTTATCGCCGTCCGCGCAACCAACAATCGTTTAATTATCAATTTTGAGTTCAATAATCCTTCGCCAACTTGCTTGATGTCTGTTATATAATGAAAAAACTGAGGTAGCTAATTTGAAATTTATGTCTAAAGGAATGTCATATAGGCTCCACTTGTAATAAAGGCTAACCAAAATATAATAGTTAGTATATACATGAATATTTTATGAAGCGTGCGGCAAAGTGGCTCAGTAGATGTGTCCTAGTTTGAGCCCTGTCCGCGCAAATTTTGAATAATTCTTGAAAAGTTCCCGAAATTGGACGAAACCAGTTTAATTTATGCATTGTCTTTTCTGCATTTTACAATGCTTAATCTATACTGATATATATATATTTTTTTTTTATATTTTTTTATTGTTGTTTATATCACTATCGCAACCTTGATTTAAAAATTGAAATACAAGATAATTTTTCTGAACAGTGCAGGCAATTCCAAAATCATAAAATATTTTTGGTAATTATAGCACCAATTCGTTGGAGAATATCGACTAAAGGATCGAGGGACACTCGATTGTCCTTTGCACGGCAATGTCCGTTTACACGCGGATTTATTAACCTGTGTTATACCTATGACCTGTCTACTTAGGGTTTAGTCAAATTCGAAAATTGCTCTAACCAAAGGGGTTAGACTACCGTCTTTAAATGAGAGACTGAGCTAACTTAGGTTTGAAGACATTCTTTATTGTAAATAGCTCACATGGCATTAAAATTCGTGAAACATAATCAAATAAAGGGGCGGAATTAATTATTTTTAATATAAAACATACGTGCCCTCTAGGATTTCATTGCTAAGAAAGTATTTAATCAAAACTGCCGCCACATATTAAACTGTCGGAATCTGGAGTTGAATTGTCACTGGTAAATAAATTCGTCAACTCGCTTATTAAAATGTACCAGATAACATTTAACACAGATTGAGCATACAGAATTTGAAACGGAAAAATTCACTTTTGAATAAGTTCATAGACTTCATAGACTGTACTCTCTCAAAGATTCAGACTGTTAACACGGATGGAACCACAAGACTATTAAATTAATTCGTTGATTTGATTTGAAGCAGTTACTTTGCAAAAAGTACAAAATGTGGTCACGAATTAAACAGGCTTGAAAAGATCAGATGATGTACACAAAAATAGAAAGTTGACGTCGATAGGTTGACAATGTGCATGGCAGATATCCTGAAATATATTAAATGTAACCGTTGCCCAAATATCCTGAATAAATCTAATTCATACCAATTTGTGCTTCGAACATAATCCACAATCTTTTTATACGAACTAAAGGATAATATTCATGTACAAAACTTTTTAAATTAACCCATGAAAACAAACTTTTGACAAGAAGAAACACTGATTTTTTAATTATAAAAACAAGTATCAACTGCAGATCAAAAGCCTTAATAAACAATGCTGATGGTCTGTGGCAACACCAAGGTGGCTGACAAATGTGGAAATCAAATCAATAAATCAATCGATGACGATTTGCCTGGATGCGCAGGAATAGGTGTGAATAGGAGCTAGCTGAACTAGCGAGACAGCGTGGGTAAAAGCGTAAATAGGACAGCTTGCGTAGATAGTTAATGCAGCAGAAAAAGGAAAGCAATTGCTGGGAGCAAGCAGTTCAGACTAGTTTGAGTGGGAAATGTATTGAGCTTATATGTAGATGCAGGCCGCACATGATTGGATTATGGATTAAATGAAAAATAAATTTCGACACTGGATTAATTGAAATTGCCTGATCTGCGTTTTGAATAACGTAGTTTTTTTAGTTTTTAGTAGTTTTATTTCTTTAGATTATGGATTACTCGCTCTAATTGGTGCAGAGCCAGTCGATTTAATTGTGTAATTTATTTTTAATTAATTGATAATACTTCAGCAATATAATTTAACTAGTTATACAGTAATGTGCGGCTCCACGTTACAACCCAACGAGTATCAAGTTCGACAGATCACAGACAAATCCGACGTTGCCACAGGCGCAGTACTTCAACAGTCCTTCAACTGGCGTACACCGACCTAACGCGTTCTTCTCGCAAAAGTTACAACCTCGTGAGATGCGATATAATTCATTAGGAAAAGAGTTACTCTCCATCTACCGGTTGATCCTACACTTCCACACCTATCTGGATGGCCGAAAGTTCAAGATCTACATCGACCACCTTCCTCTACTCCCAATGCTCAGAGGAAAGAAAGAGTATTTATATTCACGACGTGTCAACTCGCAACTTACTCGAATATACGAATATGAATATGAAGTCACTCACGTTAAAGGGTCAGAAAACGTAGTTGCAGACTCCCTGAGCCGTCCTGCAGAACTCTGTGTCTTCATCATGCTTCCTTCATCTATAAGTACTCAGGAATTGCGAGCAGCACATCCAAATGACCCGCTGTTACACGATATTGACCTGCCAGACGGCGAAGAGACAATATTTCCACCTCCAGACAGTTTCGCTGACCACCGGCTAACGCACGACAGCTCACCAGAAACAGAGCCAACTGACGTCGTCATGCCGCCGTAAGAAATTGAGTAACCAGAGTCAGTGTCAGCAGAGCCAACATCAGTGTTTACTCGTTACGGCAGAGCCATAACATCTTCCGCCTGGTTATCTCCCTTTACCGTTTACAAGTTTTCATTGTCGCGGAGGGGGGGTGTCTGTAGCGCGCGGCTCCGCGTTATAACACAACGAGTATAAATTTCGACCGATCCGTTTTTCCTTAAGGGCCCATATACTAATACTGGTTTTAGACAATATTTCTCCTAACTGAGATTTTAGAAACAATCTCGTTTAGTTTCAAGCAATTTTAACTGAGATTTCTTGAACAGCAATTTTATTTGAAATTAATGAGGTTTTTTAATTTATAATAGACACCTGCGCGTAATACGCCGATAGCATGCAGTGGATTACTGTTTTTAGCTGTCAAAGCAAGGATTTATATTTTGTCTGCTATTAATCGACTATCCGTGACTCAAAACTATACTGCTAAGACATTCTGGATTTATTTATTGTGATTTTATCACATTATGCTTTTGTGCCTAGATATTAAATTAGTGTGAACAATATTTTATTTTGTTGCCGTCTAGAGCACGGACGATCTTGACTTACAGTGAATTTTAATTTAATTTGCAAAATTGTTCATAATAAACGTATGGTACTTCGACTTAGCCTTCTCACATCACGACACTGGAAAAGGGGCCTGCCATCAGTAAGTATTGAGACGGATTAGAAGCACGTCACTCGAACCTGATTTCTTTCGACGTCAGCTACCAGGCATATGTAGGAATAGCATAGCATCGCTAAATAAACAGCTACCCCACAAAACCTCTTACTTAAATCGCAGTATCTCCTAAAATACAACATCGTAATGCACCAGTTAGATTGTCTTGCCACGTTACTAACAATTCAACATGGTAATAAATACTGCTCGTGGCGCTTAATAGGGAAAACTACATTTTTAGGCTGAATCCGTGACAAATAAAAGTACCAGAGCAGAAACGGATATCCATAATATATTATAGTTACTTACTACGTGCGTCCTGTTCGTAGGCTATTAATTCTCTGGAAGATGCACGTGTGTCGATTGCTGCTCAGAGGCCTTGATGAGTCTTGCTAATGGTCTATAACATCACCAAGAAGGCCAGCAAATGTAGAAGTTTGATTAATTCTTGAATCGATGACGTTTGCATGTATTCACAGCAACAGCAAGAATGGCGTTACTGATAGCAATCTGATTTTGTGACACTGCGCGCTTAAATACGTAAATAAGGCAGAAGGAGTAGATAGCAAAAAATGCCGAAGGTACCGAGCATGTTTAGTTGTGTCTTATATGAAATGCATTGCATTTATGTGTGGATGCAGGTAGCAAGTTTTTATTTTATGTATTGCGCGCGCTCATCGTTTTAGTGTCAGTCGATTATATTTTTTATTTTGTTTTGAATTAAATTGCAAGATGTAGGCGATATACTTTGATCCGTTACATTATAATTTAATTATAATAACCTTCGAGGCCACACCTATGGATTTGTGTTATTCAGAAATGATATTGAGTTTTGTTTTATTTTTAGACATTCTAGATTTCTCGTCAGATCTCATCACTGTGAAATGTCTTGCATTTGGAATTTATTTATATTGTGAACTTATTTGATACCTGAATTATTATACATTTTGCTTTTGCACGGACCGCCTAACTTTCAAATATCCTACAATTTTAATCACATTCCACTGTCATAAATCAGATACTGCCGTCAACGTCTACTGTTCCAATTCTTACCGACAAATTACAATTAAATCTTTTGATCTCCAGCAACAAATGGCTGATGTCACGGGTTTATTCTAGGCTTTATCTGTAGACCTTTCAATTTACAATTTGCAGACTCCCCTGTAGCGTCAGAAGGGTAAATTGCTAAATGAAGTTTCGAGTGAGGATTCTTTTTGCCATGACAGCAAATGGAACCTATTTATTTGGTCTCCCCTCATTTGACTCTCGAAAGAAAAACTAGCCTCTGATATGATCGAGTACTAGAAGGATAACTTTCATAATTTGAAAGATATCTCTGCCGACAAGCGTCGTGCTTTCGTGCTTTCCTCTAAAAAGATACTTTAACGATGAAATTGAATCGCTCAAATCTATATCTCCTGATATCCGCGGAAAAAGAAAATTTACATCATGATAGTACATTGCAACAGCAGACAAATGAGCAAACGCGAAACTCTCAGCCGGCGATCTCGACTCTTTTTGCAAACAGAACCGCTTACTCTGAGTGAAGTAAAACTAAGTAACGCCGCTCGTTAATTAGAGGCATCCGCGGTGACGCTTTATTTCTCGTCCCTATCATGCTTGGAAGAGCTCCCACTAACATCTAGCACGCATGGTGAGCCTACAAACTAAACCAAAGCAACTCAAGCCCTACCGTGGGATCGCGCCATACCCACCGCGTACCAACTTCTCTCAACGAACTTCTATTTGTAGTTTCCATCACTATTAAGAAACTCATGCCTCTAACCTTCATCATGATGAGTTTGTTGATCCAGAAACTAATGCCAGCGAAATAAAAGTCATCTCACTATATATTTGCAGTATCTGAGCGTAAGAATTCTGTAGTTCAGCAAACCTCTGAATTATCTTCTGAAATATCCGCATCTTTCAACCTTTCAAACGCTTCCCAGGACAGTTGAAACACACTGCACTAGTCCTTTTGCAATTTAGAACCATTTCCACTCTCGCGACTCTACATAGGTCCAGCTGCTCGAGCCCTGCAGAAACACAATCGTTCTGCTTTCAAATAGTTCAACTCTCACACACCCGTTATACAAGAGCAAGACTAAGAAATTCCTGATTGGTAATGAACGCTCAATTCTCATCAACAAGTGGATTATTCTATAATTAGCCCCTGTTAACTCACTGGTCGTCGCTATAAGACTCCTGCACACTTTTCCTCTTCAGTCTAATAATTTTTCTTTTGGATATCACTCAGAAATTTTGACAAATACAGGTTACTCGCAGCCAAATTCAATCAGCTGCGGGCATTTCTATCTTTAGATGAGCTGGATATATGCTTAATTGTCGATACTTATCTGTCTTCTTCCAAACACTGTGATGATCTTTTTCTTATCAACGGATAATATTTTTTATAGTAACATAGCTGTTTGGGGTATGATTAATCGACTGACGACATCTAACACACCGGGACTAGAATTATTTGCATTTCAGCCAGTGATTCTAGATCAAAGCCTATCTGACTCGCTGCCTATCGGCCTCCAAATCTCTCAATAATTGATTACTCTCAATGGGCCGACCTTCTAGCCACACTTGCTTCTTAACCGCCTTATCAATACATCGTTGTAGGAGTCCTTCGTCTTTACTGTCTAACTGGCACAATTTAACATCAGTAAAACATCTGCTGCTTTGACTCTTTGATGAAAAATACTTTATCAAGTAATTTATTCTTGTTGGACTCAACCAGGTGTTTGCATCCACTGTCCTCAATTTGATTCTGAATATTTCAACTTACAGTTTCTGAAGCCTCTTTCACCGAAAGGCCATCCCACGAAAAATTTGACACTCAATATATCAAATGGAAAATTTAGTTTAAACTGTCTCGTACTTATTTCTAGATCTCTTAAGCATAGCTGTCTTTTCACGAGGTAAGTGTATGTCTTATGTGTTTTTATCTGCATTTGTACACTCTTTAAAATGGAATTCCTGTGATTTATTAATGTTACACGCGGCTCCGCGTCACAACCCAACGATGTTCAAGTTTGACATATATAGTTCTCTTTAAAGTCACATAGGCTAATTCTGGTTTTACACAATATTTCTCGTAAATGTGATTTTAGCAACAATCTCTGTTAGTTTCAACAGCTTTAATTGAGATTTCTTGAACTGCAAATTTAATTGTATTTAGTAGGGTTTTGCTTAATAAATAGACACACACGCGCAGTGGATTTATGTGACTTAACGCTCAAAGCCAGGATTTACATATTTTGAGTGTTCTAACAATTCCTACATAACCACTAACAGTTCAATTAAGACTCTCTGGATGTATATTTTTTTTATATTTCTCAATCATTGATCTGAAACCCTACAGTTCAGTGGATTTATGTGATTTTAAACTCAAAACCTAGCATACTGTGAATTATTGTAACAACGCAAAACTTGGATTTATAATTTGTGCTTATTGTGACTACTTTCATATCATCTTCATCTTTGCTTTGCAACATTGTGTTCAATAAAACAGTGATATTTGTCTGAGCTTTCCCACATCACCCTTCAGGAAAAGGCCACTGATTAATCATGAACGCGGATCATAATAACAGCTACCAGGTATTAGGAAGGAGGGCATAACCTCACCAAATAGACAACTAGCCCGCAGAACCTCTTACATTAACTACAAAACCTCCTACAATAACACATACTTTCGACTAATTACATAAGCGTACGTTTACACTCACCCCAATGAGATCACAGCGATTTAACAAAATCTGACGATTTACTCGATAAGCCATGTCTTTCTATGTATGTGTGTGGGCATTTTTTTAAGTCTGGGAAGCAATCAGTTACATATAATTCGCTGCACGTTTACTACTCATCCAATTGAAACTGAATTGATGTATGTGAATGTCACTTTGCGCACGTCAGACATATTTTTACACGTACTTTACTAAATGAAGTAATTACGAGAGACATCTCGTTAAGGAGGAGGCAAGATGCTATGAATACGACACACAAATCGGCAATGATGATTTTTCAACGACTGTTTCATTTACGATTTTTTCACTTGACATTTTAATTGTCAAATTGTTTGGGAGATGTGCTTTCCGTTGGAAAAGGCTTCTAAAAATGGAACTCAAAATATTCGGAATCAAAGTGAAGACAGTGTATGTAAACACCTTGTTGAGCCCAAAAAGGATAAGAAAATTAATCTATTCCCTGGTGTGCACAATGTTTTTTCCAAAATTTACTGAATAAATTTGCTCACTTCCCTACCCGAGGTAGTAAACATTTCATTGTAATTTTTTAAGATATTAACATATGTCTTAAAATTACCTATCTTCAGCTGGAGTGGTTTAATACAATTATATCGATTATCCCAAAAAATTGGCATTCCATCGATCTCTGCATTTGAAGATTTCCACCCAATAGCTATTGTCCCTGCTTTCAATAAAATCTTCGACAGGCTCATATATAACATAATTTATTCTTTTATAAAATCAAAAAATAGTTTCTATCTCCTCGATGATCAACATGGCTTTCTGAATGAGCTCTGTTTCTTCACTAATTCATTCGGTGTCCTAAAAAACTTTTATTCCTTCATTTTTAATGGTTAAGAATGCTCTCCCTTTTTCTGGATATATTAGATGTTTTCGATTCAGTATTGTTCTCGGCAATTGAATCTGCTTTAATACGCAACGTATGTGCGTCAGTGTCCTTAGATTTATTATTTTCTACCTCCGATAATGAAGCACGACTATATGAGTCAGAAATGGTCATCCGCGATTATATCTCATCCTATCTGGAGTTCCCCAGGTTTCAGTAATTCGCTGTATATTATTGAACTTAGCATTTGCACAAATTCAGGTTGCGGACAAACAATTCTTGCCATTAAAATATGCTGATGAAATGGTTATAGTAATTTGTAATCCGAAATCTGCCAACTCTTCCTAATATCAAGTCACTCAGCTACGATCTTCGCTGCAATCTCACATTAGTGTAATCGGTCTTCAGATCAATTCCCATAAGACTCGCTTGAGGAAACTCGGCATCGACCCCATTCCTACTATTCCGACAGAATAATGTTGCCTTGGTACTGAAATGATTGACATGGTCGAGCACCTAGGCATCTATTTTTCCAAATCAGTAGACTTCTTTTATATCTTAATATAATGAATTCTAAACTCTTCAAATGAGCCCGTTTGATCTGAATCATGAAACAAAAGACTACCCTGCAACTAAATTTGTTTAGAGCCTAAATCTTACTCCTCGGTGACAATGCCAGCGAATATTATTATCCCTAATTTTATTCTTCTGATGCTATCAAACAGATCGCTTCACGATTTCTCAAAAGTAGCTTCCCTCATTGTCAAAACTATCGTGAATGCCTGGTCTTTATAAAACTTCTTCTTTTATGGTCTATCTGACACTTCCGAGCCAACTCCTTTGTGCATATGATCTCAATATTCCTATTGCCGATGGATTATACTTACCCTGCGTCACGTACAACAGCAATTCTTCAATTCAATTGAACCATACTCAAGATATATGCTAAAAAAACTAACTGTCTTCCAAAATCACAAGTTTATTAAGCGCATTACCCCCAGGAAACTAACCTCAGACTCTAGCACGAGTTTAAAAGGGCCGTTTTCCCGCACTTCTTTAACAAATTGTTATACGAGAAATCCGATTAGACGCACAAATGTTTCCTTCTTCACCCTTAATACCCTTTTAACTATATATTTATCTCTAGGCGTTCTACAAGTCTCGCAGCGTTGAGTTCCTTTTCGCTTAATCTCCAAATAAGGTGTCTCGCTTGAGACTTAAAAACGTTACAAATGGTCATTCCAATATTTACTATTTCAATATTCTGCTTACATAATTCATTTGATCCTATGCAATAACTATACTATCTTTTTCATTTTATTTCAGCCTCTTAAAATAAACGCAAAAATTATGGCGAAGAAATCTGATCGTCGATGTGTGGTGCTCGTTCTTCTTTGCTTTCTAACAAAGTCTTTTATTCGAAAACTAAACACAGAAAATTCCGCATTTAGCATTGATATCCTGAATCTTTGTCGAATTTATACTAGTCAATTGAAATTTTTTTCTTCAAACTGAACTGACAAAAAGCTGCTTAAAGAGCTTTTCTATCTTATCTTTTAACAGCCGCATCCGTAATATCATTCTCGTTAAATATTTGGTTAGTCACATTTTCACTCAACTATACACATCCCCAATTTTGAATCGTATCCTGACATTTTCAATTGCTGGGCCAGATGGTCTTTATTGCCTAATAAATTGTGTAATACTCCGGCTGGAGTGTTGTTCATCGTTATTAATAAGACAGAAATGTGTGTGGAGATAATTACAGTTTGTGACCCTTATTAGGGACTGGATAAATTCACCAGCAAACGCCGTGAAAGTTTGTGAGACTGAGCAGATGCAAATGCCCTGAAGTTACTCTAGACACTTGTTCTTCGTGTCCTGTTTTGTGCTAGCTATCCTTTGAGCAAATGGACGCTGAGAACTTAGATTCGACGAAGGAGGATGAGTTTTTTGTTGTTCAAAAACCTTGACTAGCTGTGCTGAAGATCTCCAGCAAAACCGCAATAGCTGACACACGCAGAAATCCGAATAATATATTATCTAATACGTATGACCGAATGCGCAGCAACAAGGGTATTGGCATGACAGACAACTAGTTGAATTATTGACACTGTGCTCCAAAATGTAAGGGAGCAGGCGTAGATAGTCAGTACGGGAAAAACAAAGACAGAAACTGCAGTTAGCAAGAAAATCAGACTGGGTTGCGTAGTAATTATATCGTGTTTATGAACCTGCTCAAATTAATTCGTCGACATTTTGTCGAAAATAAATTCAATATATAATACTCTGACCCAATGAGAAAACACAATCTTCCGTTGACCACTGACGTGCGACTTCGCATCATTATAAGCGAGATGCAATGACCACACAACATATTCTGCTCTGCTCGCTTTCTGTGATTACTGTCGCCTTCCCTGCTGCACTGACTATCTACAGCGGCTTATTTGTATACGATTAGCACGCTGTGTCACTATTTCGGCTGGTATTCAGCAACAACAACCTTCTTATTGATGCGAATCCTGTTATACGTAATCAATAACCTATAAATTGGACTTCTGTGTGCCAGTCATCTCAGTGTTGTCACAGAGATAACTGCTCACAACAAAAGCGTGCTAACATTTTAGTAACATTGCACGGCAATCTTGCTGGAAATTCGCCACGATCGGAAAGCAGTGAAACTGTTGTGACTTACTAAGTCGTTTTTATAATCCAAAATTATTGATCAAATAGATTTCAATAATCTGCCATTGTGTGGTATTCAAAAAAAAATTTGAACGGGCATTTTTGTGTACAGCAATAAATCAAATTCAGAGTATGTATTACGCAGACTATCAGATGTTTATCGCTGAATCAATTCGTCATTTCTTACCTTCTTTATCTATGACACAATTATTTCAGTTAGCTGGAATTTTTGCCACGTCTAAAAATTTCATTAACGGCGAATTTTTTCAACCATATTCTGTGTTCAGTTTGTGGTGGCTGATATTTAGTACAGCTGACAAATTTACCAGCGGCATTTGGTCCAAAATAGTCAATTCTATTGGTAGAAGCAGATTTCCGTAAGCGTTTTGTTATTAGCATTAAAATGTTGGAGTGCACGTTGTTTAGTACTTTTTTGAAATTTTTGTCAATTTGGGCGTTTTTATTCCGCTCATTTTGGCTTTTGTAATTAAAATTTATTCATTTATTTTCTCGTAAGATAATAAGAATATCCGGCCAATTTTAAATTTTGATGTTCCTGTATATATGGGACAGTGAATTATTCTTCATGCGCGTAGACTCCGCCTTTTCCCATTCCCGGATTATGACAGCCATCATTAAATATCAAAGGTCATCACAAAAGTTCCTTTGAAGTTACAACGAAGGATTTACCTAAAACAATTAGGAACCTACTTAATCCTATTTCGGGCCTTCTAATTGAGGTAAACTCCTTGGTCTGTCCCAAGGAACTGAACAGATAATGAGCAAATATGTCCAATTAGACATTCCAAATCTTGAGCCCATTGAAATTTTAATGGAATTAACGGAAGCGGTTCTTTAAAACCAACATTTCTGATCTTGAAGCTAAAGTCGGTTTTATTAATAATCTCCCTCAAACCTTAAAATTCTTTGCAAGACAACTGCCCAATTGTCTTTCAATAGATGACTTACATGAAAGATTCTAACTAGAATATAACACGCGGCTCCGTGTTACAACCCAACGAAGGTCAATTTTTACAAACGCTGTGCTCTTTAAGGTAAAATATTCTAACTCTGTCCTTAAACAATATTTCTCTTAGCTGTGATTTTAGGAACAATCTCTTTTAGTCTCAAGCAGTTTTAATCGATATTTCTTGAACTGCAATTTTATTTGTAATTAATAGTGTTTTTATTAAAGAAACAGAACCGCGCACGAAACGGATAAAACACGCGGTGGACTATTGTGTCTCAGTGAACTTATTTCGCTTAGTTGCAGAAGTTACGCATTGGATTTACTGTGTTTAACTATCCGAACTTCAGAGAATAATGGATTAATATAATAACCTGAGGATAAAACACTGAACTAAATATTTGTGAGTTTTTTTGTCATTGAAGTCGTTATACGGATTATACAGAACATTTTTCTTTATAACATAAATCATTTTACTATGTTCAGATTATCATGTGTTTTCAATCATTTGATTATGTTCATTCCAATCCAGATATTTGTGTAAGAATAACTTCTTGTGCGCAAAACATTATTCTTCATAAACATAAATCATTTTAACTTTTGTCGTCTAGAAGACGGAAAATTTAGTTTAACTGTGAATAGTGTTTAAGACCTATTTTGCATAAAATCTGTTTTTGCAGCTGACCAACATATATTCAATTTGAAATAACTGTGAATTATATTACTATTTGCAACATTATATCTAATATACGTATGACCAGATGTTTTTGTGTTCTCACATCAACCATCCGAAAAAGATCAGAGACTGATTAGGCGCACGGGTAATAATAATAACCACCATTGACATGTAGGACAGGTATAAAATTCACGAACTAGAAAACAACCCCGCTAAAACCCCAACATTATGGTGCCCCGGTTCGTCGAACTCACAGCCAGCAAAGAATTGTCAAACATCTAGAGTTAAGAAATTCAAGCAATTTGGATGACTACTACAAGATAAGTAAACTCTAAGACACATATCACAGAAAAACACCCTCTCGGGATTACAATGCTCGAAGACAGCTGCACGATGGCGGGTGAGGACGATGTTACACTGCCATCTATTCTCGACAACACTCATACGCTTAAGATGAGGGCCAGTTCAGGAAATACAGGAAGCCCGATGGTGAGCCCAGCAACAAACCGCATCACCTCATGGACACAGTATAAAATATGTCAATTTGATCCAGAATACCTTGACGCGTGGGTCGACGATGTCACTTTACTGGCCAAGGTGTCCAATATAACAGACGAGGGCTCAATATTTCTGAGGGCTTGGGAGACGATCCCAATGTCTTTCAGACGCGGACTCAAAGATATACTGCATCAATACACTGAGGGCACATGTGCGCAGCCATGGCAGAGCCTGCAACGCGCCGTCAAGCAACGTTTGACACCAGATCGAGAAGACAGGCTTACAGAATTAATGAGCCAGATGTCCCTAGGTAGCCGCACGCCTTCTGAGCTATTTAGGGAAATGGAGCACAAAGCCTTAGAATTCAACCTGCCCAAGGAAATCGTAATGCGACTGTTCATACAGAATCTCCCGCCGGCACTACAAGAGATGGCCACGTTCTTGCGCGAATCCCTCGAAGTACAAGATGACGTTCTGCTGGCACGTCTAGACAAGTGGTGGAAGAAACACCACCACAGCCTACCGGCCCAAGAGAAAGTCCACATCACCTCAAGAATGTTCGAATAACAACCCACCACATCATCAGCCGGAACAAATGTCACGAATGAACGTCTCATCAGCCTGCTCGAGAACCTCACCGTATGGCCAAATTTGGCCTCAGTCGATGCCGTCCAAAACAGACGCGGTTAGAGCAGGCGTGACCACCGTCGTCCACCGAACCGGAATAGCGCCAGGAGGTCGACGTCGAGAGACCGAACCACAGTGCCACAGTTACCAGCGGAGTGGTGTCCGAATCATCGCAGCTATGTCCACTCCACACGTTACTGCCTCGGAAACGGCTGCACCTTCCCGCGCACAGACGCGACGTTCAGATGGGCGCGGTCACCCTCAACAATTCAGGAGGATCCGCCCATAGAAAGCTCGGAAAACTGGTGGGGTCAGCCTCCGCGGCGGCAGTAGAGGCTGAACACCCTAAGATTGTTGGCCGCTCCACGTCGAAGCACGTTGCTTTCGCAGTAGAGCGCAATCAAACCATTGTATTTACAGCGACGGCTCCAGTCAAGTCATGCTTCAAACGCCCAAATGACAGCAACCAGTCTCGTCGTCAGTTGCCACTATCAACATCTTTTCTCATCCGTGACGCAACCTCTGGCGAATTATTTCTCATCGACACTGGATCAGATGTGAGCTTACTACGCCACAATTATTTCGAACCCACCCACCCAGTCGACACCAGCAGTCTGACATGCGCCAATGGTTCCAACATAGCGACGTTTGGGGTACGAGTACACACTATCTCGTTCTCCAACTCAAAAAGATGTTTCAATTATCCGTTCATCATCGCCAAAACGACACGAAACATCATTGGACGTGATTTTCTCGAACACTTTGACCTGACCATTCGTCCAAGAACACGAGAGATACGCACTGCAGACAATCAGTTGCTTACATCAGCGTTAAAACATACGACTCGCGCCGAAGCAGTCGCATCCATACAGCTCATTCCTTCAGTTCCTCATGTACCACAACTAGACGAGGTTCTGAAACGTCATGAAGAAATTTTCAAACCTATTTCCTTCATGCCTGATCTCAAGAGGAAGCGTGCCATCACAGCCCACCGTATCATCCTGTCGAAACCACTTCCTCATCCTCCACAAGCACGTCCATTGGCACCACACAGACATAAGGCTGCCGAGCAAGAATTCGCCACGCTACGTCAACAAGGCATCTGTACACGATCCAGCTCACCTTTTGCGTCGCCTGTGGTAGTAGTACCAAAGAGTGAACCAGAGACATTCAGGGTGTGCGGGGATTATCGTATTCTCAATTCTTGCACACAGTCTGATTCGTACATCCTGCCAAACCCGGCCGACCTACTCCGATCTGCTATCGGTCATGCTGTGTATTCGAAACTTGACTTAGTAAAGCATACTATCAAGTACCGATGGACAAAGACTCAGTAGCATATACTGCACTCAGATTCACCGGAGGTGGCACGCACGAATATCACTATATGCCATTCGGTCTCAAAAATGCCTCGCAAACATTCCAACGCGTTATGGACGAAATACTAGATGGTCTACCATTTGTAATTCCATATCTAGACGACATCCTGGTATTCTCCAACTCAATGACCGATCATATACAACATATTGAGATCCTGCTCACACGTCTAGAAGACTATGGCCTCCGACTTTATGGCAATAAATGCGTCTTTGCACAGAAATCAATTGAATTCCTTGGTCATCAAATTTCCGAAGAAGGCATGACACCTGTACCTACTAAGGTTCGTGCTATTCAAGATCTACAGCCTCCAACCACCGTTCGGGCATTACGACGATTCTTGGGCAAGATGAACTACTATTCTCGATTTGTACCCTGCCTTGCCAAGATTCTGGCACCTCTTCACAAATATCTCGTGCCAGAAAGCCGTTTCGTCAAGAAATCACAACCGATTCAGCTCAACGTGGACGACATGCAGGCTTACGAGGATGCCAAAAGGGCCCTATGCAAAGCGACCATGTTACATTCCCCGGATTGGTCTCAACCTTTTGAATTGATAACGGACGCATCCGACGTTGCCATAGGCGCAGTACTTCAACAATCCATCAATGGAATACACCAGCCTATCGCTTTCTATTCGCAAAAACTACAACCTCGCGAGACGCGATATGATACGTTAGGAAAAGAATTACTTGCAATCTACCGGTCGATCCTACACTTCCATACCTATCTGGATGGCCGAAAGTTCAAGATCTACACTGACCATCTTCCGCTACTTCCGATGCTGAGAGGAAAGAAAGAATATTTATATTCACGACGTGTCAACTCGCAACTTACACGAATACACGAGTATGATTATGAAGTCACTCATGTTAAAGGATCAGAAAATGTGGTCGCAGACTCCCTAAGCCGTCCTGCAGATCTTTGTGCCTCAATACTGTATCCTTCACCTATAAGCATTCAGGAATTGCAAGCAGCTCAGCAAGATGATATATCACTTCGGACATTTGATGTCAATCGACTGAAATCACTTGATTACGACGGAACCCTACTGCAGTGCGAAATAACTGACGTGGCCCTCGGCCGTTTATACCTGAAAAACTCCGTCACAAGATCTTCGAAGTCTACCATTCATTGAGCCACCCATCTGGCGAAGCATCAGTAGAAATTCTATCCAGAACGTATTTTTGGCCTGGCATGCGACGAGATATCAAGATGTGGTCAAAACAATGTCTAGAATGTCAGAAATGCAAAGTGACGAGACACACCAAAACGGCGCCACAAGTCATTCAAGTGCCCAAAGTCCGATTTACACACATACACGTTGATCTGGTAACCTTACCTGCCGTGAACAACATGCGATATCTACTGTCAATACGGGACCGCACCACTCGATGGTATGAGGCCATACCACTTCCAGACATGAAGCAAGAAACTGTCAGTTATGCTCTAGAGCTCAATTGGTTCGCTCGGTTCGGTGCTCCAGCTGAAGTGACAACCGATCGTGGCGCACAATTCCTCGGAGAAGAGTTCGCAGCCCTACTGCAATACTACGGTTTCAAACTCTCCGTGACCGCGGCTCGCAATCCGAGAGCAAATGGTTTCGTTGAAAGGCCACACCGAGAACTGAAAGCGACGCTCAAGGCTAGCGCAGAAGACAATTGGCTTGCGGCTCTACCGAAAGTACTCCTATCAATGCGTACAAGACCTCGTGAGCTGATCAAATGTAGCTCCGCTGAAATGGTATTTGGCGAATGTCTACGGCTGCCTGGCGAACTAGTCCGATCACGCTCTGAAACTGCATTAACGATGAACGATCCGACATTTCTGTTTCCACTTCGCAGTTTTCTACAATATAACGCTCAGAATCGGCCGATCTGTCCTACACGTCAGCAACATGGCCCAATCTATAAACGCAAAGATTTTGATAGCTGCAAATGGTTCTTCATCAACAACGATATGGATAACAGGATTTTAGCCAAACCGAAGCGCGGTCCTTATCGTGTGTTAGATCGACGTCAGAATTACATCATTCTGGAGATTAATGGCAAAGCTGAAGCGGTCTCCAAGCACAGACTATCTCCAGACGACGTTGATCCAGATGACCCGCTGTTTCGCGATGTAGATCTATCAGGCGGTGAAGAAACGAGAACGCCACCCCCAGACAGTCTTGCTGACAACGGATTGACGCCCGACATCCCATCAACAACCGAGCCAACTGAAGCCGTCACGCCGCCGCGAGATATAGAAGAACCAGAATCAGTGTTGTCAGAGCCAAAATCAGTCATTACACGGTACGGCAGAGCAATAACACTTCCTGGAAGGTTAGCCCCCTTCATGGTGTACTAATTTTCATTGTCGGGGGGGGTGTATGTAACACGCGGCTCCGTGTTACAACCCAACGAAGATCAATTTTTACAAACGCTGTGCTCTTTAAGGTCAAATATTCTAACTCTGTCCTTAAACAATATTTCCCTTAGCTGTGATTTTAGAAATAATCTCTTTTAGTCTCAAGCAGTTTTAATCGATATTTCTTGAACTGCAATTTTATTTGTAATTAATAGTGTTTTTATTAAGAAACAGAACCGCGCTCGAAACGGAAAAAACACGCGGTGGACTATTGTGTCTCAGTGAACTTATTTCGCTTAGTTGCAGAAGTTACGCATTGGATTTACCGTGGTTAACTATCCGAACTTCAGAGAGTAATGGATTAATATAATAACCTGAGGATAAAACACTGAACTAAATATTTGTGAGTTTTTTTGTCATTGAAGTCGTTATACGGATTATACAGAACATTTTTCTTTATAACATAAATCATTTTACTATGTTCAGATTATCATGTGTTTTCAATCATTTGATTATGTTCATTCCAATCCAGATATTTGTGCAAGAATAACTTCTTGTGCGCAAAACATTATTCTTCATAAACATAAATCATTTTAACTTTTGTTGTCTAGAAGACGGAAAATTTAGTTTAACTGTGAATAGTGTTTAAGACCTATTTTGCATAAAATCTGTTTTTGCAGCTGACCAACATATATTCAATTTGAACTAACTGTGAATTATATTACTATTTGCAACATTATATCTAATATACGTATGACCAGATGTTTTTGCCTTCTCACATCAACCATCCGAAAAAGATCAGAGACTGATTAGGCGCACGGGTAATAATAATAGCCACCATTGATATGTAGGACGGGTATAAAATTCACGAACTAGAAAACAACCCCGCAAAACATTCAAACAAGAATTTAGGGTTTCAGAACCAATGTTAAGCTCATCATCGTTTTTCCTTCTTCACAAGATGATAGGATCTTCTCTTTAGAGAGATCGGTAGGAAATATGGCTAAAGATTTTAATAGGTTATCCATAAGGTAATTGAACTTAGGCACTTAAGAACGCAAACGACATTTCCGTGTCAGGCATATAATAATAGGCGGTGATGAAGATCCCTACCATCTTTTAAGAAACACACGAAAAATAACTGATGTTATAATCACCAGGAGTTTTTTATTCTTATCAAGTCTGTTTTTATCGTTCGGAAAATTACGCAAATGCATATCAATTCCCCTAATTGCTGACCAGATCTCAGAACGTCGGCGCAGTAGAACCTCAGGATTGAGAAACACATGACGCAGAATGTACAAGACCATGCTTTCTGAGGATCAACGGCACCACAGGAAAGGAAACGAATATTTTTGACGTAATTTTCATTGACTACTTTCTTCCACGCCGGAAACACCACGAAGACAGCAAAACTGATAATTTCATGCATAATGACGAGCCTATATGACTATAGGACCAGGTCAAGCAACACAATGAACTTAATAATCTTCTATATTTTAAAACCTGAGTGGGATTCATCGTAAACAGGGGTGCAGAAGTTTCTGTTCTCAAAGGAAGCTCTAGGGCTAAGATGTATTTAGGTGTTTTACGGCGAAATCCATTCATACATATGACTGTCGGCATCGCTCTCTTAACATAGGTTTACGTCGTAAATTTTCTTACAATTTCCTTGTCACCAATATTTCGCAAAAAATGTTGGCTTTGATTTCCTGTTAAGTACCAATTAATTGTTGATGTTCATAAACAAAATCTCACTGACCCATCCAACGGACCTGAACAGAGACTCTGGACACTTGCTTCCGAACGTTTGAAATTACACGTCATACAGCCATCTCCAGTGCATCCATTGACAGAAATATCAACAGCTCTTCATGAACAAGTTCTTGCTCGAACTTAACTAGTCAGAGCTACGGGTCTCGAACGTGATGCACCCTATCATCACAAAAGTTCATACTATCGCACTTAAGACAACGCCTTTAAACCCAGCTAAATAAAAAGCTTCCAAATATCCTTTTTCAAGACTTTAAGAAGAGGGCACCATCAGACCGCTGAAAAGTTATTGACCATCACCCGTACACTTGGTCTATAAATCAAACTGATCACACAGAACCTGTGGGGATTACAGCACCTACGTAAGCGCGATGCAAAACATTCTACTTTTCTCACTAATTGTAATTGATATCGCCTTCTCCGCTTCACTGAATATTCAGGTCGGTTGCTCTGCTTGTGTTTCCCACACTGTCACTAATTCAGCTAATCATCAGTGAGGAAAACCTCTGTTGCTGCACATCCAGGCATACATAATCGATCATCAATTAATCAGATTTCTACGTATGCCAGCCATCCCGGTGTTGCCGCAGACCTTCAACAAGATTATTCAATACCATCGAACTGCAACCAACACATCCTGCTTTGACAATTCCACTTTTTCACATACATATGCTCAAAATATCACTAGCTCAAGAATATGACACGAACAACTCGTGTCTAGAAGAATTTTTTGACACATATACTCTGCTAATACTCACCAAATCTCACGGCATTTGCTTGTGATATCTCCCAGGCCCTACTAATGGCCACCAACTGTAATGGAACCCTCCGCTTTCTCGTTTTGTTTTTATAATAAAGTTGCACGGCATTCTAGCCGGAATGTTACAATTATTTAGCTCCGAATTCGCACTTAATTGATCTACGAGAGCGCGCGTTGTCATTGATCTAGCGTAATTTTAAATTTTAAATTTATTTTAAAATACCGGGGAAATTAAGTTGAGCCGTTTTACAAAGTAACGGCTGAGGTTAATTCGCCGACATATTGCTAAAATGAAATTCAAATTTCAATACGCTGTACCAATTAAAACAAGCAAAATTTCCGTTCATCAATTCCGTGCGACCGCACATATAGAAGCACAATGGAATTACTTCGTCACACGCTTGATATTTCTGCTCTGCTCGCTAATGTGATTGCTGTCACTCTCTCAACTTGACTGACTACCTTCACAGACTTCTTGACTTGCGTTTACCACATTAGAGGCCCTTAGGTCACTACCATAAGGGGGTCTCTTGGATGCCAGGCCCGGAAAATCCATATATGCGGAATGATCATCTATCTTGGAACACTTAAGTTCCTCTGAACTATCTCTTAAGCTACAATCCTTAAGTCCGCTAGCCAACTGCTCTGTATCCTCAGTATTTAATAAACCAGACATGATATTATTAAATTACTTGTAATTTATATATTATATTAATTGAGTAAGCTTACCCGGATACGCTAATGTACACAAATTACTGAACTGGAATGATTAAGACCTTAAAACAAGTATTAACTTAAAATACCCAAAGCAAATTTGTGGTCCTTTTCGCTGATAATTAAAAACAACAAAATGACGAAAAGATCACAAAGTTTTATTGACAAAGGATCGGAGATGGAACCACGCAGTGTCCCACTTGTGCAATTCAGAAACTCAGATCAAAACTCTCTCATTTCCTTCTACAAGACAAGTCCAAAACTTCGACAATATGAACAAAAGAACTTTCAAAAAATTTTACAATATTTTTCAAAAATTACAATGTTGTTTTACGAAAACAGCGATAACATCAAATGTCCAAAAATAAAAATTGATTTATTTTTATATGAGAGGTTAATTTCTGTCCGATAATTAATTTAACCTCTACACCACGCCGTGTTATATCGTTGCTTTGACTTCAGTCACGCCAATCTTCTTGTTGCTGCACAACTAGCCACACGTACTCGATCATCTATTAGTCGTATTTCTGCGTGTGCCAGCCATCACGGTATTGCCGCAGATCTTGAACAAGACAATTTGTATACTTCGAACAGCAACTCACCTATGCGGTTTCGACAATTCTAATATTCCGGTGCATCAACACAAATGAACACCAGACAACCAAACGGATCATACATCATGTGTCTAGAAGTACTTTTAGACAATGTAACAATACTTAACCATCACGAAATTTGCCAGTGGGAGCTTTTCAAGCCCTGTTAATGGCCACCTACAGTGACTGATCTCAGTTAACACTTGACTCTTCTTATTCTTGTAACGTCGCGCGGCATTTACTTGCAGCCGGGGCATTTAAAAATTAGCGACCGTGCCAGGATTGTGAGAACAGTGCTGTCTTTACAAATTCTTATTCGCAAGAATTGAAGCAGAATGAATCGTATTTTACAGCTTGATTTGGGTTCCCTTTATAATCGATGGTAACAAATATAGTGCCAAGTTTTTTGAATCCGGATCATCCTGTTATTTCAATTCTGTTTGTGAATATTTCTTAGTCAAAATCTTCTACGCCTTTCCTAGCGTGTTTGTACCACAATTTTTGTTTAAGCAGTGAAATCAGATTTTGTCCAAATTTTCTGTGGTTAAATCTCTCAAAACTTTTCTCTCCTACGTGCTTGCCGCACATTCGGCGTTTAATTCGTGTCAAACAGTGGAAGTAGATTTTAATAAGTGATTAGTTATTAGTTTTACATATATATAGGGCACGTAAGTTTCAAATTTATACATTGCTTTATGCATTTTATTTCGATTATTTTTGGTATATGAATTTATGCATTTATGAACCCGTAAGACTATAGGAATGTCAGGTCAAACTTTAGATGTTGTTTTTCCTGTATGCGACCGGGACTGTGAACTATTCTGCATGAGTGTAGACTCTGGCTTTTCCCCGTTTCTAGATTATGAATTTCATCAATAACTGTAGAAGTATTTTACAAAGCTTCCTACAGGGATGTTACGAAGGATTTATCAAAAGGTTAAGTCGATTAGGAAGCTACCCAATCCCATTTTGGGCCTTCTAAATGAAGTGGAATCTTTGCTGGGTCCCACAGAAACGAACCAGATAATAAACAATATCCGCATTTAGACATGCCAAATCTTGGCCTCGTCGAAATTTTAAGATAACTGCGGAAACGTTGGTATAAATTCAACATTTCTGATAATGAAGCTAAGGTTGTTTTGATTGACAATCTTCCACAGATATTAAAATTGTATGCCAGATAGCTCCCCATTTCTCTCTCTCTGTAGATGACTTATAAGAAAGTTGCAAATTAGAATTTCGGGTTTTAGAACCTATGTTCATTATTTCATCGTTTTGTCTTTCCCTGCTAGATCGTAGTGTCGCATCCCTAGAGAGAACAATAGCAAATATGGCTATAATGTAACACGCGGCTCCGCGTTACAGCCCAACGATGTTCGATTTTGACAAATAATCTAACTCTGTTCTTACACAATATTTATCTTAACTGTGATTTTAGAAACAATCTCTGTTATTTTCAAGCAGTTTTAATTGAGAATTCTTGAACTGCAATTTTATTTGTAATTAATAGGGTTGTTTATTAAATATACAGAACCGCTCGCGATACGCATGGAACATGCGGTGGATTATTGTGTTACAGTGGATTTATTTCGCTAAGTTGGATTATTCGCAGTTTACGCGAGGGATTTACTGTTCACATTTAACTATGCCTATCCGAATATCAGAGAATGATGTATTATTATAATGACATAAGTTAAAAACATAGCAAACAGTGAACTAATTATTTGTGAATTTTTGTCATTGAAGTCTTTACACGGTTTCCATACATTTATTTTCAGTGACAACATTTAACAGTGACTATGTTCATATCATCATGTATTTTCAATCGGTTGCATATATTCATTTCAATTCAGACATTTGTGAAAGAATAATTGCTTGTGTGTAAGATATGCAAGTTTATTAATGGCGTTCATTTTACCACCGTCTAGTGCATGGACAATTTTGCTTTACTGTGAATTGTGCATGAAACATTCATCTCGGCGAATACTGTTTTAAATTTTGCCGTCTTGAGTACGGACCATTTAGTCTGACTGTGACTGGTGTTTAAGACATTCATTTGTGTTAAAATGTAATTTTATTGCCGTCTAGAGCACGGTCCGTTTTGTTCAAATGTGAATTTTGATTTTGCATTGCAACATTGGGTACAATATACGTATGATGATCCGACTTAGCCTTCTCACATCACCAATCGGAAAAATGTCGGGGACTAATCATAAGCACGGATCTCAACAGCCGCTACCAAACTAATGTAGGGAATGATAAATCTAGCAAAAGTCTCCTACATAAATGGTGCCCCGGTTCGTCGAACACACAGCCAGTAAAGCATTAATAAACATCTAGATTTTGAGAAATTCAAGCACTTTGGGTGAATGCCACGAAGGAAAGTAAACTCTAAGACACATATCACAGAAAACACCCTCTCCGGATTTCAATGCTCGAAGACAGCCACACGATGACGGGTGAGGACGATGTTACACTGCCATCTATTCTCGACAAGACTCATACGCATAAGATGAGGTCCAGTTCAGTAAATGCAGGAAGCCCGGTGGTGAGCCGAGCAACAGGCCGCACCAACACATGAACACAGTATATAATATGCCAATTCGATCCAGACTACCTTGACGAGTGGGTCGACGATGTTACTTTATTGGCCAAGGTGTCCAATATAGCAGGCGAAGGCTCAATATTTTTGAGGGTTTGGGAGACGATCCCAATGTCTTTCAGACGTGGACTAAAAGATATTCTGCATCAATACACTGAGGGCACATGTGCGCAGCCATGGCAGAGCCTGCAACGCAGCGTCAAGCAGCGTTTGACACCAGATCGAGAAGACAGGCTTACAGAATTAATGAGCCAGATGTCCCTAGGTAGCCGCCCGCCTTCTGAGCTTTGGGGAAATGGAGCACAAAGCCTTAGAGTTCAACCTGCCCAAGGAAATCGTAATGCGACTGTTCATACAAAATCTTCCGCCGGCACTACAAGAGATGGCCACGTTCTTGCGCGAATCCCTCGAAGTACAAGATGACGTTCTGCCGGCAGGTCTAGACAAGTGGTGGAAGAAACACCACCACAGCCTACTGGCCCAAGAGAAATTCCACATCACCCCATGAATGTTCGAATCACAATCCACCACATCATCAGCCGGAACAAATGTCACGAATGAACGCCTCATCAGCCTGCTCGAGAACCTCACCGTAAGGCCAAATTTGGCCTCAGTCGATGTCATCCAAAACAGACGCGACCAGAGCATGAGTGACCACCGTCGTCCACCGACCCGGAATAGCGCCAGGAGGTCGACGTCGAGAGACCGAACCACAGTGCCACAGTTACCAGCGGAGTGGTGTCCGAATCATCGCAGCTATGGCCACTCAACACGTTACTGCCTCGGAAACGGCTGCACTTTCCCGCGCACAGACGCGACGTTCAGATGGGCGCGGTCACCCTCAACAATTCAGGAGGATCCGCCCATGGAAGGCTCGGAAAACTGGTGTGGTCAGCCTCCGCGGCGGCAGTAGAGGTTTATCACCCCAAGATTGTTGGCCGCTCCACGTCTGATGGCTCGAAGCACGTTGCTTTCGCAGTAGAGCGCAATCAAACTATTGTATTTACAACGACGGCTCCAGTCAAGTCATGCTTCAAACGCCCAAATGCCAGCAACCAGTCTCATCGTCAGTTGCCACTATCAACATCTTTTCTCATCCGTGACGCAAACTCTGGCGAATTATTTCTCATAGACACTGGATCAGATGTAAGCTTACTACGCCACAATTATTTCGATCCTACCCATCCAGTCGACACCAGTAGTCTGACCTGCGCCAATGGCTCCAACATAGCGATGTTTGGGGTACGGGTATACACAATCTCGTTCTCCAACTCAAAAAGATGTTTCAATTATCCTTTCATCATCGCCAACACGACAAGAAACATCATTGGACGCGAATTTCTCGAACACTTCGACCTGACCATTCGTCCAAGAACACGAGAGATACGCACTGCAGACAATCAGTTGTTTACATCAGCGCTAAAACATACGACTCGCGCCGAAGCACTCTCATCTATACAGCTTATTCCTCCAGTTCCTCATGTACCGCAACTGGACAATGTTCTGAAATGTCATGAGGAAATTTTCAAACCTAACTACTTCATTCCCGATCTCAAGAGGAAGCGTGCCATCAGAGCCCATCGTATCATCTTGTCGAAACCACTTCCTCATCCTCCACGAGCACGTCCATTGGCACCACACAAACATAAGGCTGCCGAACAAGAATTCGCCATGCTACGTCAACAAGGCATCTGCACACGATCCAGCTCACCTTTTGCGTCGCCTGTGGTAGTAGTACTAAAGAGTGAACGAGCAACATTCAAGGTGTGCGGGGATTATCGTATTCTCAATTCTTGCACACAGTCTGATTCGTACATCCTGCCAAATCCAGCCGACCTTCTCAGATCTGCTATCGGTTATGCTGTGTATTCAAAACTTGACCTGGTGAAAGCATACTATCAAGTACCGATGGGCAAAGACTCAGTATCATATACTGCACTCAGATTCACCGGAGGTGGCACGCACGAATATCGCTATATGCCTTTCGGTCTCAAGAATGTCTCGCAAACATTCAAACGCGTTATGGACGAAATAATAGTTGGTCTACTATTTGTAATTCCATATCTTGACGACATCCTGGTATTCTCTATTTCAATGTCCGAACACATACAACATATTGAGATGCTGCTCACACGTCTAGCAGACTATACCTCCGACTTCATGGCAACAAATGCGTCTTTGCACAGAAATCAATTGAATTCCTCGGTCATCAAATTTCCGAAGAAGGCATGACACCTATACCTGCTAAGTTTCGTGCTATTCAAGATTAACAGCTTCCAACCACCATTCGAGCGTTACGGCGGTTCTTGGGCAAGATGAAATACTATTCTCGATTCGTACCTTGTCTTGCCAAGATCCTGGCACTTCTTCACAAATACCTCGTACCAGAAAGCCGTTTTGTCTATAAATCATAAATGTTTCAGCTCAACGATGACACCATGCAGCCTAACGAGGATGCCAATAGGGCTTTATGCAGATTAACCATGCTTTATTCTCCTGATTGGTCTCAACATTTTGAATTGATCACTGACGCATCCGACGTTGCCATAGGCGCAGTACTTCAACAGTCCATCAATGGCATACACCTACCTATCGCCTTCTATTCGCAAAA
This sequence comes from Eudiplozoon nipponicum, assembly GCA_029291075.1. NCBI lineage: Eukaryota > Metazoa > Platyhelminthes > Monogenea > Mazocraeidea > Diplozoidae > Eudiplozoon > Eudiplozoon nipponicum. The sequence goes on from JAQBSW010000351.1 coordinate 36,540, forward strand.
ACTACAACCTCGCGAGACGCGATATGATACATTAGGAAAAGAATTTCTCGCAATCTACCGGTTGATTCTACACTTCTACACCTATCTGGATGGCCGAAAGTTCAAGATCTACACAGACCATCTTCCGCTACTTCCGATGCAGAGAGGAAAGATAGAGTATTTATATTCACGACGTGTGAACTCACAACTTACACGAATACACGAGTATGAATATGAAGTCACTCATGTCAAAGGATCAGAAAATGTGGTCGCAGACTCCCTAAGCCGTCCTGCAGACCTCTGTGCCTCAATAATGTGTCCTTCATCTATAAGCACTCAGGAATTGCAAGCAGCTCAGCAAGATGATCCATCACTTCGGATATTTGATATTAATCGACTGAAAACACTTATGATGGAACTCTGCTGCAGTGTGAAATAACTGGCGTGGGCCCTCGGCCGTTTATACCTGAAAACCTCCGTCACAAGATCTTCGAACTCTACCATTCAATGAGTCACCCATCTGGCGAAGCATCAGTGGAAATTCTATCCAGAACATACTTTTGGCCTGGCATGCGGCGAGATATCAAGATGTGGTCAAAAAAATTTCTAGAATGTAAGAAATTCAAAGTGACGAGACACACCAAAACGGCGCCACAAGTCATACAAGTGCCCAAAGTACGGTTTACGCACATAAACGTTGATCTGGTAACCTTACCTGCCGTAAACATTATGCGATATATACTGTCAATATGGGATCGCACCACTCGATGGTATGAAGCCATACCACTGCCAGACATGAAGCAAGAAACTGTCAGTTATGCTTTAGAGCTCAATTGGTTCGCTCGGTTTGGTGCTCCAGCTGAGCCAAAATCAGTCGTTACACGGTATGGCAGAGCAATAACACCTCCTGTAAGGTTAGCCCCCTTCATTATGTACTAATTTTCATTGTAGGGGGTTGTATGTAACACGCGGCTCCGCGTTACAACCCAACGATGTTCGATTTTGACAAATACAGTGCTCTTTAAGGTCAAATAATCTAAATCTGTTCTTACACAATATTTCTCTTAACTGTGATTTTAAAAACAATCTCTGTTAGTTTCAAGCAGTTTTAATTAAGATTTCTTGAACTGCAATTTTATTTGTAATTAATAGTGTAACGACACAAATTAATTGCCGACATATTGCGTAAATTAAATTCAATTTTATTTACGTTGCACCAATGAGAAAAAAGGAAACTTGCCGTTAACCAATAGTGTGCAAGTAGACTATGGCATGGCTATTTAAGCACGGCAAATTTACCATGCAAGTCAGTTGTCGCATTTGCCTTCTGCTTTGCGTTACGTGTGCGTGCTGTCGGCTGTCATTACCTACGCTGGTTATTGGATTCGTTTCACCAACCATTGGCAACATCCGTGACTCATCTCCTTGCGGTACAACCAGCTAGACGAGCCATTTAATGCAGAACTTCAACGAAGTTTACCACACCGAGATTACAACGCAACAACAGAAGGAACCACGGCCAGAGTCAACCCAAGGCTCTAGGACATCTTCACACTCGGCATTTGCCTGAGAACGCCCGACCGGCCCTGTTAAGGGCCCCCTATCAGAACAATAACTCTATTCATAGCACCTTAACCGAGTTTGTAACGTCGTACGGCATTTACTTGCAGCCGCGGCGTTTTCAAAATTGGCGACCTCGCCAGGATATTGAGTATTGTTCTGTTTTTTATAACATAAATAAAATTGACTTTCTTTTTCATTTTATTTGGGATAAAATAGATTGACATTTTCGTTTACGTCTTCTTTACTCTGATCGTGGTCTTCTTGGAATTTTGTTGGGTATATGTTTGTGGATTTCTGGTGAAATTTTATGGGTATAATAATAATATTACATTTATTTCGCATCAAAGGCCAACTGGCCCGCTGTTCAACTTTTCTACGTACAAAACTGCACCGTACGTACTCGACAGGCTAAATTGCGGATAATTTCCATTTTTGAAAGCAGTTACTGTGACGTGTTCTGTGAAGAAACTAATTCATCTTTGTTCTGCGCTCATTTAACTGTGGAAGCTGTTTGTGGGTAAGCGTTTCATTAAAGTATATTTATACATTTTCATATTGCTTATAAATTTATACTTTTAAGATCCCGTAAGATTGTTAGAATGTCAGGTTCAATTTTAGATATTGATGTTCCTGTTTGGGATGAAGATAGTGAACTATTCTTTATGCGCGTAGACTCCGCTTTCTCCCCGTTTCCTGATTATGACAGTCATCAAAATCTGTCGAAGGTTTTTGCTAAACTACCTTCTGAATTGCAGCGATGGATTTTTCGTAAGCTTGAGGCCATTAGGAAGCTACCTAATCCCATTGTGGGCCTACAAAATGAAATAGAATCCTTGTTTGAGCCCACAGAAACTGAGCAGATAATAAATAAATGTGCGCAGTTAGACATGCCAAACCTTGGCCCCGTCGAAATTGTGAGGGAATAACGGAAACGTTGGTATAAAACCAACATTTCTGACCATGAGGCTAAGGTTGTTTTTATTAACAATCTCCCACAATCACTAAAATTATTCGCCAGACAGCTCCACAACACTCTCTCTATCGATGACTTATCTGAAAGATGTGAATAAGAATTTAGGGTTTTGGAACTTAAGGTGAATTCGTCATCCTTTTGTCCGCCCCCTCCGAATGATAGGCTCTCCTCTTTAGAGAGGACAGTGGCGAACATGGCTAAAGTTCTAGAAGGATTGGCCATTACCAAATCCGAGCTAAATCAAGTGAATGCTCGACCCAAATTCGTTCCTAAGCCCATTTATAACGGTAGGCGGCGATTGAGATCCCCGCAATCCTTTAATAAATATGCCCCAAAGAACTGGTGTTATAACCACCAGAAGTTTTTTTATTCATGCCAAGTCTGTCTTTGTCGTTCCAAACAATTTACGAATGAGGGCCAATTTCCACAGCTGACGGAAAGGAAAACAGACCGCAGGCGCAAGGGTGCATCAGGATCGGGAAACGTCTGGCGCAGAAAGTAGAAGACCGTACTTTCTGTGCATCAACGGCATCAACGGTGCCACAGGGAAGAAGCCAACTACAATCCGGCATCCATGTTGACTCTTTATGTCCACACCGAATTTTTCACATAGAGAACCAAACGGACAACGCCGGTTGCAATCACCAACCTATTTGTTTGCCTGACCCGGCCAAACAACCCGGCAAACTTCTACATCTTCTCGATTTTAAAACTGGCGAAGAATTAATCGCAGACCCAGGTGCAGCAGTTTCAGTTCTCAAGAGTGATTCCATGGCCGAGATATCTCTAGGCGTTCTTCTCGCAACAGCTACAGGCTAGCCCATACCAACGTATGGCTGCCGGTACCGCACACTCAACATAGGTCTACGACGTGAATTTTCCCACAAATTCATCATAGCCAAGGTCTCACATAATATAATAGGCCTTGATTTCCTTCTAAAATTTCGGCTCATTGTTGATCTTGCCAATCAAAGATCATCGACCCCTCCACCGGACTTGAACAAAGCTTTTGGACACTTGCCTCCGAGCGTTTGGAGTTACAGGTCATTCAGCCAACCCCAGTGCATCATTCAGCAGAGATATCAGCAGCTCTTCAAAAATACAAGTCGCTTTTCGATCTTAACAAGTCAGAGCTACGAGTCTCCAACACGATGCACCATATCGTCACAGAAGGAAAACCTATTGCACTCAAGAAGTGACCACTGGCCCCTGCTAAACTGAAAGCTGCCCAAGAAGAATTCTCAAGGCTTTTGGAAAAGGGAATCATCAGACCATCGAAAAGTTCATGGGCGTCACCACTGCACTTAGTCTCCTAAGCAAACGGATCGTACAGAGCCTGTGGAGACTACCGTAAGCTAAATTTAGTGCCAAAATCTGATGCATATCATATTCCAAATATTAACACTTTACTTGAAAAACTCAACGGCAGTAATTTCTTCTCCGTAATTGACCTCAGACAGGCCTACCATCACATCCCGGTAGCACCAGAGGATATCGTGAAAACTGCAATCATCACTCCATTTGGCTTTTTAGAATATCTTTCCATGCCTTTTGGACTTAAGTGTGCTACACAGACATTTCAAAGATTCATGGACAACATACTTCGCGACGACTCTGCTTATTGTATGTCATATCTAGATGACATTATGGTATTCAGTCCAGATTTAGAATCTCATGCGAAACATCTACGAAATGTCCTCTCACGCTTATCCAACCACGGACTCAAGATCAATTGTGACAAGACGCAGATTGCAACCACATCCGTGAACATCCTGGGGCATCGTATCACGCACCAAGGTATTCAACCTTTGCCATCAAAAACAAATTATATCAAGAATATCAAGTCACCGAGGACTGTTAGCGAGTTGCAGAAAATCCTGGGAGAACTAAACTATTATCGCAAGTTCCTTCAGGGCCTTTCAAAACAACTTTATCCTTTGTGCAGGCACCTGCGGAACCACCTGACTTAGCAAGAATTCCATCATTGCTTGGTCATCTGAAGACGAGGAATAACTTCGACTCGCCATCAACACATTAGCAAATGCCACAATGCTAACACATCTAGATTTTCAAAAACCATTTCTACTCACGACAGATGCTTCTGAATTCGCTATTGGAGCCACGTTGGAACAAGAGATCGATGGCGTTTGGAAGCCTATCAGTTTCTACTCGCGTACTCTCCAACCAGTAGAAACGAGGTACGACATTTTCGGTCGAGAACTTCTCGCCATCCACGACGCAGTGCGCCATTTAATCAGCATCATTAGCAGTAGCCGATTTGTTGTTTTCACAGATCATGCACCATTAGTTAGCGCACTTTGAAACGCAACTTTATCTAGCGCCAAGTACCCTGTCAGAGTGGAAAGACAGCTTTCTCGTCTAAGCGAATGGCAATTTGACGTCTTTCACGTCAGGGGCAAACAGAACTTCATTGCAGATGCCCTGTCCAGGCCAGACGTCTCTCTATAACCACCTTCGCCATCACCATTCACTGTCAACTCCGTGGCACTCAGTGAACCTGCACTAACACCAACTCTCCTGCGAACTGAACAATGCGGTGACATTCAAATTCAAAGATCAATAGCCCGTCACCCAACCAAGTTCATATGCCGTCTGTGGGAAGGCTTTCCAATTGTTTGCTTCACGGGTACGCAGCCCAACAAGCCAGTTCTGCCGACCAGCCTTCAGAGGAAGTTTTTCGATTCAATTCACTCAATTTCTCACCCAGGAAGCCAAGCGACTGTCCGACTTCTTACAGATCGTTTCTGGGGTCACAGACTTAGGCAGAACTGTTAAACGATGGGTCTCAGAGTGTGCTATTTGTCAGAAAAACAAGATCACACGACACACTCGTTATAATTTGCAACATTTTCGATCTACTTCTCGCCTAGCCATCGTCCACATCGACATAGTTCATCTGACAAAGGTGCATGGTTTCAGTTACCTTCTAACTATGATTGATAGATTTACACGGTGGCCTGCGGCATTACCTCTTGGCACCATTTCGACAGACGAAGTAACTAACGGTTTTATCTCTGCATGGATATCCAATTATGGTGTTTCCAATGAGGTCATCACGGACAGAGGCACTTGCTTCTCATCTGATCGTTTCAAAACCACCTTGCGGTACATGGGATGCATCTTACGCCATACGACTGCCTACCATCCCAAAGCTAATGGTATGGTAGAGAGAATGCATAGGGAACTCAAAGCTGCTTTAGCATCCTCGTCCATTAATGACGACTGGGTCGATGCACTACCTTTAGTTCTGCTTGCCATGCGTTCCCGTACTCGTGAATCCATTAAAACGTCTGCGTCACAACTCTTGTATGGCATGGATCTATGCCTGCCTAGTCAGCTCCCACGTCTACTACCAGCACAAGATGACCCACAAAACGAAGCTACCCGCCTTCGACTTCATTTCGGTAACATATCTGAACAGCAGCCGAGACAAACGCCTTGTCCAGTCTTCGTTCATTCACAGCTCCACAGCTGCAAGAGAGTACTCGTTCGCAACGACAATGCTGTTGCACCACTACAACCAAAATATCGCGGTCCTTACCCGATTTTACTCAGACAACCAAAATACTTCATTATTATGCAAGGCGCTACACCGACATCAGTAAGCATAGACAGGTTGAAACCGTTTATCGAACCACCTGAGAGCGTTCAACCTTCTACACACGTCTCAGGCTCCGTCTGCCCACAATCTCAATAACCTGCTTTGTATAACGCAGAGGAATTTTTTCCCCTTTTTTTCAGAGAGGAAATTGTTGTAACGACACAAATTAATGGCCGACATATTGCGTAAATTAAATTAAATTTTATTTACGTTGCACCAATGAGAAAAAGGCGTTAATTAATTGTTTGTAAGTAGACTATGGCATGGCTATTTAAGCACGGCAAATTTACCATGCAGTTCAGTTGTCGCATTTGCCTTCTGCTTTGCGTTACGTGTGCGTGCTGTCGGCTGTCATTACCTACGCTGGTTATTGGATTGTCTTCACCAACAATTGGCAACATCATACAACATCTATCGTGTTGTTGTACAACAAGCGAGACGAACCAATTAATGCAGAACTTCAACTAAGTTTCCACATCGAGATTACAACGCAACAACAGAAGGAACCACAGCCAGAGTCAACCCAAGGCTCTAGGACATCTTCACACTCGGCATTTGCCGGAGAACGCACGACCGGCCCTGTTAAGGGCCCCCTATCAGAACAATAACTCTATCCATAGCACCTTAACCGAGTTTGTAACGTCGTACGGCATTTACTTGAAGCCGGGGCGTTTACAATGTTGTTTATTAAATATACAGAACCGCGCGCGATACGCATGGAACACGCGGTGGACTATTGTGTCACAGTGGATTTATTTCGCTCAGTTGGATTATTCGCAGTTTACGCGAGGGATTTACTGTTCACATTTAACTATGCCTATCCAAATATCAGAGAATGATGGACTATTATATTAACATAAGTTAAAAACATAGCAAACAGTGAACTAATTATTTGTGAATTTTTGTCATTGAAGTCTTTACACGGATTCCATACATTTATTTTCAATGACAACTTTTAACGGTGACTATGTTCATATCATCATATATTTTCAATCGGTTGCATATATTCATTTCAATTCAGACATTTGTGAAAGAATATTTGCTTGTGTGTAAGATACGCAAATTTATAAATAGCATTAATTTTACCACCGTCTAGTGCATGGAAAATTTTGCTTAACTGTGACTTGTGCATGAAACATTCATCTTGGTGAATACTGTTTTAACTTTTGCCGTCTAGAGTACGGACAATTTAGTTTGACTGTGACTGGTGTTAAAGACATTCATTTGTGTTAAAATTAAATTTTATTGCCGTCTAGAGCACGGTCCGTTTTGTTAACTGGCAATTTTGATTTTGCATTGCAACATTGTGTACAATATACGTATGATGATTCGACTTAGCCTTCTCACATCACCAATCGGAAAAAGGTCGCGAACTAATCATAAGCACGGATCTCAACAGCTGCTACCAAACTAATGTAGGGAATGATAAATCTTGCAAAAGTCTCCTACAATTGTTCTAGAAGGATTAGCCATATGAAAATCTGAGCTAAATCACATAAGCGCACGACCTACTTTTCCGTGCCAGATACGAAAAAGCAATAAACAGCGATCTGGATCCCCACAATATTTTCAAAAATACGCCCCAACGAACTGGTGCCGTAATCACAAAAAGATTTTATCCTGTCAAGTCTGTATTCGCCGTTCGAAAGAACTCTCCAATGAAGACCAATTTCTACAAATGACGGGCAAGTACTTAGCAAGTTGGCGCAGAAAGTAGAAGACCGTACTTTCTGCGCATCAAGGGCACCACTGAAAAGCAATCAAATACAATCTGACATCATTCTCATTGCCTCCTTTCGTCCACGCCGGATATGCCACATAGAGAGCGAAACTAATAATGCTATTCACAATGACCATCGTATTTGTCTACATGACCCGGCCAAACAACTCAATGAACTTCTACATCTTTTAGATTTTAAAACTGAAGAAGAATTCATCGTGGACAGAGGTACAGAAGTTTTAGTTCTCAAGGGTGATTGCGCTGCTGAGATTTCTCTAGGCGTTTTACTCAAAACAGCTACAGGGGAGCCAATTCCTATTTATCATTTCCTGCATCAGATTCTCAACATAGGTTCACGAAGGGAATTTTTTTCACCACTTAATCGTCACCAAAGTCTCACACAACATAATAGGTCTTGAGTTTCTGTTGAAATATCGGCTCATTGTTGATCTTGCTAATCAAAATATCATTGACCACTCCACCGGACTTGAGCAACGATTTTGGGCACTTGCCTCCGAACGTTTGAAATTACAGCTCATTCAGCCAACCTCAGTGCATCTTTGAACAGAGATATCAGCAAAACTTTGAGAACACAAGTCATTATTATAATCAAGTTTTGCGGTCGTGATATAAACTACCCTGACCGATGATGCCCATGTCAGTATAAACTAAGAATTGTATAGTGTAGAAAGGCAATTCATCCAGTAGACCAGTTTCGTCCTTGTGGGAACTCATCAAATTACTGGCAGAAATTTGCCGCGGACTTGATGAGTTCCCAATAGGTGAAACCGGTCTACTGGATGAATTGCCTTTTCTACACTATACAATTCTTAGTTTATACTGTTTTATATTAAAGCAATTAATAGTCGAATGTTATATCGAACCACAACATATTATAATATTATTATCACCACCCGCGCAACCAATGTTCGTTTAACACACGTCATTGTTTGATCTCAGCATGTCCGAGCTTTGAGTCTCCAACGAGTTGCACCATGTCGTCACAACAGAAAAACCTATAGTACTCAAAATGCGACCGATAACCCTTGCGAAGCTGAAAGCTGCCCAAGTGGAATTTTCAAGATTATTGAAAGAGGAAATTAGCAGACATTCGAACATTTCATGGGTGTCACCATTGTACTAAGTCTCCATATCAAACGGATCGCACAGAGCCTGTGGAGCTTATCGCAAGCTAAATTATGTGATCAAATGCGATGCATATCCTATTCAAAATATAAACGCCTTACTTGAAAAACTCAGCGGTAGCAATTACTTCTCAGTGATTGACCTCAGACAAGCCTACCACCAGTAGATATTGAAAATACTGCGATCATCACTCCCTTTGGCCTATTTGAATAACTGCAAATACATTTTTTTCTCAAGTATACTACTCAGACATTTCAAAGTTTCACGCACAACATACTCAGAGACGATGCCGCTTACTGAATATCATATCTCGATGACATAATGGTTTTCAGTCCAGTCCTAGAATCTCACGACAAGCATTTAATAAGTGTTCTCTAACACTTATTCAATCACGGAATCAAAAGCAACTGTGACAGGACGCAGATTGCAACTACATCCGAGGATTACCTAAGTCATCATATTACACCATAATGTATTCAGCCTTTGCCGTCGAAGGCAAATTCGGTCAAGAAAATTAAATCACCTAAGAATGTAAATGAGCTAGAGAAAATTTTGGGAGTTCTTAACTACAATCGCAAGTTCTTTTCTGTCCTATTAAGGCAACGTTATCCGTTATTTAGGCAACTGCAGAATCGGTAAGGACTTAGCAGAAACTCCATCCTTTCTTAATCACCGGAAGATGAAGAATTACTCTGTCTTTCCATCAACTCTTTAGCAAATACTACAATGCTAACTCATCCAGATATCCTATGACCATTTCCAATCACAACAGATGCTTCTGAATTTGCTATTGGGGCTACTTTGGAACAGGAGATTGGCGGAGTTCGGAAGCTTATCAGTTTTTACTCGCGTATTCTTATCCAGTAATAACCAGATACGATACTTTCGGTTGCGAACTCCTCGCCATCCACGACGCAGTACGCTCTTCATCCGCATTATTGACAACAGCAGATTTGTTGTTTTAACATATCATGCACCACTAGTTAGCGTACAACGAAACGCAACTTCAACTGTAGAAAAGTACCTTGCCAGTGTAGAAAGACAGTTGTCACGTTTGAGCGAAAGACAATTCGACACCTTTCATGTTAAAAGCGAACAAAACCTCAATGCAGACGCTATTTCCTGGCCAGACGTTTTGCTACAACCAGCTTCGCCTTCGCCATTCTCAGTCAACTCGGTGACTCTCAGTCAACCTGCCCTAACACCGTCCGTCCTGTGAACAGAACAGCACATCAGCACTCACATTCAAAGATCAGTAGCTCGTCACCCCAACAAGTTTGTATGCCGACTCTGGGAAGATTTACCATTTATTTTCTTTACGGGCATGCAGCCCAACAAGCCAAATCTGCCGACCTGTCTTCAAAGATAGGTTTTCGACTCAATTCACTGAATTTCTCATCCAGGAAGCAAGGCGACTGTCAGATTTCTTACAGATCGCTTCTTGGTTCATAGGCTCATGCAGAACGCTAAACGATGCGTTTTCGTGTGTACCATTTGCAAGAAAAAGAAGATCACACGACACACACTTTCTAATTTGCAACATTTCCAAACTACTTCACGCCTAGCCATCGTTCACATCGACATAGTTAATCTGACAAATGTTCAAAGTTTCAGCTCTCTTTTAACTATGATTGACAGATTTACACGATGGCCTGCGGCAGTACAAACGAAGTCATTAAAGGTTTTTTCCCTGCAAGGATAGCCCATTATAATGTTCCCAATATGGTCATTACTGACAGAGGCACTTGCTTCTCATCTGATCGGTTCAAAACCACCTTGCGGTACATGGGATGCACCTTATGTCGGACAACTGCCCCCCATTCTCAATCTAACGGTATGGTAGAGAGAATACATAGGGAACTCAAAGCTGCTTTAGCATCCTCGTCCATTAATGGCAACTGGGTCGATGCACTACCTTTAGTTCTGCTTTCCATGCGTTCCCGTACTCGTGAATCCATTAAAACGTCTGCGTCACAACTCTTGTATGGCATGGATCTACGCCTGCCTAGTCAGCTCCCACGTATACTACCGGCGCAAGATGACCCACAAGACGAAGCTACCCGCCTTCGACTTCATTTCGGTAACATGTCTGAACAACAGCAAAGACATACGCCTCGTCCAGTCTTCGTTCACCCAAAGCTCCACAGCTGCAAGAGAGTACTCGTTCGCAAAGACACTGCTGTTGAACCACTACAACCAAAGTTTCGCGGTCCTTACCAAATATTAATCAGACAACCCAAATACTTCATTATTATGCAAGGCGTGACACCGACATCAATAAGCATAGACAGGTTGAAACCGTTTATCGTACCGCTTGATTTTGAGAGCAGTCAACCTTAACATACGTCTCAGGCTCCATCTGCCTACAATCTCAATGGCTTGCTTTGCATAATGCGTAATTGATTTTTTAACAATAATTGTTCGTTATCAAAATTTTTTACTTTACGTTATTTTTCGCATTTATCTCACGTGGCATAACCAGCTTTTCTTAGCTAACAATTGTGTAGCATTTTTTAACAGTTCTTTGGTATTATGCCATCTCTGAGGCAATGTTCGAGTACATATTTATTTAATGCAGTTAACTTTGATTTTTAAGTATATATTTTTACATTATAATGTATGTCTCACACCTGACCTCACACTGCCTATTTTGGTATGACCAGCTACTTGGAGCTAACGCTTTCATGTAGCAACACTAAGTAATTATCAGCTTCATATCATGGTACAGGTCACTTTCAATGCATATGTCAACTTCATCAGTTGCACAGTGACAACTCTACAATATCATGACCACAACTTCGAGCAAACACTAGCTCGTTTGGTCGTATAAAAACACATTGACTACGATCCAGCCTGCATAGGATTTAACTTAAACCTGGCAACTTCATTGGCGATCTACCTCGAAATCCTCACGCTGCGGCTCCCAAAACTTACACTGCTGTATTTGCCTCACGGGGTATGACCGGCCACTATAGCTAACAATTTGCGTAGCAATTCCTAGTGGTTACTTGGCATCATATCATTGTTGAAGCAACCAACAAGCATACTTCAGCCCAGCATTTATGGTATATTATTTTCTTTTTGCTTTACTTGGTTCGAAATCTGCCATGCATTTCTTATCTAGCCTCGCCGAGAGATATATTTCTTGTTCCTTTTTTCAGAGTGGAATGTGATGTAACATCACAAAGGAATTGCCGACATATTGCGTAAATTAAATTCAATTCGATTTACGCTGCACTGAGGAGGAAGATAAATCCTCCGCCAAAATTAAAGTAACATTAACTGAAAAATTTAACCACCTTGGCTGATTGAAAAGAATTTTATTTAAAAAGAATTTTTTCTTTTATTTTCCAGAACTTTCTTTGTTTAAATACTTGACTTTGAATTGTGCGCCATTTTAAGTTTACGAGCATTACTATCCTCGACTGTTCGTATCTTCCTTTGGCCTACTGCAACTGTTTCATTTTTCTTCATTAAAATTTGATCGATTACTTCAATACACGCCTGCTAAAACTGTCTTATATTTTTATTGATGCACGCATAGAAGGGACGTTCTGGAACAGGTAATTTAATAATTCTGTTTTTCGCGTCTATTTCTTTCCAGATTATTTGTTTGGGTGTTTTGTACGAGACAGGTTTCACATCCCGATTTGCCTAACCTTAAGTGACAATTTGATAATTAAATTTGATAAAAACGAATGCAGATCTTAAATTTGAGGACACTAGCAAGTTAGCGCAAGACATAGCAGGTTTGAATTTAGCAGATACGAATGAAAATATAAGCTTGTCAGATTCTACTGTTAATTATAGGACTACGAGCGATCTGGCATCTATGGGGTTCTCAGGCACGAATAGGTTAGGAGCCGCTACAGCACCAATCAGAAAAAAGCGAAAATTGCTTTTAACCAATAGTTTGCAAGTAGCCATATATGGCTATTACATGGCTATTTATGCACGGTGAATTTGCCATGCAGTTCAGTTGTCGTATTTGCCTTCAGCTGTGCGTTTCTCCGACGTACTGTCTGCTACCTTTCGCATGAGCTGATTTTTGGTCTTGCTACGCACACATTGGCAATTTCAGTCACGCCAATCTTGTTGCTGTACAACTAGAGAGACAAACCAATTACTGCAGAACTTCACCGAAGTTACTCAGCAAAATTCTAACGCCGCAACAGAAGGAACCACAACCCAAGTCAACCCGAGCTGGTCTCAAGAGTCTAGGAGTAATTCTGGACAACACTACACTTACGGACCTTCTCGGCATTTGCCAAAGAACGCAATACCGCCCTGTTAAGGGCCCCCAAGAGTACTAACTTTGTATTTATAGCACTCTAACCGACATTGTCACGTCGTATGGCATTTACTTGAGGCTGGGGCGTTTATAGTAATGGGTCGCATTTAAATTTTGGGATATAACTTCTTTGCCTCATTTCACTAAATAGTAGTATTATCTCTATAAATTTCTCAAGGAAACACTGATTTTTCTTTAAGCGCTACAAAAAGTAATAGTGTGTAACTGTGCAGATTTGTGTTTCTTTTAAATTTATTTTATTTTGTGTCTTTTCTTCGGTAGTAAACATTGAACGTTATTTTGATTTATCATTTAGGGTAATATATTTTTACAATGTATTTCGCTAAGAGGGGAATGCACAAACCGAAAATCTGTGATAGCAAAGATGATTTGAAAAAAATTGTTCACCCATCTCTCCCTTGTATTCCATATGATTCCTTATTGACTTACAATCTTTCTCTTACCTTCTTCAAAATTTCATCGGCTACTATTCAATGCATAATGGTATATAGAAATCAATTATGGTCAGCGGGTGTAAAATATTCGATCTTAAATGTATGGTTTTGTTGATGACGGAAATTGTTAGGACTTTACTATGGATAGGTTTCTATTCTTACATATATTAATCGTTTTATTCAGTCCTGCTGTTGGTGTCTGGTATAAGCAGGTAGATTACTATTTACTCTAGAGCAGACACTTTTCAATACTTATTACAGGAACCAATTTATTAATGGCGCTTTGTTAATGGTAGCTGCTATGTTTTGGTTCTGGCTTGTCGTATCTTCGGCATTGAACATTCATTTTTTCGTCAAACCACTGCTTTATCGATCAGTATGCCTGTCATTACTTTTATTCGTGTGAGTATATTTTTTAATTCTCTTTAATAACTGCATGGTTTTCTGCCGAGTGCACTTATTATATAATATTATACTATAATAATACATTTATTTGGCAACAAAGACCACCAGTTGAAATGATGAGTTACAAATCAAAAGTAGGATATGTGGAGTTGAATGTAATTAGAATAGAATAGAATATCTTTATTTGGATTCAAACCACACATGTTCCATCAAATAATAAAATTGGAAAGAATACAATATAAAAAGATATCACATCACATAAATATGTGCAATTAGTTGTACTGTACAATTTATCAGTATCAGAAATTTCTGCTGTAAAGTGTGAGAGATTCTTCATCAAAAATAGGAAAATTTAAGGTGTAATTCGAGTGTAACATTTTGCAAGAAAAAAAGTAACCATGATTAATAATTGATTGTATATATTGTTGTTTAACAAGATGATATAATGCATAACATTTCAGTTTTAATAATACAAAACTTGAGGATAGAATCTCGAGAAGTTATGCTTGAATTAATGAATTAATCAATTAATGGATTAATGATTTAATGAATTAAGGAATTAATGTATTAATGGAATAGAATAGAATAGAATAGAATATCTTTATTTGGATTCAAACCACACATGTTCCATTAAATAATAAAATTAGAAAATGTACAATATAAAAAGATATCACATCACATAAATATGTGCAATTAGTTGTACTGTACAATTTATCAGCATCAGAAAGTTCAGCTGTAAAAAGTGATAGATTCTTCATCAAAAATAGGAAAATTTAAGGTATAATTCGAGTGTAACATTTTGTAAGAAAAAAAGGGAACCATGACTAATAATTGATTGTATGCATTGTTGATTAACAAGATGATATAATGCATAACATTTCAGTTTTAATAATACAAAATTTGAAGATAGAATCTCGAGAAATTATGCTGCTGAAAAACAATTAATCCTGTCTTTTATTTAACCATGAGAAAGTATTATCATAATCAAAATTAAAAATATCAGCAGGATTGAACACTTTTTCTAGTTCAGTAGATAAAAATTTAAAAGACATTTTAGTTGGAGGCGTTTCTCTAAGCCCCTTTGGCAATTGATTGTAAATTTTGGAAATTTTTGAAAAAGAGAATAGCTTGCTCGCAACATTCCCCACCAATGGTGGAGATATTGCAAAATGACCAGATCTAGTTCCAACTTCATGACTCTTTCTTATTGGATTCATATAGGCACCAGTCCACTGGTTCGAATGGAAAGCTTTTATGCATTAGCACATCCTCTGAAACCATAAAGGATGCAGTGATACAAACTGTAATCTAGTGGCGTATATAGTGCAGGAGATAGGACTAATTTGTTTCACAACTTTTCTTTGTACAGCTTCTATCTTATTATACAAACCCTTTGTTAAAGGATTCCAAGTAGCGGCAGCATATTCTAGTATCGGTCTAATCCATATTATAAACATTTTAAATTTTATTTCATTCGATATTATATTTCTATTTATTAGTGCCCATCTGTTCTTGGCACTGCCTACTATCCTTTCAATATGTCTCTCAGCAGAAGCCTTACAATGAATAGTTATGCCTAAATCCTTAATTTATTGCATAAGTTTAATCTCAAAAACATCATTAATCTCAGCATCATGAAAATAAACATAATTAAATTCTGTTCTGTTACCTATTTTTAAAGCTCTCGTCTTTTACTGTTTATTCTCAGCCCTAGTGTTAACAAATGTCTACTTAAATCATACAAATCTAGTGTCACATTATTTTTGGAGAATTCGACATTATTTGGATCAATTGGAAAGATTATTTTAAAATCATCAGCGAATTTGCAAACTCGACCGTTAGGGATCTTAGTTTCCAAATGTGCAAATACAATTTTGAATAAAATTGGCCCCAAACTTGATCCCTGTGGAACTCCACTTGTTACCCTTTTCGATTTAGATATCAAATCGTTTACTTGAATACACATTCTTCGATTATATAAATAGTATCTAAGTAATCTAAAAATATTCGGATCAATATTCAATAAATTAATCGCATTCAAAATAGCATCAAAAGATATAGAGTCAAAAGCTTTTGAGGTATCTATAAATACAATTAATGCATCTAACTTATTCTCATCTAATGTAATTACATGTTTCCACATAGAGAGCATATTAGTAGTTGTCGACCTGTCTTTCGTAAAGCCATGTTGGTATATATCAAAATCAGCCGGCAACATACGTTCTAAATGATCAAGTATCAATGGTTCTATTATCTTAAAAAACGAAGGGATAATAGAGATTAATCTATAATCACTGGCACACATTGGCTTACTTACTTTTGGCAAAGGTTTAGCTACTATTGTTAGTATATCGATTGGTAATTTCCCATTCTTCAAAATTCTATTTATAAAATTGCAGAGCGCATTCATAAAATTTAAAGGTAATTGAAGTAGGTTATCAATCGATATACCAAGGTGTCAATAACAAGTCCTAGATCCTGGTTTCCCGAAGGATCAGGTAGATCAATGAAATTGCTTTCGTTCTGTGGATTACATAACAAGTTGCCAAATACTTCATCCAATTCACAGAGAAATTCATAATGAGTTTTACCCACTGGTAATATAAGCTTTAATTTTTCCTTATATTTACTGTTGTCTGTGAGGAGTTAGTATCCTAGTCTAGGATTACTAGCATAGTGTTTAACCATAATATACTATTACTTTATTATATCAGCGGACCCACAATTGTCATACTATTCAAATTTTGATAAAGGATCGTTATAATGTTATGCATGCGTAATAGGCTAGAGAATGAACTTAAAAACTTTGCTTGACAGATTTGTTAACTAGAAGCTGTTTATCGGATTATAAGGTAGCACGGTTTTATGCAGTATAGAGGAGGCTATAAATTGTTTTTGAATATATTAGCACCACTGGGAGCACATGATTAGGGGGAGATTTACATTTATCGTTGCAGTATGTTTAATCACCATAAAAATATAATTTATATTATAACGTGCGTGTATATTTTAACAGCCATTGCGGTTTCTTTATTAAATGAGCATAGGTTGCGCGGGCGGTGATAAATATGAATTAAATCAAGGTTGCGATCCTGATATAAGCACGTCCCATTATGTACATACATTTGTCAGTATAAACTAAAAATTTTATAATGTAGAAAAGGCAATTCATCCAGTAGACCAGTTTCGTCCTTGTTGGGGATGCATCACATACTGTCCAGAATTTGCCATGGATATGGCCCGAATCTGAGCACGTCGGTTTCGGAATTTGTTGTTCTGACAAATGATTAGGGTGGCTCAGTAGATAGATTTCCACCATAATTAACTTTTCACTATACAAGTGGTCGAAAGAAATGTAATGTCTTTCCTTTTGAAAAGAGGGTTTAAATGATGTCACAGAAATATTCGGGATCCAGTTATTAACGGTTGACGCAAAAATCTTATTTGACACACGGGTTGGGTTATAAATCAATTCTTATTCGCGCAAAACATGTCATGTCCAAATTTTTAGCTTTTACTCATGTAAGTAAATATCTAATCACATTATCACTAACTAATTATTTATTGTACCGAAGTGCTTTTGCCCTATCTTATGAACGGATTTTCTGACGAATAAATGCAATCAAAATATTTGTTTTACAATTGCAACCGAGAGGACAACACTAGTATTTCTTGATGTGTTGCTAAAGCGTAGAACTGATGGCACATTGCGCAGATCAGTTTTTTACAAAGAATGACTGTGCATTAGTCACATTTCAACAACTACTGCCTCTAGAATTGAAGAAGTAAATTGGTTAAGACGTTATATGCTCGCCTGGCTGTTTGCACACTTACTTGCATTATGGGAGTAATCTTATCATTAAAGGCTACACATCACTTATTGTAAATAAATATTAGCCAAATGAGATAAAACACTTGATTACAACAGATAAAATAGTGTATTTTAATTTTCTATGGAAAGATAAAGAGCTTATGAATCTTCATTGTTAAAAAGTTTTTAGAAAAATATACGAAAAATTGCTGCTTATCACGGTTAAAGACAAAGAAAAATACAATATATATATATATAATGCTTATTGCTTTCGAATATTACACAGTATATTTCTAATTAGGAAGAAGAAACATTAATAACAAAGTGGATAACGACCATTTATTTCGAGAATACAAAACTTCACTTTAAAATCTTTCATTTATATACATTCTAAGTTTTCATTTGATTATATGGGTGACAACAAGTCTGAGTTGGTTTACTTCTGTTTCTTGTTTTGGCTGATTAGTGTGTATGCGTTTTGTGTCTGTGTGTGTGCCTGTTTGCATGTAAAGGTCCTCGCTTTGCAAAATGATGTCTGAGATCTGGTCATTCTTGTATTGATGGCTTGTGAGTTAACCAACTGTTCGCATTGTTGACTGTTACGTGTACGAATGTTATTTTTCCGAGTGTAGTCTTTCGTTTCACCTTGTTGCGCAAATTTTGTTTTCTCCACTTAGTAACAACGCAGGGGCGGATTACAGTGTTGAATGCTCCTATAGTTTCGAAATTTCTGTCACCATGTGTGCAGCTGTATAAAGTATATCAATGAAAGATTGTAAAGTGAAGTTTATTATTCTCCAAACAAATGGCCATTATGCACTTTGTTGTTAATGGGTTTTTTCTACTTAAGTATACTGTGTAATATATATAATAAATTTATTTGGCAACAAAGACCAACAGGCCCAACAATGGATATGTTGAGGTACAAATCAAATTGTGGCAACGTACTTAATATTTGGATGCGGTAGAATAAAAATGGGAATAGAAAATGGTATCGCGCAGTCCAGATTTGAAGTTTAGATTCAAAGGCGAATAGTTGATATTGGAGGCTAGCCAGAAGAGATTTCACGCTCCGATACTAGCTAATAGTGTCAGATTAACAAAAAGTATTATGGGTTAAGGAGGAACCAGTTGTGCTTCCAATCAGACGTCTCGTATAAGAAATTTGTTAAAGAAGTGATTGTGAGCCGCCTTTTAAACTCTCTCTCTCTTACACACACACACACACACACACACACACATATATATATATAATTTCATATAAGATAACATATGCAGTTATTCTATTAGACAACGATTTAGTCTTTATTGAATCTATCTACTTTAGTTTCCATATTGTTTACGGGTAGACATTGGACGTACGAGCATTTTGTTTGGGGTTACGAAAATGCTGTCCTATATCATCGTGCTTAATAATATGCTTATAGCAGTATTTCCGCCTTGATTCTTTTCGTATATGCATCTGTCAATAATGTTTAATGCCCATCTCCATATTACTATAAATTTTATGTTATACGCGCTATATATATACATGAGAGTACATGTGAAGAAATAAAATTTTGCAGTTGAATAACATTCCTTTGGCCGGAGTTATCCATGTTAGTCTCAAGGCGAATCACGGGTGAGCGGTGAAATATTTATAATTGCAGTCATTGTTATCTGTTAGGAATTTATTAAAGAAGTTTAGGTATATAGCCTTCTTTAACTAGTAATAGGATAGATTACTCTCCGCAGGCAGTACACTGGAAATCCTTGAGACATTGGAAAATAATAGACTTTATTGAAGATCCTGGGTTTGTGGTTCGGTCGAATTGAAGACTTACAATTTCGCGCGACATGAGTAACGGGGCTGACAGAAATTCGACAACGAAAGACAAGTCTAGGCCTTATACATAAAGTATAAATGAAGGTCTGTCGATAACACAAACAATATGTCCAACTTGATAAATGAGAATTGCGAATGGTAGAGTAACTTTTTTTTAAACCTTCGCCATTCTTTAAGGAACGCGAGTACTTCACCCTGCCTTAAAGGTTATGTTTACAATGCATATGTACGTTCAGATTTATTAGACGCTAGTGAGAATAGGCCACTTATAGTTGATGATCTTAGACACATACTGGAATTCAATTACAGTTGTTTGAGCTGCCTAGCATATGTAGGTTGGCAACAACGAATAGCCGACACTGACATCTGTAGGCATATTTTTGTATCGACGAATATGTGCTCCTTGCTAGGAAAACAAATGAAGCTCCATCAACAGAGTTGTGTCAGTTACGTTTTGCATCTGCCATCATTTCGATTGCTAATTACATCATTATTCTCTCATTCAGCGCTGGATTGATGGAAGAAACAAGTAGAGCATATTTTAACCTGGCAAAAACATATATCAGCCCTTCGCAACAAATAACATCTAACTAACGTAATATATTCGTCAATTTCAAGGACTTTCATGCGCACAATTTTATGTATTCTACCGGTCACGAATTAATTGAAAACTTGAACTTTATCATGCAAGTTGGTAATCTTATACGATTTATATATATATATATATATATATATATATATATATATATATATATATATATATATATATATATATATATATATATACGTATATGCGTGTTTATGTGTCCATGCTTTTGTGCATTTTTGTAATATTTGTTGATCCTTCATTTGGTTTAATACAATTATTAACAGTATTATCGTTAGCGAAATTCGGACTAAAACATTAAACGTAAATTAAATAGACCAGTATGAACGAGATTAAAACAGTTGCTTTATAACCGCGTTAAATTTTAACTATGTGCTATCACGAGCCTGATGACGAACAATGTTACAAGTTTCGAAATGTCGCCATCAGACCTCAAGTACATATGTACATCAATCTCTCTGGTTCGCAAAACATGGAACTTCAACATGTGAGGGATGCACTGCGCATCAAACTTACAACGAGACTATCCATTGTTGCTCCTCAAATGGTACAGTAGGATGACTTATTTTAAGGTCATTTGGTGCCATTTCTGTCTGAGGCGCATCAGGCGGCCTTGATATAGCGATTCGACATTGCTATTCGAACAAGAATAAAACGAAGATATAGAAATTTTCGGCGTGACGACCGGCAGGATCTTATTAGTCATCTTGGTAATGTTATCAAGAACTTTATATGGATAGAGCCATCATCCCATTTTATGTGAAGCCTTATGTTAAGTTTAGCTACCAATACAACAGCGTTATATTGGTACTGACAGAATGAAAGCAAACATCCCAAGTGTCGGCTGCTGAAGTAAATTATTGCCATGGGCAAATGGATAGTTAGGGCTCGTTTGATTTCGTTGGCATACTACCTAATAGAACGAAAATTCTGATAACAAATCATCCCGCATGAGATATAGGCGACCTAGTATTCTTTTAAAGCCAGGATAAAAACAGGAATAATTCGAAAGATAAAAAATATATACTGCATCAATAATGCTATATAAATATGAAAGATGTTGACCAAGTCACTGAGCCCAACGTTGGATCGTCAAACATCAAAAACACCTCAAATACACTTCCGTACAATAAATCTAGATTATGATTAAACTTCAGCGCATGTAATGCGCGAACATTGAAATAAAATTGACAATGTGAAGCCCGGTAATTACGCTGACTGAATAGTGCAAGTTTCTACGAATATTACACAACTTGATACACCGGTCTTATATGAGTGCTATTAGCGTCAACATGTGGCACTACGAAATTTCTTAGGCCGAATAATTGCGAGTTGGTACTGTCCTTAGCTCACGAGCCAAAACTTATTTCACTAAATTGATCGCTGTAAACAACTCACTTCGTGCAACACGCTTAAAGATGTCCACTTAATACAATTCCAGAAACAGCCATCGTTGCATTTTTCGATGTATCTGCATATGCTCTAGCCTAAGGCCTTCACTATCGAAGAAAAAAATCAGATAAATCCCTATTTGTAGTTAACATAAAAAGTCGAACAAGTTGCTTAAGTAACGCCGACTGCTAAACATGGCAGATACACTTTAAGATCAATGCACAACAATAATAACGAACAACTGTTGCATAGCTGCGCGGAGCATAGCTTCAGACGTAGACTATAATGTTATGCCACATGACATCCTCCCCCTCCCGGAAATCTGTGGACTCAAATGGATCTTGCAGCAATTAGCTGTAGGTGGCATGGTTGCAGCCAGGACTGTCGTTCGTTTTAGAAAATATATGTAGACTCGTATCATGCATTTATCACATTTCTTGTAAGTTAAATAAAAATAAACTGAATAAATTGTAATGTATCTGCAAATTAGAATGATCGATTTTATAATAAATATATTGAGCTTCGTTAAAATTCGATGATAACTGGTCTTGACAGTGAACATTCGAATGTATTACGGACATAGATAAGAACTGCAATGTGCATTACAGGTACCACTGTGTGTAGCATTGCAGGTTACCGTATAATAATTCATTGGGTCTCTGAAAGGTCTATGTAGAAGCCCTAAACAACACTCCAAACTCCTGCTTGCTCGGCTGGTAATAGTAATCCAAGAGCTATCAGATGCCAAATTTAGCACAATTTAAAAGTTGATATTGGATCCATTTTGACCAGAGAGGCTGTTTAAATAGAAGAAGCGTTCGCATAAGGTAACATTTTATGTTTTCTTGAACCTATTCGTGCAACAGGCCTGAGTAAATTAAAAGGTGATTGAACAGTAATTAATCTATACAATAATCGAATAACCGGCAAAATGGGTCGTCCACATAGGTGTGATGAATATTGCAAAGATGTAATTTCTTTGGAATCTGCCTTAGTCCAAATCCACGAAAGTATGCCCTTATTAACAACGTTGAACACTAACGTCGAACAACGATAAGTGTTAGAAATACAGAACATAATATTAAGTCTTAAACATCACAACAATTAAGGCTTCGATGATCTCCTTCCGAACATATTTAGGGATGGTGGCGTCATTTTCTAAAATGTACATATCCTAAACGCTGTATCAATAAATCAGGCAATATGCGAGAGGAGGTGAGTATGAGAATCGGGAAAGACATTATAAATTTCTTTTACCTTTGATATTTATTGAGAAACGCAAGTATCTCAGTCTTAAGAGCCATGTTTAGAATTCACCTGTAGGTGCTGCTTGAGAATTGATCATTTTAAATTGATGCTTTTAGACACTTACAGATATTCGACCAATATTTGTTGAGAAGCATAGTATATATATATATACATATATAAGCAACGCCGACATCTGTAGAGTAGGTGATCTAGTGTTCTTTTTACGATTAGCACCTGTCTAGGAATTCCATAATTTTTCTGTGATGAATTATTAGTATTTTAATGCTGATGTACTGCGTTATTGTATTTTGGTGTGTATTTTTCCTTCACATGTTATATTTTAATATATTTCTTTTTTAGGCCCTTCATTCTGGCAGTTTCTTATGGTTATGCCTACCGATCTATTGCTGCTGACTTTTCTCGTTGTTGCAAAATATTATTTGTGAATGCGTTCGATTTATCAAAGCGGTGGATAGTTCGTCGTTTTCAGGTTAATTTGAAAATTTTCGCTTTTATTCTTTTTAAGTTCGAAAATAAACCAATTCTGGTAAAATTATGGGTTATATATATACGTTTATATATTTATAGATATATGCATATATATATATATATATATATATATATATATGTGTATATGTATATATATATATATATAAAATGAAAAACTCGACTGCTACACGGCGTTCCATTGATTTGAACCTCACTGAAATTCCTGATTATTAATGATGAATTGGTCAATGTGTACGAGTCTATGGTTTATTAGACGGATTGTCTTTCACATTTAATTTAGTTGAGTTCTATAAGTGAAGACTAATTGTGTAATGGGCTACATCACACAGTTATATTATTTATACTTTTTGTATACATCAAGCTGCAGCTGGCAACGCATTCAGTTCGTATAGGGAGAAAATTTAAATCTTGCTTGTATTTACAAAATATTACAATAGATCGATCGGAGATTATTTAGTATGAAACCTTACTTTGATATTTATTATTGTGGTGTTTTCTTCACTGTAAAAGCTTTAAAACGTGTTCAATTTAAAATACCAATGAACCTTGTTTCCTAAATGTCTGTTCACAAGCTCAGCGTTATTGATATGTCACTAACAACAGTTTATCCTTAGTTCGGTGAACATGTCGTTTTTCGTTGAAGTAACCCGCGTAGCCATCTTTGCAGTCAATCTTGCCGTTCTTTGTACTATACATTATGCCAACTATCACTATTTAACAGGCTGCAAAGGCGTGTGTTTTTCATACACATTCTTTATGTTCTTACATTGTTTTCTTGGATGGGTATTCGATTAAAGTAAATTTTTGATTTGGCGATTTTCTTTCGTTTTAGTTTCTGGGTTCACCAAATTATTAGGTCGAAAGCATTCTTTAAGCATTAATGATTATTTTAAGACACACCAGTGATTTCAAAGAACTTTTTGCCATAAAAAATTTCCTGTTAATTCTTAACCAATATGACAGAGTTAACAAGGCCTCTGCTATATTCGTCAAGATTTTTATTTATTTAAAAATATAATGTTTAATGTTTGTATTGAGTACAGAACTTTGGGACGCTTATTGGGATTTGTGAAGCCTTTGCATGTTATGAAGACCTTAGATGATAGGCAGCAGTGGATTCAAAATTTAAAACTACATTTTAATAAGTAAACAAACATTGGTTGCGCGAGCGATAACAATTAATAAATTAAATAAAGGTTGCGATATTGATATAAACAACTGACCCATTGTATACATACATTTATCAGTACAAACTAAGCATTGCATAAAGTATAAAAGACAATGCATCCAGTAGACTGGTTTCGTTCTTATTGGAAACTTGTTACGTACTGGCAAGAGTTTGCCGCAGACACGAACGTAATACATTGCTTTGGAAATTTTTCTATTGCGTATTAATTGTTGCTCACCTAGTAACAAATTAGTTAAAATAGGATCAGAAGGATAATCTAAAGTCAGCATGAAGGGAAGAAATAATCTTGTGTGCATATTAATTTCGTGATTACTTGCGACTCATCAGTGGGAGCCGGTATTACGCCCTTTACCTACCACATGTTTGGGTGAGGAATGTGACAGTGGATTCTTCTTTACGCAGTAGTGGAGCCAATTTCATATGAAGTCGATATGATATAATATTATATATATATATATATATATATATATATATATATATATATATATATATATATATAATATTCCGAGCCTGTAAAGAGTACCATCACTATAGATGTTGATTTAATACCTAATACCAAAGCTATGGTTGCCGGATCGGTATATGGTACTGAGATATGCTACATTTCATCAAAATGGAAACTTGAAACTACTTCTGAACAAATTTTACTCGGGTAAATCCATACACTCAGTCATCACTTCAGGCGGTAATCATGATATCATTCAATTAAATATATGTCAGTTGGATACTTTATGTTGCGGAGATCTTACATATATTAAATTATGTATTAGGTGTTGCGCAACTTATAAATAAATAGTTAAAATAGGATCAGAAGATTAAACCAAAGTCAACAATAACTGTTCCCATGAGATTGTAACTTTCTTTTGGTTTATCCTTCAGGTCCTATTTGAACTAGTTTGTTATGAAGTTAGCTCAACTACTGCTGGCATACACATTCGTATCGGAGATAATACCGTCCATTTGTCCAAAATTCCTCACCCAAATATTTAGTGGGTATAGGATGTAATGCCGCCTCCTAATGATGAATTACCAATAATCCTATTTTAACTAATTTGATACAACAATCATTAGCAAGCTGTGTCTATGTTTCTTGTACGTCGTACATACTACTATTAGTAGCAATATGCTTTAAAAGAATAATTAGTGGTAAAATATTGCTCTTCGCATGTGTCCATGTATCGTATTTTCCGGAATATAAGACACTTTTATAACTGAATTTACTTTAAATTCAGCAATGCGACTTTCATCCGGCGTGTCTTTTGTGAAAAAAATCTTGCGCGAAACATGAAATTAAATATTTGAAATAACTGAAATACTACCTCTTACTTTTCCGTTTTGTTGCGATATATTTTTTTATAGAACTTCAGTATAATTTATTTTAAAAACTCTCGGCATTGCGTTTTGTTCGTCTTATCTACCAAGCACAATAAATGATTTCATCTCTCCAATGTAGTTACCTATATTATCTACATAAATGCTGTGTCATACTGTTTTACTACTTACGATATATTAGGAAGTGTTGCTGATTTGCTTAAACAAATTAACATTTATTATTAAGGTGGACAATGAAATTGTTATTGGTAATGTGTTCGAAATGCGCCTTATAATCCGGTGTCTTCTTTGTGTAAAAGTCCTGTTCATGGAGGATGCGCGTCATTTTGCGAAAAACACGGTAAAAATCTATTGGAAAAAGATTAGTTTGGCATAAAATAATACAAAACGGTTTTGTCGTGCCTTAGTGAAGCATTATTTCATAACATTTTCGAACTTGATTGATATTTATACTTGTGATTAATTAATTAATATACGCGCTTAAGATTTATCGTACGTGTTTCCATCCTTTCTATCATCGATTTTTTCAAGTAATCCAACTACTTTGCTGCTACATTTCAAGAAAAGAGCTTCCTTATCTCACGCCGTTGTTATATGTTATAGAAATTAATATGAAAAACTTCCAATACACGCACGTACAAGTTATGGTTGTGTTCGCAATAAAATAAATAAATTAGGCCTATGTCTTTATACAATCAAATGCTACATCTATTCATGCTGATCTGATATTAATTGGAACGTTTTTATTATTTTGTAATCCATGCCCTCAATTATGAATAAGCTTTCAATCGCCAAATTTATTTATAAGTTGTTTTTGCGGGGATTTTTAAATAATGTGCCTATATTCTGCATATTATCCAGAACAGAAAATCCAGTCTCATTAAAAATAATATATTAATAATTCTTTTGGTTTAAATTAGAAATAAATTTTATGAGGATACGCGTGGCTCTGATGACGAAACCATAGTGGCTAGCGGAAATATATAATTGGATTATTGTAAATAGCTATTATTTTTCATTTATTGGTAGTCATAGTAGAACATTTGTGTTATCCGAAATGTTTCAATGGCGCGTTTTTATTGTTACTAATATTTAAATCCTCTGACTTACTAACACGTGGAATTTAGAATGGGCCATTGATTTGTTTACTATTGAGATAAAATCGTTTAATTAACGTAGGTAAATCTTACTTCACCAATTGGCATACCAGTGGATGATGAGCATCTCTTTTAATACGACTGGCTGATAATTTTAATTTTACTGCTATCGTTTTCCCTTAAGTGCGTACCAGGAAATTAAGATTTTAATTTTTTAAAAACGGGATGTTCTACCTCTTATTGAATTCGGCATTACCATAACCATGCTACCAATATTCGGTTTTAGAAACGTATTGCATTTTGAATTCGTTTATTGCCATTTCGAAAATATTTCTTTGATATTCATTTTCATTCTTTATTCTCACAATTTTGTTTCATTCTACTTCACTTTTCTATGCAATGATCAGCATATTCTGTTGCACCACAAGTTCTCAATCCATCATTCTTAAGTCACCTTGTCTTTATAATTTGATATCTATAGCTTAGGTTAAATTCATTAACTAGTCTATGTAATTCATCTAATTCAGTTATTACCACGGATTGCTAGTTTTCTATGTAAAACAAAATAAGTCATAGCGTTATTAGGAAAAGAAGTGATTAACAATAATAAAATGTCAGTTGATATAAGTATTTTTTGAAATTTGATTGCGGAGTGCCAGCTTCATATTTTCTAATGCCGCGTTTTGCGTACGCGGGTAGTAGCTTTGCACGGACAGTTTCACAAAGATCCAATTGATCACAATTTCCAATTTCTTTTTGTCTTCGATCGGGAGAGTTTGTATTCGTCCCAATTGAAATGCGGTTCTATCACATCTTTGTTTACTGGCGACGTTTCGGAAAGCGTTTCTCCTTTCCAACTGCAGGCTAATTTGTTTACTTATATACACAAGCGAAGATATAAGGAGTGTTATGTAAACACGTTTCGCCCACACTAGGCACTAATTTTATACAATTCTTGAAAAATAAACCTTTATCGACTATTTAAAAAGCTTTATATCGTTCACATCATACTCCTATGTATTAATCGCAGTTAATATTTAATAGATAAATAAAAATATGAAAAATCTTTGTCACAACACAAGTTTAACGCAACGGTCGCTTCTACATCTAGTTTTACTTCTAAAAATACCATGAGCAAACAATCATTGCTTTTGCGAGTGTTGGTATCGATCATTTAACTCAAGTTTGCGAGCTTGATATAAAAAATCAATCCAATTGTATACAACTAGTCGTACAACACAGCAAAACTATCATCAGTCATACGTACTAACGCGTTTCGACCTTCCAGGATCATCACCAGAGCATGTCGTTAAGCTGATTTCCGAAAGTCAAACCGCAATGCACATATAATGAAAGAAAAATTTTATATTCGGCTCTCGCCTCTTGTAGTCTCGAATGCATTGTACTTATCCTTTGAATGTTTGCAGAGTCATAGCTTCATATTTTGAATCTCCACGATTTGCGTTCGCGGTTTGTCGCTTTGCTCTATCAGTTTCGCGAAAATCCGATGCATGGTACTTGACTGGAAATGTTGGCTGCACAATTTCCATGCAGTCACGAACATTAATTTTTTTTCAGCTTTCGCCACATGTATAAAGTCATACAATTACACAAGCTTTGATTGTGCGGATGATGGTGACATTTAAAAACGTCTAGTTTGAGAGCTTGATATTAGCACCAATCCTATTGCATTTAACCAGTCGCATAACATAAAAAACTGCCGCCATTCACACGTGCTAATGTGATTCGACCTGCCGTGATCATGATTCGAGTACGACTGCATACTGGCTAGTGTGTATCAAACCGCAATGCATATATATGGAAAGCAAAATTGCATATGCGGCTCTTACCTCTAGTAATCTTGACTTGCAATTTCATTGCATAAATGGTGTCATGTTAATTGGACATTTTTTTTACTTCAAGTTTTTTCTGGATATATATGTATATATAAATATTATTTGTATAAACTAAAGCTAGTTTAAAGTAGTATATGCAATTCATTTTCTTAATCATTGTTCCATCTTTACTGACAAGCTTCTTAGTAGTTGCTAGAACTGTTTCGAACAAAAATGAAACCAACGATCGTTTCGTTCAGAATTGCGTAAATTATGGCCTTCATTTTGCAGTTTATACATTTCATTCATTTCCCAGTTTTTCATTAATTATATTTAACTAGCTTTCCTACAAGTACAATTCAGTCGGTTTTCTTTCAACACATGTGTCAATGTTGTGTCTTCAAACAATATTTATCCATTATTTGCATCAAGATCGCAAAATTGATATAAACATTTATCCCATTATATATATACATATATATATATATATATATATTCAGTTGTAGGTATTATCGAGATCGTTTCATCCAATAGACCGATTTTGTCTTTATTGGTAACTCATAAAATTGTGGACATTAATTAAGGAGCTCCTAGTAACATCAAAACTGGACTACTGGATGAACCCGCTTTGATAATTGATACATGTCTTAGTTTGTACTGACAAATGTATATGTAATGGGATTTGTTTTATTACTAAGCTCGCAAACTTGATTTAAATAATTGTTATCACCACTCACACAATCAATGTTTGTTCAATATTTATTTATGTTTAATTTAGATATAATTTATTTAATTTAATGCAAATAAATTTTAAAACCTTAAATATAGGTCGATTTTTGACAACACTGAGTAGATTCCTAGTTTGTACAATTGTATGATATATTTTTCGGCATTTCGAGCTCACTTATTTATTATTGCTCATTTTTAATTACATTAACTTTTCTTCGTTACATATATAATATTATTAGCCTAATTGCATTTATGTTAACCATACATTTTTTATTAGTGTTCGACTGATTCTTCAAAGCTATAATAACAATTTTGTTAATTTTATGAATTGAACGCCAATCTCATGTTTAGGCTAGTCGTAGAACACCAATCAACTATTTTTTCTGCGGTTTTTGATGTCCCGTATTCATCATCGGAAATTAAAAGAAAACTGACTGATGCGAATCCAACCGCAATATAGATTTAATGCTTTGAATAGCAGAGTTGCGGTTTGATCTAATCAATTTTTATCACTTTCGTTTAATCCATGTATGCTTGATAGAGTACCATATTATTATTACAACCCGAATCAACATAACCAAATAATTTACATTATAACATATATTTCTCCGGGCGTACTTTAAATCTATATAACTAAACCTTTGTTTTACTTTCATTATGATTAACTGAGTGGTATAATTATTGGCTTAAATGATTGAACTTCAAGTTAAAAGACAGAGTTGGAGGGTGAGTCGGCTAAAGGAAGAAAGAACCTAATCGGCGGATCGACGGAAATCGTTGAACCTTAGATGTTTAGCATTTTATCCGTTGCTGAGGATAGCTTTTTATCGTGGGATATATCTCAATTTAGATGCCAAGATTTCTCTTGCGCTTAAAATGAAAGAGGCTAAGTAGTTATGCGCAATAGTAATAAAATATGTCACGCATTAATCCGTCTCTTGTTTATTGTAATGTTTTATGATGCGTATATCTTTTATTTAAATAAAAACTGGACAAAATTTAATTTTTAAGATAATGTAAAGATAGACAAAAGGCGGCTGAAGTAAAGATTTCTTTCAATTAAGTAGTTTTCCGTACAAGACGGTGAAAAATAGAAGATATCTGGTTATCGCAAATGCGAAAGATAAAACGTAGGAGGCCAATTTATGAGAAAATATATCATCATGAAATGTTACTTCTCAGGGCAGTTTTAAAATTGTTTTTGTCAAGTTTATTTCAGCAATATGTTTCCTTTGTTAAATTCAGTTGTGCATAATCGGTTGCCTTTGCCTTACATTGCATGAATAGGATACCTTCAGTTGTGCACAATCTGTGTGATTTCTATTTAACTGTTTTATATATGATTCATTTGCTTGTTTTTGTTCAAGAGCATCAGCCATTAAGAATTTACGTTTTGCTTAACACTTTTTTATAGATTTTCTGAATTAACTTTTTTTATTTCTTTCGTCTTTTGATGAAAAGGCTAAAAGAAATGTAGGACCAACGAAGCGCTCTATGCTGAATGTACTTCACAAACGAATATCTAGTTCGACTACGTCAAGCAGTACAACGGCTAAAGTACCTAGTAATCATGGGAGGCAATCGTTTACTTTGACATTTAACGGTGGCTTCGGATGCTTTGCACCAAAATACTTGCTTAGGCGCTTCCTAGTATTCCTTGAAGGCATGCCTTTTCTGAGCACTAAGTATGCCTCTTTAGATGTTTTAAAGCAAAATCTGGTGGTGGAGGATGGGATAACTGACGAGAGTAACATAGACGGTAAGTGAGGACTTATTTGAAAAAATGTCTCAGGATTGCTTATTTTAAACAATTTTCTATCTTCATGATGAAATTACATGGACATTTCGGTGTGTCTTTGCCTTCGCATCTAGTTATGGAGTGTTGATTTTCCTAACTGGTGCCCTGTCTCGGCATTGTATGTAATTTGTTTTCTGCACCATAATTGACAATCTTTTCATTGATAAAATTTTGTTATTTAATGGTCCAAAAAATTTACCTTCCATTGCCTGTATAAATTATTTGTAGTCTTTGTTTTGGTTACAGGGTACCATTTACATTCCCGTAGAGGATTAAATACGTAGATAATGACAATTTTGTTCAGCGAACAGTTAATGCTTTTTAATAAGCATAATTCCTCAGTTAATTGCGTAATTTCAAACAAAGCATAATTGTTTTGCTCTTACATACTGCTTTCGTATCTTGAAAGAGAAAAAATGTCGTCTACCAAGCGCCTAAAAACAAATGTAAAATGCCTGGGAAATTAGAACGTTTAATAGTCCTACTTTAAATGTAGGTTTTCTATTCATCCGTGGTTAAATAAATCTGTTCCTTTGTCATTGATTATAAGCAGTATGGTTTTTTTTTAAATTTCATAATTCATTAATAGTATTATTATTTTTTTTGTTTTAAAAATATATCTTTTCTTATTTTGAATGTAAATCAGATGCGGAACAC
The DNA here is from genome assembly GCA_029291075.1 of Eudiplozoon nipponicum. Lineage (NCBI taxonomy): Eukaryota > Metazoa > Platyhelminthes > Monogenea > Mazocraeidea > Diplozoidae > Eudiplozoon > Eudiplozoon nipponicum. The sequence goes on from JAQBSW010000351.1 coordinate 68,724, forward strand.
TTGTACTTCTTTACCAGCACGAATCTGGAGTATTCATTCTATGTTAACCAGTCGTTATCACAAAACGACATTGATCTCCCTAACTCGAAACGACTTAAAGCGGCTGTAAGTATTTCATTGCCTCGCTTGAATAGCTTCACCATTCCTTTAATTACTCTCTGTCGATTTTTTTAAAAATTAAACGAACATTGGTTGCGCGGGTGGTGATAACAATTATTATAATCAAGGTTGCGGTCTTGATATAAACACCTGACCCATTAATTACTTACATATGTCAGTATAAATTAAGAATTGTATAGTGTATAAAAGGCAATTCATCCAGTAGACCGGTTTCGTCCTTATTGGGAATTCATCATTAATGGGTCAGGTGTTTATATCAAGACCTCAACCTTGATTATAATGATTTTTTTAAACTTTTGAGCTATCTTAACATTGATAAATTTCTCTGTTAGCCAAGTTAGCGTACTAAGCATACATTGGTAGCGTGGGCGATGATAAAATTTACTTATTTAAGTTTGCGATCTTGATATAAACACCTGATCCATTATGTACTCATATTTGTCAGTATAAACTAAGCTTTGTATAATGTAAAAAATGCAATTCATCCAGGAGACCGGTTTCGTCTTTATTTGTAGCTCATCACGTACTATCCAGAATATGCCATGAACATAACTCGACCATGTCAACAGCAAATTATGGACAATACGTGATGGGTTCACAATAAAGACGAAACCGGTCTACTGGATGAATTGCCTTGTCTAAATTACACAATGCTTAGTTTGTACTGACAAATATGTGTAGATCGCAACCCTGATTTAATTAAAAGCTAACTTAGCCACTTTATTTAAGCAAAATAAGTTATTGAAACCTCAGCTAGCCAAACATATTATTAAATCGGTTCGTTGAACCAATGCTCTGTCGCATGATTTCGTACAATCAAAGTCGTTCTATTTTAAATTATAACAATAGTTGAAGTGTTTTTTCTTCTTTATCTTAGATGAATTGTGATGAAGAACTTATAAAACGAAATTTTGTGGATGACAGAATGATACGTTTGAAGCACTATTGTAGTCTGAGTAAAGAAAACCAAGCCAGTTGGATCAGGACGGAGGTGAATACAATGACTCAAGATGTCACTTCGCGTTGCATTGATATCATATTCGACGTTTTGTGTTCGGTGTTCTATGCCAATTTCGTGCCTATTGTGTGGTCTCAGGTAGGATTTTTATCAGAGTTGCACGAAGCTCCTTAAATTAGTTTATGTGAAGTCATCCTGCAGCATTTTAATTCTTTATAATGTTAAAGGAGAAAGCTTATGTGTAAGGTTATTTATTATCCGTTGATTCTTTATTACCAACTATTTACCTACAGATATAATTATTTATTGATGAGATAGAAAGCTCTATAAGGATATTCGTGAATATACACTACTCACATACTTTTTTATATCGAAATTTATGTTTTATATAATTCGAAAACACTTTTTTTTAAATTTAAGACCACCTACGATTGAAAATGTATCATGTGACGAAATAATATTTATAGATGATAAATTAATTAGAGATTGTAAATAGTAGAATGAGATGTTTATAGGAAGGTAACTTATTCAGGTATTCTTTTTGATTTCGTGCTTAATTATCGATGACAATTAGAAGCTTGGGACAAACAGATACAAAACATATAGAAATTGAATTTCGTAGACAGTGAGAAATATTCAGTGCTAATGGGTACCCTCTAAAGTTAATAGAAGAAACTAAGAATCGCGCCACATGTCAAATTTATCTTCAATTACACGACCTTTCATCGTTTACGTTATAGTTCAACACAAAGAGACTAACACTAAATATATATATATATATATATATATATATATATATATATATATAATTTATTAAGCTCAGATGCTTTTACCATTGCCTGATGTTTCAAATAAAATGTTCATGAACTTCTTTAGTGAATTGCAAGTCTGTAAACTTCACGCGCTGTCACTACCTGTTTAATTGTTATTATACTCCACTCTTATATATATATATAATATATATATATATATATATATTATATATATAATATATTATTATATATATATAGGTACTCATCAGTAGTTTCCACAGTTCTGTATGCAATCTTTCGTTATGCATAGACTTATGTTTTAGTCATTCTTGTATATACAACAACAGTTTATTGCTGCACTTGTATTACAAATGTCTGACACCGCGCTACGAGAGATGAACGCATTTTGGTGCTTACATTTATATGTAAGAAACAGAGCGATTTCGTGTTGTAATTTCATTGCATTACGGCTTAGTTGGCATTGCGTTAAATTATGTTTAGTCTTATTTCTTTTCTTTGAAAAATTTTTCCCATTTGTGCACTATGATGGTATTAATTTTGTTGTGTTGAGCAGCTCAGCCGAAAGAATGGAGCAACAACACTCCTGTGCAATCTGAAATGGGATTTTTTGTAATCCCTAAATTAGACTAACCGTTCTCTGCGCTTAAATGAAAAATGCAAAAAATAATAATAAATTGGTGTTTTAACGATACCGTGCCACATAGATGTTTCCTTCTCGTCATAGGCATTGCATTCTTTAAAGAATAATGCTATTGGTTTTTGGTAATTTTCAACTGGGTAGTAGACGTTTTGCAAAATTTCAGGTCGTTGTGTAAACTTTAGCCACTTTATTGTTTACGTTGCAAAAGTCAAGTCTGCTCGCTGCCATGATATAGTAACGTTTTACTTTAACAAATATTTTACCGATATCTTTAAGTTGAAACGTCTTATTCAGTGTAGCTTTTATGGTAAGTCTTTATTAATATTTTCATTCTGCTTACTTAAGCGTCAAATTTGAACGATAATTGAGCTGTCTTTATACAACAGCAGAGCAAATATTGTCCGGTTTGTGGCCAAACCTTTTACATTTTTTGTGGAATTCTAGATATAATTAAAAAGTGACACACCAACTGAATTAATGAGCTGCAAAAATTGTACAAATAATGTAAATGTGAAGAATTAAATTTATTTCTGGCATGCAAATCAAACAATGACATCAAATATATATATATATATATATATATATATATATATATATATATACATATCATACATATATACTATATATATATATATATATATATATATATATATATATATATATATATAGAATCAACAAACATACAATCGGATTGGCAACAAACTGAAGTGGAAATAACAGAGGCGCATACGGTGACAGAAGTTTCCAAACAATATGAGCGTTTAACACTGCAATCCACACTGGCGCTGTTACCATGTGGAAATTATAAATTTGCGCAACAAGGTGAAACGATCAACTACACTGGGAAAAATAGCACTCGTACATGTAACAGTGAACAATGCGCACAAATGGTTAATTCTCAAGCCATCAAAACAATAATGACCAGATCTCAGACATCACTTTGCAATACTGCGAGAATGACCTTTACATGCAAACACGCATACACACAAACACAAACGCATACACACTTACCAACTAGCCAAAACAAGAAACAGAAGTAAAAACGAGTCAGATTTGTTACCACTAGCATAATCAATTGAAAACCCAAAATGTATAAATATGTATGATTGTATAAGAGATGATTAGTATTCACGAAATAAATGGCCTATATCCACTTTGTTATTAATGTGTTCTTTCTTCCTAATTATAAATATATATATGAACTTTTTTCTCGTTAAAACGTTTTTATTAATCCATGTGCCTATAAATTATGCGTTGATATATTTTAAACTGCATAAATTTAGTGAAAGAAATTTTAAATTTTCATCTGATTCTGATTATTGGTTCCAATAGACGCCTCGTTGTCTATCGATCTCATGTAGTGGTGTGTGAAGATTTAAATGCACCCGTTTATGTAAATGGCGGTCGTTTGATTAAACTACTGAGCTAGTGATTATCTATTGTACAAAAGTTAGTAAAATATATTTTATAATCATATGTACACTAGTTATGACTTCTATCAATGAAACTCCAGTATGCGCGAAACGCGAATGTACATGCGATTATATCTTTCACTCATGTTAACTTTAGTTTATGTTTCTGGTCCCATTTTAACTTATTTGTTATTAGATGCGCAACACCTAATACACAGTTAAATGTCATTGGTTCTCCGCATCAAACAATACATAATTTTTATATATAAGGTTGATTTATGTCATGATTACCGCGAAACTTGATAACTCATATCGATCTAGGCCGTTCGTGTTTTGATTCTCTAGAGTAACAGATGTTCATAAGTTGTTAAAATTCTCAATTTTGGTTAAATTAAGCATCCTGGAATCCGTTGTGTTGGTAACATGTATCGACTCAGCACCCATAGTGTTGGTATCCTCTACAGCCTCGGTATTTAGTATTTATAGTGAGTTGGCTTTGAAGTCGCATTGTCGAAGACTTTGTATGGAATTAACTCATTTACTGCTTGTGTACAAATTCGTATGGTAGATTGTACCGTCTAATTGTCCCACGTATCTTGACCAAACATATAATGAGTATAGGACGTAGTACAGGTTCCTACTTATGAGTCGCCAGTAACTGCTAAACGTGTGTGCGCATGAGATTATACCTTCCGTTTATACTGACATTGGTTTTTCCTTCTGGCTCTGTTTGAACTAATTTGTTACTAGGTGCGTAGCACCAGATACATATTTGGTTAATAATTTTTGGTAACCTACATCTACTACGTTTCTCAAACAACGGCGGTTGAATGCCCGTAAACATCTAAAATCGTACACTAAGAGGTGTTTGCAGTTTTCGCCACACACACATATATATAGACGATACAATTAAACTAATTGATTGCGCGAGTGGTGGTAACAATTCTTTAAATCGAGTTTGCAAGTTTGAAGTAAACACCAATCCCATTGTATTTAACCAGTCATCGAACAACATAGCAAAAATACCGCCAGTCGCACGCACTGACGTGTTTCGACCTTCCATGATCTTCATCAGAGTACGATAGCAAACTGATTATCAAAGATCAGACCGCATTGCATATATATGGAAAGTCAACTTAGATATGATCCTTGCTAGTCAGTTTGCCGTCGTACTCTGATCATGATTATGGAAGGTCGAAACGCGTCAATGTTTGCGACTGTGGGTACTTTAGCAATGATATAGCGATATTTGGCTGGAGAAGTAATGAATATATTTTGTTATAGGAAGAACCAAAGCACTGTTCCACTAAGTTAGGATATATTCCTCTAATATACGAAGAAAAGCTCGTGCAGTCTTTCGCAAACAAAATATTTTCCGAACTTGAATTTTTAAAATTTCAGCGACTTAACGGTCACTCATGAAACTGCAAGCCTCGGCCACATCAAAAAATGGCGTTTCGATATTTAGCTGATCACGTCATCAATGACCACACGTACAAATTTTGCCGGAACAAAACAATTTTGAGGCGTTTAATAGGCTACCTTGTGAGAAGTGGATACTCACAATGGTTGAATCTCGTATTTTTACGACGAATTTCTGCATAATGTGTATAGAGGATGCCACGCTACATAGCCTCATTAAATACGTTAGTACTATTAACTCAATCTCCAAGGTCTTGGGCAAATCGAATCTCAAGCTCCTGGAATCTTAATAGCGTTATGAACATGGACATTTGATGGACAAAAGTATGGGGCTCGTCTTCCTTGAATGTCATACAATTTAATTAAAGGCTAACTATGGTTCGAAATCCTTCGCTTTAGAAGATGTGATAGTCTTTAGGAAGAGACCATGAGGAAAACTGAAGTTTCGGCTAACTGGAATGTCAAAATACACTCAATATTACATTTTAGCGCTTTCGTTCAATCTTGTCAACTGGTTTTACTGTCGGTATGCACCATTGAAAATTTATTTTTAGATAATAGTCAGTCAAAATTTTAAAAAAGCGTTACGTAAAAATATATTTATTGGTCCAAACTGTTGAAAAAGTGGAAACGTAACGACGCACTGTTTTAAAAGAGACTGAAAACCTTTTGGTATTTCCAGTGCATGGATAAATTGGTTTAAATTCATACCTGTTAATAAATGTTTTGTGTATCTAGAGAAAATCTATCCTACAAGTATTGGCGTTAAATGTGATGAAATTGTGAAAATTGACTGCTTAAACGCTTCAATAGTTACTGGTGACACCACTGACTATACTCCTGATGGATTTTATTGTATAAAAGTATTAGTAGTCACTGGTTGTAATATAATCCAATAAACTAATTTAATTCAAGTTCTTTGGTTTATTTAACAAATGTAAAAGTGGTTTTTACTTATGACTATACTGAAATGATTCTGTTAGACTTCTAGCTTCAATGTTGACTCAAGTAATACTTGAGATTTGGGCACACTTTTGCTTTCAATTTTTGCTCATTACACTAATTTGTTATAACACTTTTGCTCCTTTAGTTGGTGTTGTTTCTTTTATCAAATTTGTCGTCTCTTTTGCTAGATTGTTCAGTTGCGTCTTTGTGTGTTTGAAATCAATGCTGGTCGTGAAATTTTTACTTTTTTGCTTCTGGTTATTTTTATTTTTGGTAATGGTTATGGTGACATTAATAATAATATATTATCACATTAATTCATCTGCTTTTCCTAGAAGAATATTCAACCCTTTCCAGATGGCTCGTTGATCGAATTCCATTTTTTACTATTTATTTTTCCTGTATACTATTTTGAACTCATTTTTGATTTTTGAAATAAAACGGACGTATGAAATTTTAATTGTACCAACATGCAATAGACATTCACAATGGAAACATCGATCTCATACAGCCTGTACTTGACAAACTGGCCTAAATTTTGTTAAAAATTCTTCCACTCCACTTTTTTTAATTGGGACACATACGACAGCTATTAAAACGAGGCAAGTTTTATTTTGGGAGGTTGGTGTATAATCATAATTGTATAAGTTAAATACTGTTTGTTGCGGAGAGCTAATATATATGCAAGTATGTATTAAGTGCTGCGAACCTAGTAACAAATTAGTTCAGTTGTGACCAGAAGGATAAACCAAAGGCAGCATGAACGGAAAGTATAATCTCATGCATATTCGTTTCGTGCTTACTGGCGACTCATCAGTGGGAGCCGGTATTACGCCCTTTAACCACTATATATTTTGGTCAAGAATGTGAGATTGTACCGTCCTATTATCCCACTAGGAGATTGTACCGTCCTATTATCCCATTAGGAGATTGTACCGTCCTATTATCCCAATAGGAGATTGTACCGTCCTATTATCCCAATAGGAGATTGTACCGTCCTATTATCCCATTTAGGAGATTGTACCGTCCTATTATCCCACATTCTTGACCAAAATATATAGTGGTTAAAGGGCGTAATACCGGCTCCCACTGATGAGTTGCCAATAAGCACGAAACGAATGTGCATGAGATTATACATTCCGTTCATGCTGCCTTTGGTTTATCCTTCTGGTCACAACTGAACTAATTTGTTACTAGGTTCGCAACACCTAATACATAATTGTATAAATTGCTTGACGTCTATGAAGATTCGCTATGCTCAATTTTTGAATGCATGGATTTGAATATAAATATCAATTCCATGTAAGCCTATATTTGTATCTGGTCTGGATAATAAGGAAGAGTAAGCTTATTTGAAAACGAAACCATTTTCTGGTAGGTGGATAGATACGCCTATACATATTTATCTCTTTTTCAAAAATACTTTAAACTGGAAGGTTTAATCAAGACAGGACTAGGTTTAATAAAATATCTGTCAAAACTGGCCGCACTCATAATGGGCGTAGGTTGTCTCACTCCGAAGCCAGTAATGTTTATTAAATATTTGACAAGTAATATCTGAATTAGGATCAGAGTCTTCCACTCAATCAACTCCAATGGAGATTGGGCCTCGAGGCCGAAATAATCAGTGTTACCATTGTACTATTCGAAGCTCAATACGGGGAATTACGAGTGCACAATATAACTGGTGGCTTTAAGTACGCTCGGGCATTAAGGAGGTCCTGAAGCCAGGCACATTTGTCCTTTATTGCCTTCATTTTAGTGTATGTTTGCCTCGTTAATTATGGTAGTCGTAGATTGGATAGGTTGTATTATAATTTGCTATCAAATGAGTGATGATTGTACTTTAAAACCACACTAAGAAAGGACGGCCTACAAATAAAAGTTATGCCATAATATAATGCTGTTAATGATGATGGAAATATAAATCTGATTTTCCCTACCTTGTTTATGCGTCTCGGTTGGCTCTTCGTTTGCCAGTATGGCTTCTTGCTCTGATTATAATAAAAGGTCAAATCACGTCCGTACGTTTGTTTGACGATATGTTTTCTATGGTGTTCGACTGGTTAGATACAATGTGATTGGTATTTATCCCAATATTTATTTTAATAATGTTCTAGAATTCAATGTAGATATAGTTGGCTAGCGCCTTACGGTGGGCAGAAATCTCCACGGCTACGTGCCAATACACCAACTTGAAAGTCAAGTTGATAACATTCTGTCTAGCAAATTCGATATGGTAGTATAGAAAATTGTTTGAGATGTAAATTAGCCAAGTGTCAGTTATCGTTCTGTAGCCTGTACGTCATTGTTTCCACTTAATAATTTCATCAAGAATTTACTTTTGTGCTCAAATTATCTGAAGACCACTTGTATTTTTAACGAATTTAATAGTACGTAAATCATTTGCATTAGCCTTATAACTTTGCTTACTCTTAACTACGACCTGTTTGACATTATTAGTAGTATGAACATGGTTCTAACTAGGCAAAGTAAGCTAACATGGAGCACGGCAAAAGCAGACAAGCTAATATTTATGCTGTTTTGAAGTGCTTAAAACTGTAAAACTACTTATGCTTGACCAAAAATCACCTAGCCAACTCTTGAAAATACTGGCAATCAATATTTGTCATTCAAATTCGGGAAACCTTAGATCCATTAGAACGGGGACACTTTTAGCCTAAACTTTTATTTTGCTCAACTGTTTTGTACATACTTTCTAATTATTCTTGACTGCACGATATTAGTGTGGTTATATTTGTGTCTGGACGTAAGTTTGTTCATATAGAGCTACAATGATACACCACTGGTAACATGACGGGCTAGTGTAATTTTTTAAATCAAGTTTGCGAGCTTTAGGTAAACACCAATTCCATTTTATTTAACCAGTCGAACAGTCAGTTGTTCGACTGATTAAAAACAATGGGATTGGTGTTTATTTCATGCTCGCAAATTTGATTTAAATAATTGTTATCACCATCCGCGCAATCAATTATTGTTTAATCTCATTGAGGGTTAAGTTTCGTGCATACCGAACACTCTTTAGTAGGGGTCATAACTGCTCACTAAATGCACTTATTCATGGATTAAAACAGTGCACTACTGTAGACAACAATCTCCTTTTTGCATTCTATTACAGAAAATCGGAATATGTTTCAAAACGCCACGCCAGATAATACACGCAATATATATATATATATATATATATATATATATATATATATATATATATATATATTGGTTTGAACCACAAAAAGCTCTCGATAGAAACTGCTGTCGATCTAATAGACTATAGGTTCGCAGTTATTTGGAAACATTTGTGTGGTTATTAGGAGTGTGCGGCTGCTTTCTATTGCTCTGAATCTAATTTTTATCGGCTTAATTAGTGCTCGCAGCAACTGCTGTTATTAAAAAGTTTTTACAACTAGTCATGGTCACATTCCATTGCTATATACTGTGATTTTTTTGATACCTACTACTGTCATAATATTTAATATATATATATATATATATATATATATATATATATATATATATATATATATCATTTATGAATATATAGTTGAAAGAAATAAATTAAATTTAGGAAATAAACTAATTTATTTTTTAAACTTTCCAAAACGTTTGTTAAAAAGTGATTTATGACAGTGATCTTGATAATGAGTATATTTGCCAGGATAGCAAACAGTTCATGAAGCCTTATTTTGTAGTCTAAAGTGGAGTACTATTGTCTGATCCAAAAATACGTCTACGGATGTCAGCTTTGGTTATTTGTTGTTGGTAACGAAGAAACTAAGTCCCTCTGATGTAAAATAATTCAGCGCGTACTGATGCATTGTAAACTCGACTTTGAAGGAAGAGTGAAATACTCGCGTTTCTCCATAAGTGACAAAGATTCGAGAAAGCTACTCTAGCTTTCGCGATTCTCATATTCAGGTCGTCAGACATTTTTCCTGAGTAATTGATAGAGCTCCCAAGGTATGTAAACCTGTCAACTATGCCTTGATCTTAACTCTGCAATCGCAGATTTGAAGTGAGTGTTTGATGAACCTGTAAAAGAGTCTGACATTTAAATGGCGCGTATTTCATACCGAAAGACGGAACAACGTCTGCTAATCTATTCAAGGTGGTCTGAGCAGAATCTCGATTGTCGAATAATAGTACGATATCGTTTGCATAGTCAAAATCGACTAGTTGACCAGCAGGAAGAACTTAAACACCTGCATCCTGAATTTGTGGAAGAGTGTTGTTCATAATAGCATTGATTAAAAATTTAACAGCCTTGATGAACACCACTGATAATTATAGTGTTGTGCATTAATTCTTTGTAGACCTTAACCCGACCAGAACTGTTTGTGTAGTGAGCGTGTATAATATTTTTAAAATTTTTATGCCAACCACTTTTCGACAGATTATCGAATAAAAAATTGCAATCCACCGAGCCAAATGCAACCCTGACGTATAGAAGGACGGCTATTGTATGTAGGCGATATAAATGTTGCTGCTCAAGAACTTGACTTAAGGTAATAATTATCTGTACAACCTCGTCCTGAACGAAATCCGTCTTGTTTTCTCAAGTATGTGATTCTCGTAAAGCGTTAACACTGTGTAGGATAATCGAAAGCAATAACCTAGATAAGACTGGAGTCAAGCTTTTACCAACACCATTAGTATACAAAATACAATTTCATTTTATACCGATAGGAATAATGGTCGACTTCCTTCAGGTAAGCTGCATGATTTCCTAATTCCATGCAGTGAGAAAAATTTTGGTCAACGCTCCAGAATTTCTGTCTCCACTACCCTTAAATAATCTCGGAGGCAAGTCATCGGTGTCTGTAGCTTTGCCATGTTTGAGAGACATGATCGCACGCGTTGTGCGAATAATGACGTTATCTGGTGTATCTCGATTTCGCTTATCCATCTTGCATGACTCGGCAGATAAGGCGAACCTTTATTATGTAGTACTGATCAGTTTTAGTTCGTATTTTTCATATATATATATATATATATATAATGTATAATGACAGAATTTTTATTATTTACATTTTGTCATTTTAAGATAAACATTGCATCAAGTAGCAAAAGAAAATTCATTCAATCAACCAGTTTGCTCCGTATTGGTCCGGACTTTGCTGCGGGCACATTTGTTTCAGAATCTACGTCTCCATCCACTGCATCATTCGTGTCGCATACTGCAGGCCATTTGAACTCATGTACCATTTTATGTTTCTAATTAGGCTAACCCTCGGGTGGAACCTATTTGGATTATCTGACCTGAAGCCGTAGCTAGCCACCCGCGAACTGTCATTGTACATTAGTCATCTGATCAATTGTGGATGCTATATTGATTTGAAGTATAATGACAGAATTTTAATTCTGCATATTTTGTTAATTAAAACGAAACATTTTATCAGCTAGCAGTAGACAGGCTTCGTTGTTATTGGGAACTCTTCAAGTATATATATACAGTGGTACCTCGAGACACGACCAGCCTAACATACGAGTTTTTTGAGATACGAGCCCAAATCCGAGATATGAGTCGTGTTTCCGGAGCGTCCCGCTAGTTGGCGCTCAGGGTCTAGCATCATCCGAGAGAATCTCTCGCTCACTCGCACATTTTACCCGCTTGATTCGAAGTGTATATTTTGCGCTGTACTCTTTTTTGTTTGATTTTTGCGTGATTGCTGAACTTTTTTGTGTGTTATTATGGGGCCGAAGGAAGTCAGTGATAAGGACAACAGTGACAGGAAGAAGAGGATGATGTCGATAGAACTAAAGAAAGAAATAATAGGAAGACATGAGCGTGGAGTGCGAGTGATTGAACTTTAAGTTTTAAGTTAAGTACTTTGTTTTAAGTTTTTCTTTCATTTGAAATAAGGAATGCATATTTTTAGTTTTAAAGTTACGAAAATAGTTTTATATTCTAAAAAAGCGCTGTTTGCTTACGTGTCTAGAGTGCCCTCATCCCTTCCCCCCTCCCTCTTTGCGGTTCACCTTCGTTAGCCGCACTCGTCTGTCTCCAAAATAAGACTATTATGCCAAATATTTCTTTATTTCATATTTTGTTATGTATTTATTAATTTTACAGGTTTGGTTGTTATTTAAAAAACATCTTTTTATTCATATTTTAAAATGGGTTGGGGATTGAAATCAAGCTCATGTAACCAATCGAAGCCGCGAATTGCATGCAATTTTCAAATTTGTCTGTCTTGTAGGTTGATCCTTGGTCGAGTAGGTGAATTGCATTTTCTATATTTTTGCCCTTTTCGTTTATATCGAAGTCGGCATGATGCCTGCCTTACAATGACATCTGCAATTGGCATTAAAAAAGTGACCAAAAAACTTAATTTGGCATATAATTTGAATTTGTATGCTACGCACGGCTTCATGGTGTACGAGATGATTCGATAACTTTAAACCAAATTCATTCTTGAAGTGGCAATTCTGGAAACACTTCCTGGCGAAATCGGTCGAGCAGTACATGAATTAAATTTTTCATCTTACGCTATGCTTGGATTACACTGATATAGATATAAGTAGCGTAATGTTGGCTGTAGATTTAACAAAATGCGCATTAGTAATATTACATTGAATAGTACCGTTCGGTAAATATTGACATATTGTAGATATTCATTTTAATATTTTATTGTAATTTCATCAATATTACTAAGCATTAGGTTTGTATGTGCGTATTTGTTTGTGCAAACTTTCTCGTATGTTAATGCAGTTAAAATTAACTTTTTTGTCCTATTAAGTGCATTATTAATAGTAAGTAAATGAAGAAATCAAGACCATTGTATGCCTAGTCCAAAATTAATTTGTCTAACTGAACACTTTTTATTTTGTCTGCATATGTTCACTTTTGCAGTCGACAATGGTTTTATTTTCTCGTGGCGGGTTTTGGCTGTACCAGCATGCTGTTACGACTGGTTTGACTCTGTTTCTACTGCTGCACCATCGTCTTTTACCGCCAGCTTATTTGAACATGTGCTATCATACTAGCCAACATTTGGGCACTTGGGATCGTGTTTCTACTATGCCGTCGAAATCGCCTTCAATCTCATTCTTTCCACTATCGTTAGCATCTTCTCTGCTAAATAATTGGTTGTCTAAACCTACAGTTTCCTTGGGGTCGTCATCAAATTCACTAACAACTGTGACTCCAACAGAATTACCTTCATCGACACCGGGAACAGTCATATCATCAGCATCATTGTCTACATCTGTGAGGAATCCGGTTCAGACCTGCTCATCAGCACAACCATTTGTTCATGCTTGGACTCAATGCCAGGTTCGAGTTATTTGATAAATATATTTCTCGCAATGAAGATAGCTTCGTGAAGTCGCATTAAATATCGCTTTTGAGCTTGCAAGAGTTCACCGCTTATATCCGTTTTAAGTAACTCGACTATCTAAGAAATAATTTTAATCTTTCAAAGTTCTGCCTCTTGCTTATAATTTCATCATTAAATTTTAGAAAGAGGTATACCGTATTGATTCTTCACTGCCGCATAATCATTCTAAATTATTCATGCTTAAGTGCAAATTGCAAAAAATACTAGGTCACGGACTCATTGGAAGCTGAGACGGTGTTGGGAAATCTTCACATTGGCTTTTGTGGTATGGGAAACATCAGTATGACCGCCATTATAGCCCAGTTTATCGTGCAGATGAAAAAACCATCTCGCAACGATGTAGTCCAGTTTCCGCTAATTAGACGTAGATAAATATTTTTTATCCAGATATCTATTCATGGATTATTATTTATTAGAAACTCAGTAATGCTGCTTAGTGTCGCAAAAGTGAAACTAAGCAACGATATTACATTTCTCTGAAGACCAGGAATGAACAACAACGGAACATCTCAGTAAAATTATTGCATATTTAGCAGAATATGAATAATAACCAATAAATCAAGTTACATATAACTGATTTATATATATATATATATATATATATATCCGAGTGGTGAGGGACACCACTTGTACCAAATTCCCAAGAACTCCATGAATATTAATGGAGCCGGCTTATCCTCCAAAAGGAGTCAGCCGCAGTAAATAAAATAAATATATATATATATATATATATATATATATATATATATATATATATATATATATTCATCAACAACTCAAATTACTGATTGTTTACATCCAGTAATTTAAGCTTAACAGATGTAGAAAATAGAAAATTTTTCTTTTACCCCTTCGTATACATATATGCATAACTACATATACGTACATAAATGCATTCATACACACACATTCATGAAAGCATACATAAATACACACATGCATACATGTTTCTATATATACATACATATAAGCGTACATGTATTAATGCCTTTTTACATTTATGCAAACAATTTTTTAAATCAAGTTTGCAAGCTTGAAGTAAACACCAATCCCATGGTATTTAACCAATCGTCGAACAACATAACAAAACTACCACCAGTCGCAACGCACTGACGCGTTTCGACCTTCCATGATCATCATCAGAGTACCACGGTGAGAACCGAATATCAAATTTTGTTTTCCATATATATGCGATGCGGTTTGATTCTCACTGGTCAGTTTGCCGTCGTACTCTGATGATGATCATGGAAGGTCAAAACTCGTCAGTCACACACACACTGTCACGTTCAGTACCTATATACGTGGCGAAAGATAGAATAAATTCATGCTCGTGACCGCATAGAAATTGTGCATCCGACATTTCCAGTCAAGTACAATGTATGGGAGACTACTAGATGTGAGAACCGCATATCTAATTTTGCATTCCATTGTGGTTTGCCGTCAATTTTTTATAACCTAACCATAAAGGTTTGTGCGAAAACCTGCGACATTATCTATTTAAATTAAGGTTGTGATCATGATACAAACGCCATTCGTATTTTATATATATATATATATATATATATATATATATATATAATAAATGTCCATGCCTTTTAATGTTACACAGTATATTTATAATTAGGAAGAAAGAACACATTAATAACAAAATGAATATAGGCCATTTATTTCGTGAATACTAATCATCTCTTATACAATCATACATACTTATACATTTTGGGTTTTCAATTGATTATGCTAGTGGTGACAAATATGACTCGTTTTTACTTCAGTTTCTTGTTTTGGCTAGTTGGTAAGTGTGTATGCGTGTTTGCATGTAAAGGTCATTCTCGCAGTATTGCAAAGTGATGTCTGAGATCTGGTCATTATTGTTTTGATAGCTTGAGAATTAACCATTTGTGCGCATTGTTCACTGTTACATATACAAGTGCTATTTTTCCCAGTATAGTTGATCGTTTCACCTCGTTGCGCAAAGTTTTTCACGTGGTAACAACGCCAGTGTGGATTGCAGTGTTAAACGCTCACATTGTTTTGAGACTTCTGTCATCGTATGCGCCTCTGTTATTTCCACTTCAGTTTGTTGCAAATCCGATTGTATATTTGTTGATTCTAGTCGAGGGCCTGTTTGTTCTCGACTGGATACTAGAAGATTGTTGTTGAATTTTGTTATTCTTTGCCAGTCTATTAGAATATTTTGTTGATGTAACTTTTGAATATTAAGGTCAGGTGTTTGTTGTTTTATATAAAGGGCTTCATAAATAAATAATATTTTTTCTGATTTTGCTTTATGTAGAATTGTGAAATTGGTCGAATTGACAGAGTGCCTTTGTTAATCAATTTCTGTGGCAAATATTGCTGGATTCTGCTTATCAATTGCTTCTTCGTACATCCGATATATGTGCTACCGCACATACATGAGAATTTGTAGACTATGAATGATTTGGAGAGAATTGGCAATTGATCTTTGGCATCCAACCTCATGATTCCCTGTGTACTAAATGTCATATTAACTTTAACACTGGGAAAGTTCTCCTTAGTTATTCTATTCAGCCGACGTGCAATTATCGATGCGGCCCATTATGTCAATGATCAACGCTCCACAACATAAACCAGCCAAGTTTCTCTGCAAACTACTTGAACCAAAACGGAGCATCATAAACGCAAACACTATCAAGGATTCTTTCGAACTAGCAAATGAATTGAAGGACAAGAACATCCTACAGAATAAAATGGTCTAGCTTGACGTCTCATCCTTATTTACAAACATAGCACTGGATAAGACAACGGAGATCTTGTGTGACCTCATCAAAAATGAGTTTTTTGATTTCCTTATAGACACCAATGACATCAAAGACCTCATTTTAGCATGTACTAAAAACGTGCAATTTACATTCGAAGGGATATACTACCGCCAGATCAATGGTGTAGCTATGGGAAGCTGCATCGCACCCCTCCTGGCAGATGTATACCTGTATCACCTGGAAAAAACGAGCCTAAAAGGTATAATTGACCAGTGCGCACTCTACAAAAGGTATGTAGATGATATCTTGTTGTTCATCTCAGAAGCAGCAGACCCTTCCGAAATCCTCAAACAAGCAAATGGAGCCGATCCAGACATCAAATTCACTCTCGAGGTAGAGAAAGACGACAGTTTTCCCTTCCTTGACATCAAACTCACTCGAGAAGAAAACGGGGATTTGACACTGGCCATATATAGAAAATCCACTTTCACCGGACAATACATTCACTACAACAGTAGTGTGCCAAAATCCCACAAAAGAAACTTAGTAAACAACCTAGCAAACAGAATCAGGAAGATCTGCTCTGAACACAAGATTGAGGAAGAACTGGGCTACCTCAGGAAAATTTTGCTAATGAACAACTACCCAGAGCGTTTTATTGATGTCAACATCAGACCACGGCAGATTCGTACTAGAGAGGATACCGTCAAGCAGGTTTTCCTAAACTTACCATTTAGAGGCGACGTACAAGCCTCAATAATTGCATGGCGGCTGAATAGAATAACTAAGGAGAACTTTCCCAGTGTTAAAGTTAATATGACATTTAGTACACAGAGAATCATGAGGTTGGATGCCAAAGATCAATTGCCAATTCTCTCCAAATCATTCATAGTCTACAAATTCTCATGTATGTGCGGTAGCACATATATCGGACGTACGAAGAAGCAATTGATAAGCAGAATCCAGCAACATTTGCCACAGAAATTGATTAACAAAGGCTTGGCACCATCAGGAAAATCAGCTATTTCCGATCATATATTGGCAGCGGGGCACTCTGTCAAATCGACCAATTTCACAATTCTACATAAAGCAAAATCAGAAAAATTATTATTTACTCTATGAAGCCCTTTACATAAAACAACAAGCACCTGACCTTAATATTCAAAAGTTTCATCAACATGATATTCTAATCGACTAGCCAAGAATAACAAAATTCAACAACAATCTACTAGTATCCAGTCGAGAACAAATAGGCCCTCGACTAGAATCAACAAATATACAATCGGGTTGGCAACAAACTGATGTGGAAATAACAGAGGCGCATACGGTGACAGAAGTTTCCAAACAATATAAGCGTTTAACACTGCAATCCACACTGGCGCTGTTACCATGTGGAAATTATACATTTGCGCAACAAGGTGAAACGATCAACTACACTGGGGAAAATAGCACTCGTACATGTAACAGTGAACAATGCGCACAAATGGTTAATTCTCAAGCCATCAAAACAATAATAACCAGATCTCAGACATCACTTTGCAATACTGCGAGAATGACCTTTACATGCAAACACGCATACACACAAACACAAACGCATACACACTTACCAACTAGCCAAAACAAGAAACAGAAGTAAAAACGAGTCAGATTTGTTACCACTAGCATAATCAATTGAAAACCCAAAATGTATAAATATGTATGATTGTATAAGAGATGATTAGTATTCACGAAATAAATGGCCTTTATCCACTTTGTTATTAATGTGTTCTTTCTTCCTAATTATAAATATAAATATATATCTATTATATATATGTGTGTGTGTAAATATATATTACTGTAAAAACTAAGCATTTTGTAATGTAACAAAAGGCAGTTCATTCAGTAGACCGGTTTCGACCGTATTAGGAACTCTTCCAATAATTTCCAGAATTTACCGCGGACTTAACTCAAATCTGCGCACGTCTGCTCTAAAAACTGAATCACTGATTCCGAAGCCTAAATTATTTTTTTGTAATTTATATTACACTTATAAAAATCATATTGTTCTTATTTTTCTCATGGATAGTCAGTGAAAAATGTGTTATCAATTATATGTTTTGATGTGCATGATGATGATGACGATTGAGATTCTGTTTCTGTACGCATGTACGTATGTTGGTGTGTATATCTATTTATGCCTTTATGTTAATATTAATGTATTCATTTATGTATGTATGTGTGTGTATACGTATATATGCACATATCTAATGAAATATGCATATATATATATATATATATATATATATATATATATATATATATATATATATATATATAAATGTGTATGTATTTATGTATTTGAGTGTTTATTTGTAAGTATGTAACGATTAAATACTGTTTGTTGCTGAGAGCTAATATATATGACAGTATTAATTACGTGTTGCGAACCTAATAAGAAATTAGTTCAGTTCTGTGTATACTTTTAGGTGTGTTTATTTGTATGTATTCGGGTGTGTATGTATGGTTGTATGTTTGTATGTGCGTTATATATATATGCATTTATGTATATATATTTTTACAAATGTTGGTGTGTGTATGTATTTACATATATATTTATAATGTCCATGCCTTTTAAAATTAAACAGTATATCTCTAATTAGGATGATAAAACACATTAATTATTAATGTTATTAATGTGTTTTTTTTCCTAATTAGAAATATATGTATTTATGTATGTGTATATATATTTATTTATGTTTATATATATATATATATATATATATATATATGCATGTATACATGCATATATGAATCTATTTATGTGTGTATGAAAGTATGTATGTAGGCATGTATGTGTGCCTATATTTATGTACAAAGTAATGAACGTATGTTGGCTTGTAAATATATATGCATGAATGTATATTTGTATGCATGTGTATATATGTATTTATGTATGTATGCATGTGTGTATGTATTTATGTATTTTTACACAGTATATTTCCAATTAGGTAGAAAAAACAGATTGATGACAAAGGGGATAAAGGCCATTTATTTCGTGAATACTAATCATCGCTTTACTATCATTCATTTATATATTCTTGGTTTTCAATTGATTAGGCTATTGGTAACAAATCTGACGCTCCTTTACTTCTATTTCTTGTTTTGGCTGGTTGGTAAGTGTGTATGCATTTGTGTTTGTGTGTGTGCATGTTTGTGTATATATATGCTTAAACGAACATTGGTTGCGCGGGTGGTGATAACAATTATTATAATCAAGGTTGCGGTCTTGATATAAACACCTGACCCATTAATTACTTACATATGTCAGTATAAACTAAGAATTGCCTTTTCTACACTATACAATTCCTAGTTTATACTGACATATGTAAGTAATTAATGGGTCAGGTGTTTATATCAAGACCGCAACCTTGATTATATATATGCTTGTTTGTATGTATGCATTTATATATGTGTTTTATGTTTGTACGTATGCATGTATGAATCTGTGCATATATGTATGAATTTATTTGTGGATATGAATAATTATATTTTATAATTTTAAATTTTTATGTATGTAAATGTTAACATGTTTGAAAGAAATAATTTCTTGCGCAACCGGATGTTGCACAATTCCCCAATACTCGTTTTTTTCGATAGCCGTCTTTCCAGACTTCAAGGGTACATTTGACTTCGATCGCAATGTTTTATTCGATATTCTGCCGGAAAGTGGTTTGCCCACAAAATATGTGATATTATAGGCACTCTCTACATAAAAACTTAGGGTCACGTTACGGTCTATAACGAATTAACGCACAACCTTATAACTAACTGCGGTGTCCACTTTACTCATTTTTGTCTAATTTTTTAATCGATGGTATTATGAAAAGCACTCTTCCACACTTTCAGGATGCAGGTGTTGAAGTTCTCCCGGGCGGTCAATTAATCGATTTTGACAAAGCAAACGTTATTGTACTATTAGCAGACGTTGGTTCCGTATTTCGGTATGAAATTCGAACCCTCTAAATGTAAGATACTTTAACAAGATCACCCACCACTCACTCCAACTCTAGGACTGCAGAGTGGGGATCTAGACAATTGATAGTTTTACATACCTCGGGAGCTCTATTAATAACTCAGGCAATATGTCTGACGCTTTCTCGAACCTTCGCCATTTGTATAAAAACTTGAGTATACTACTCTGCTTTATAGGTCTTGTTTACAATGCAAATGTAAGTACAGTTTTATTATACGCTAGTGAGATTTGTCTTCTTAGAGTTAATGATTTTAGATGCTAAAAGGCATTTCACTATCGTTTGAGATGCATAACACATGTTTGTTACCAACGTTGACATTCGTAGACGTGTTTTTGGTTCTTACAACAAGTTCTCATCGTTAGAATAACAAATAAGGCTCCATTAACATCGTTGGCTCTGTTACGTTTTGCCTGTGCCTTCAATTCAATTGTCCAGTAGAGCTCTGTACTCTCATACAGCGCCAGCTTAGCGTAAAAAACAGTCGGCAGGTTTTGACATCACAGAAACAGTTGAAGCCACTTACATCAAAATTGGGTAGTATAAGACCTACTCGTCTGCCAGGATGAGGTCCACGTGTGCTTTGTTATTCTTGGTTAGAAACCCTGCGCGATATGACATCGAATCGAGCACAGTGGCAATATTGTTGCAGATTTATAGTCGAATAATTTTCGTAACTTTCTTTTTATAGTGGGGCAGAGTTAGCTGCGAAGCTTGGTTTGTTTATGACGTGATACATTGAAACCCGCAGGGAAGCTGTATTACCGATGTTGCATTGCCTTAAAGCTGACTTTCCGATAATGGTGTTGTGTAACAAGTTTCGTTTGCCTTCTTTGATTGATCTAGATAAATATACTTATAGTAACCAGGTACTCTCTCTCTCTCTCTCGTAAATCTCAGTAATAGTTTGTGTACCTGAATTACTATTTCGGTCGTTATTTATAAACCTTTTCAAGTTTTATGTTTCGCTTCTTATGATTTTATGACAGTGAAACATTAGTTACTGTTGGTTTTTGTATGGCAGTACATGATGATAATGATACTGACGTGTTCTTATTTATTTATTGTGATTACATCTGCCACCGAACTTCTACCTAGCGTAGAAGAGATAATCTCAATGCGCTCTTTACTTTACTGCGGCTGACTCCTTTTAGAGGATAAGCCGGCTCCATTTCATGGAGTTTCTTGGGAATTTGGTACAAGTGGTGTCCCCTCACCACTACATTGTACTCTATCCAAATTTCGAATTGTAGCTTTGGTAAAGTATTTACGAACAGTAATTCGCTGTCTAGATGACTAATTCGCTTATTGTTGGACTAATGTATGCTGGTATACTCAAAGATGATGTACAGCAACTGGCATCACGACGACAACGCTCCATATTCTATGTCACTTTCAATAATGCTACACAGGCCTGCAGCAGTTGAAGACGTTTAGATCTATAGTCTCCCGCGTGTGAATTGACATTTATTTAACTTGCAAAATCGTTTTGTCCTGTGGAATCTCCTTGATATATATATATATACATATATATATATATATATATAGATTGTAGCAATAGCCATCTTTGAGACTAAGTTTAAAAAATTAGGTCTTCTTAGCATTTACTCCTGTACTGTAGCTCGGGTCAAGTGCAATGCCACTAGTTAAGTTTCTTTAGAGGTATATTATCATAACATTAGCACATCTGTGAGCAGTCTTATTATTGGGCTCGTTGAATTGTTGATTATTTATTATCATTGTTAATTTAATTAATTATTGCTATTTTTATAATGTGGTAGGCAAAAGATTGAAATTCCGAATCGTGTTTTTTCAGATGGAGCCGCAATATGTAGGTGCCAAGTATCAGGCATGTACATCACTTAATGGGAATTAACAGCAAGGTAGGCAAATATGCTTCACCTATTTGAGGCAATTGTTTTAAAAGCGCAGTTCAGCCTCCTGCATACGAAAGTATTTAGTTTGCGCTCTGACGATAGAATTGGATTTATTTTAAACCTGGCCAATATGTGTTCAGTTTCAATATACAAATCAAGTTTGCTGACTTAGAATACGTATCAATCCCATATAGAAACTGACACTTAATTGAATAACATATGCATATAGCGAAAGTTTTAACTATGTCATGGATGTGACTGACGGACAGCCAGTAATAATGCAATTGGATACGGGAGCTGATGTGTCGGTATTACCAATGGCTTGGCCATTAAACGACGAAAAACTTACGAGGACAAATTTGTGTCAGACATCGGGCGCGTCGATGGTGGCTGCAGGCGAATGGGACACGAAATTATTAATAAATGAAAATATCTACCATATGTTGTAGCGAATACGAAAACACCCTTATTGAGACTTGATTTCATTAGGAAATGGGTTAAGACGATAGACTGTCAAAATAAGCTTATATGCGTATCGGGTCCTGAGAACATAATTTCAAGTAAGTCTATATGTACCCCTAAGGTGCAGGAGGAGACCAGTTGTCTGCCCGGGTGGTGGAAGAATCTTCAAACCCAATATAACATTATATTCCAACTGCCTGATTACAGCGAATGTCCAGAGCCGACGGTCGACCAGTTTAAACTATGGCTAGAACTAAATGAAGGTTACGAACCATCAAAAGTATATGGTGCTCCTCGAAAAAAATAGCAGCAGTGACTCGATCAACCCAAGAAATGATAGAAGCCCACGTTCTTGAACCGTCATCATCTGTTTTTTCGAGCTCCGACGTTTTACGTTACGAAAAAGGATGGTTCGCTCCGACCGGCGGCTGATTCGGTATATATATTATATAGTGTGAGTTAGCATTGAAGTCGCATTGTCGTAGACTTTATATGATGTTAGCTTAACTATTGCAGGCTTTCACATTCGTCTAGGAGATTGTACCGTCCTATTATCCCACATTCTTCACCAAAATATATAGTGGTTAAAGGGCGTAATACCGGCTCCTAATGATGAGTCGCCAGTAAGCACGAAACGAATGTGAATGAGATTTGTCATGTTAAACAGAATAAATATTGTCGTTAGTATGACTCATGTCTTACAAACTCTTAATTTGTAGCGATATCTATCGGCTGGCCGTGAATTCCAGTGTGTCTCAAACTTTGGAAGTCAGGCAGTTCTGCAGTGCATTATCATGAGCATCTTCATCAACAAAGTAACAGAAACCGTAGTCAATTAATTGTAATTTATTTCAATCAAAGATCTCATGGTGTATGAGTTCAATGAAACACGGTTGTATTCATTCAGTTAACTTGTCCAGTCAAATATCCGGCGTGCGGTATGCACACAGCCAAAAGCGTTTATTAGTTCCGTGTGTAACTCCAGTCACAAAGTTTTAATGGTTTTCTTGAATTTGATTATTTTACGCTAATACAGTGTAATATTTCTTTTTAAACGCGTCACTGCAACGTTGCATTTGTTATTGCTCACCAAATAGCTCGCCAACTTAAACAATTAGTGATTGAAATCATCAACTTGACAATAACATTTACCGTTTTTCTTCTCTGTGCAACTATTTTGGCATTCACAGTAGGGGTTAAATTTGCTAGGTCTTCGAAAAATTGTAATTTGGCAAATGGTTTGATTTTACCAATAACGTCAACCGGCTGATAATTGGCATTCATGCAGTCTGGCCTACTTTTTTTCATTTTGACGACGATGACAACAATGACGAATAGGCCGTAGATTGTGGTAAAGCGTATTGTAAATGACAATCATAATTAGGACCCGGTGTACATCCAACGTAGTTTAATTGACTACTCACTAATCGTCTGGTCCGACTAAACAATGGAATGTTTGCTAGAGCACATTGCAACTAAATTATAATTGACGCGTGCACCCGAGTTTACACGTGCTTTACCGTCGCTCAACACACTTTCGTGTTAGTAAGCGAATGTCGCTACGTATTGTTGTTATGCCTAATTAGAATGTTGGTAAATACATCCGAGAGAAATGTTATGGTTTTTGGTAGAGTATTTCTAAAATAATGTTTATATTTAAGTATGTGCATGACAATGAGAAAATTGTGAACATAGTAAGGACAGATTATTGAGTCTATATATATATATATATATATATATATATACATATACATATATATATACATATATATATATACATATATATATACTTATATACATATATATATATATACATATACATATACTTATATACATATATATATATATATATATACATATACATATACTTATATACATATATATATATATATATACATATACATATACTTATATACATATATATATATACATATATATATATACATATACATATACTATATATACATATATATATATATATACATATACTTATATACATATATATATACATATATATATATATATACATATACATATACTTATATACATATATATATACATATACATATACTATATACATATATATATATATATATATATATATACATATACATATACTATATATACATATATATATATATATATACATATACATATACTTATATACATATATATATATACATATACATATACTTATATACATATATATATATATATACATATACATATACTTATATACATATATATATATATACATATACATATACATATATACATATATATATATACATATACATATATATATACATATATATATATATACATATATATATATACATATACATATACATATATACATATATATATATACATATACATATACTTATATACATATATATATATATATATACATATACATATACTTATATACATATATATATATATACATATACATATACTTATATACATATATATATATACATATACATATACTTATATACATATATATATACATATATATATATATATACATATACATATACTATATACATATATATATATACATATACATATACTTATATACATATATATATATATATATACATATACATATACTTATATATATATATATATATATATATATATATACATATACATATACTTATATATATATATATATATATATATATATATATATATATATATAGACTATAAATGTATCTACATTTATGTGTGCATGAGTGCATATAATAATGTTATAAACTAAACATTGATAAAGACAGCAAATACAATTCATCTGCAAGACCATGTAGACTCCCTTACTAGAAAACTACATGAAGCTCTGTCCATTTTGTTTCCAGCTATACGGCGAACCTCCTACGTCACGCAATCCATGCATAAAAGTCTATTTAAAGATTTATACCAACTGTTTTTCGTTTTGATTGAACACCTGCATTCTTGTGTGATGTTTCGGTGGTAACATTGAGAATCAATCGCAATACCGGTTACTACTGATGAGTCGCCAGTAAGCACGAAACGAATGTGCACGAGATTGTACCTTCCGTTCATACTGTCTTTGGTTTATCCTTCTGGTCATATTTGAACTACTTTGTTACTAGGTGCGCGACACCTAATACGAAATTGCATATATATTAGTTCTCCGCAACAAACTGTATTTAACTGTTATATATTAAATTGAACAATGTCATGATTACCGCAAAATGTGATAACTAATATTGACCAAGGCCAGATTGTATTGTAAATACATTAAAAAATGCGAAAATGTTGCTAAATGTCGTCAGGTTCGAATTGGATATTCATTAAATCGTGGTCCACACAATCAATTACGTTTATGAATACCTCTAATCCCAATTTTGCGATGTGTGCTTGCATCAAATGTAGGCCATTGATTGGCTTTTTATTCCAACGTAGAAACTGTACTTCCTAGGCAAACTTCTAGAAATTCAATTTTTGAATTTAAAACTGCGAGCCTCAAATAACAACGAATGCCATTGTATCTGACTATTTGTACAACACAGGAAAATTGCTGACAGTCGCATGTACTGACGATATTCGAACTTCCACGATCATCGTCACAACACGGCGGCAAACTGACTAACGAGGATTAAACCGCAATGCACATATATAAGGAAGGAAAATTTAGATATTAAACTATCCCCTCCAGTAGTCCTGCATACTTTTAACCTGATTGGAATTGTCGGCTGCGCAATTTCTATACGATCACAACTTTAAATGTCTGTAACTTTCGTCACATGTTTAAAAGTTATACAGTTAAACAATCATTTATTGCGCGATTGATGACAACATTCTTTAATGATGTTGATCATGGGAAGTCTAAACGCGTCAATACGTGCGACTGGTTCGATACAATTGGATTGGTGTTTATATCACGATCGCAGTCATTTATTGCGCTGTGATTGAA
Organism: Eudiplozoon nipponicum; assembly: GCA_029291075.1. Lineage (NCBI taxonomy): Eukaryota > Metazoa > Platyhelminthes > Monogenea > Mazocraeidea > Diplozoidae > Eudiplozoon > Eudiplozoon nipponicum. Next base: position 95,385 of record JAQBSW010000351.1, read on the forward strand.
CAAAACAACCAAATGTCTTTCGAATTAGTAGAGAATAAGGCGCAAGCTTCCGTTGAAAGTTAGGCGCCTTAAGAATAACTCCCATATTCTGCCTGTCTACCTGTCAGCTATCATGTTATGACATAATTACTGATCGAGGATCATCGCGAGCAGTGAATTACTTTAAAAATTTCAACGAAATACGTTTTTTTATATTTGCTGTGAGTAAATTCGGGAAATAGTATTCATACAACTTAGTTGGGTGTAATTTTCTCAAGTAAATCGTGGTTTCTAGATTTTAGTAATTTTTTAATCATTTTTCTGTTTATTTGTGCTTTGAACGTAGACGAAAGTATTTTTATATTAACGCCGAGCTCTTAGTTGCATTAGCGATTCATCCTATATGCACAGGCCCGCTTAAACAGACACAAGTCATTAGTGGTAAATGAGACCGTCGTTAAAATTGGAAGTTGAATTTGTTTTAATTAGGCCTTACCGTTAAAACGACATCTGTCCTAGGTATTTTATGGCCAGTGACAAGATTCTGGCAACATTTCGTGATAATATGTATTTCAACATTCTTTTATTCTAATAATTAATGAGTGAAACCGTTTATTTATCCTATTGGAAATACTGTATTTTTCTGTTGCCATGACAACACTTGCGCATCAATTTCTCGTTTTCCGGGTTGTTTTTATCAATTACGTTGGGTAGATTAATTGCACCATAAAAGGACATATTTATGAAATAGTAATAATAATAATCAAAATTACTAATTAATAGAGTGCTTTCCGTCGTTAACATTTTTCATTTTATATTTTTTAGAATGAACAATTCTCCCGCAATGAAAGAATTGCAATTTTATGCATTACATGTATAAATTTGACAACGATGATTCACTTTGAGCTATAAATTAGGGACACGAATATTTGTGAATTGTTGTTCTAAATGTAGCCATGTGTTTGACTTGGTATATCCAGTCACAATTAAGCAAACATGGTAGTGCGAGTGGGGAAAGCATTAGTTAAAATTAAGTCCGTGAACTTCAGATAAATACATTGAGATTTAATCCTCGTGAGTCCGTCTTCCGTCTTACTCTGATGGTAAGACATCAGAGTTCATGCCACTGGAGGTGGTTTTGTTATGTTGTTCGACGACTGGTTAAATACAATTGGGTTGTTGTTTACCTCAAGCTTGCAAACTTGATTTAAAGAATTGTTACCACCATCCGCGCAACCAATGTTCGTTTAATTATATAAATGTTCGTGAATGCATGGAAATTGTGCAGCCGGCCTTTCCAGTCAAGTACAATGTATTCAAGATTACTAGAGATGAGAGCCGTATATGTAATATTGCTTGCCATATATGTTATGCGGTTTGATCCTCGCTAGTCAGTTTGCCGTTGTACTAAGATCATGATAATGGAAGATCGAAACGCGTCAGTGCGTGCGACTGGCGGTAATTTGGTTAGGTTGTTCGATGATCGGTTAAATACAATGGAATTGTCGTTTACTTCAAGCTTGCAAACTTGATTTAAAGAGTTTTTACCACCATTTTCGCAATCAATTATTGTTTAATTGTACTCTGATGGTGCCAAAAGAACACACTTCTAACGATTTTATAAGAAGTTGAATTTACTAATAACTTCGTGAACATATGTGAGAGATAATTTAACAGTCCAACTGTGCTAAATATAGTGACAAAATAAGTGTTAATTACAGGTGTATTGCTACCTTCTATTGATGGTTTGTCAGTACACATTAGACAAATGTGCAAATTTGATGACGTATTTTGTTTATGTTCATTTTGGCATATTATTTTGATTCAATTTGAACAAACCTGTGTCTCGGAGAGCAATACTTAACACATGATTTGATATATATATTGAATGGGCAACAAAGACTATATAACTGTAAGTGTTTGAATGTTAACCGTTTGGACTTATTTAATCTAACAATGATACTTGTTTCTATAACCTATTGAAACACTTTCGGTTTACTTCAGTTCTCCAACTGAATTCAGGTTTAAGTAGACGGTAGGTTTTTAGTATGTTTACCGTTTGACATAGGGCAATCTGTAAATTACAAACAAGTAAGGCATTTCACCAAATACCGAGTGGTGAGGGGACACCACTTGTACCAAATTCCCAAGAAACTCCATGAAATGTCACAAATACCGTTCATGCTACGGCGTCCCCGGCAAGCGACGCGCTCTGTATCAGCGCGAATACACCTATTTATTTCGGGTGTTGGAATGTTCGATGTTCCGAAATGGCTGCCAACCGCCCGGCATGGAGAGGTATAATCCGGGATTTCTATGGAGCCGGCTTATCCTCCAAAAGGAGTCAGCCGCAGTAAAGTAAAAGTAAAGTAAGTATTTCACCAAATACACCATTTGTAACTTTAACGACAAAAGTGTTTACCCTATTTTTTTCAATTGTCCTTGTGTTATTCGACAGGTATATACAGAAGGCTCGTGTGTTCGTCACAAACAGGCTAATTACCGAGCTCGAGGGCATCAGAATTGTGCCGAACCTGGAAACCCATCACACGAGCGTTTTTATGTAAGTTGTCAACAAACAATTTTGATTCGCGCGAAGTTGAATCCACGATGCTGGTTTCATCAGCCTTAACTATAACTTTGTCACCTAGTCGAATCTTAATAATTAGTAATTCCGCCATTATTTCACTGTCATTAAGAAAAGACACAGTTCCCATATTAAAACTCGTGATAGAATCAGCATCAGGAATCCTTTTCACATTTTGGTGGATACGATAGGCTGTCATTATTTATTTTCTATTCGAATGATTGTTTAACGTTTTATGTATGCATGTATGTATTTATGTATGTATGTATGTATGTATGTATGTATGTATGTATGTATGTATGTATGTATGTATGTATGTATGTATGTATGTATGTATGTATGTATGTATGTATGTATGTATGTATGTATGTATGTATGTATGTATGTATGTATGTATGTATGTATGTATGTATGTATGTATGTATGTATGTATGTATTTATGTATGTATGTGTGTATGTATGTATGTGTGTGTTTGTATATATCTATTCATGTATGTACCTACGCATGTTTTTATGTATGTATATTGGTAATATGTATTTATGTCTATGTATGTACGTATTCTTTTCTGTATGTATTTAAGTATGTGTGTATGTATGTATTTATCTATATGTGAAAGTGTATATGCGTATTCGTTATTTATGCATGTTTGTGTTTATGTTTGTATATTTTTATTTTTATATTGATGTTCATATATATGTATGTTTTTACCAAATTGTAATTACTCTAAGAACGGACGATTCTATTAATTTTTTAATGTTGTATTATATCTATAGATTAAAATGATGTACATTTAATTTTAACTTAATTTCGTTATTAATAAAATATGTCTAGTTCCAATACTAGAATGGCACTTATCTTACTATGTATCTTACTATGTACACTAATATAACTTATCTAAATATATATATGGTATAACATACCGTTATACTTATATGTATGTATGCTTGATTTTGCTTATTTATGTTAGCATTTTGTATGTTCCAATCTATCTACAAATTTAAAAAAATGTGGATACAATGATTTTGTATATATTTGATTGACTATTTATATTTAGCCTTAGATCTTTATGTATTTCGAATGATAATGTTCATCTGAAATCAATCGATTCGTCAGTGTACGGTAGTCGTTACTCGCTTACTGACCAATATCAGAAACCAAATAAACCATAGGAAATTGACATTTAAAAACGCAAACATATATATATATTAGTTCAGTTGTGACCAGAAGGATAAACCAAAGACACATGAACGGAAAGTATAATCTCGCACATTCGTTCACTGGCGACTCATCAGTAGGAGCCGGTATTACGCCTTAACCACTATATATTTGGTAGAAGAATGTGGAATAATAGGACGGTACCGTCCTATTATTCCACATTCTTCTACCAAATATATAGTGGTTAAAGGGCGTAATACCGGCTCTACTGATGAGTCGCCAGTAAGCACGAAACGAATGTGCATGAGATTATACTTTCCGTTCATGCTGTCTTTGGTTTATCCTTCTGGTCACAACTGAACTAATTTGTTACTAGGTTCGCAAAACCTAATACATACCTGCATATATATTAGTTCTTCGCAACAAACAGTATTTGACTGTAATATATATATAATATTATAATATAAAGGAAGTCTGAAACCATGTTGTCACTGAACTCTTCTCTTGAGCTCTCTCTCACACACACACACACTATATATATATATATATATAATATTATAATATAAAGGAAGTCTGAAACAATGTTGCCACTGAACTCTTCTCTTGAGCTCTCTCTCTCACACACACACTATATATATATATATATATATATATATATATATATATATATTACAAAAAAATGCATTCACAGTTGGTATGAGCAAATAAATGTCATTTGTAATTTTTTCTATTCAGTAACATGCGTTTATTTCTAAGCAATTAAATTTCATGATTTGCATGATTAATAACATGATGGACTGCTAGGTGGAGGTGGATGAGCATGGAGGCGTTTTTATGTGCAAGCAGGTAGGCTTAATTTGAGAAGCCCGTATCTGCTAGTTAATCCGGTTGCTTACGTAAAGAAGTATTATAAAGTATGTACTTCTATGTGTGATGCATCTTCTGCCTAGCTAAACGTGTCAGCAAGTTGGATACGCTTGTCTAAAATGGCTAGCGACTGAGAATCGTGTTTGGAATTTGAACTTCTCAGCAGTGTACACTGACGTCTCTACGCTTTCGTCTATCTACACGATTAGAGACTGGTAAATGCACATTGTCTATGCGTAGACTTTGTGCACGACCGGTTCATGTCCGCTTTTGCAGTCCTGTCTTCCAAATCATGCTACCTGGATTGCTAATAGTGTTGGAGTGATGTGAGATTACAGGGTGTACACTTCTTGTTAGGCTTATCTTTTCAAATTTACGTATTCATGCAGTCAGCAAAACACGAGATGGATGATGTTATTCCAGAACATTAAGAATAAATGTGACGTTCATAGTAATATTGTGACAAAAATTATCTTATGCTTAATATTATGTTAATTATGTACAATAACATGTAAACACGCACACATGCTCGTATATATTTTTTTTCTGTGTGTGTGTGCTTTAAATAGAATTAGCAGTGTATCGGATACATAGAGCATGACCGGTCTCATCCTCATTTGATATGCAAAAGACCAGTAGGAAGATGAGTATCTTTGATTTATAACTTAAACAGAGAACGTTTCAGACAATCATTGCGTGTTTATTCTTATTTATGTGAACAAGTCTAATAGTCACGATGTGAAGTCATTACTTGGTTAAAACTTGACTGTTTGAAAATTACGTAAACGATATAACTGCAACTCTGTTTACTCCACCATCGTCCTTTTTGATCTGGCGACCAAGTTCTACGCCTTTAATTCCATCAGGCTGCGCTATTTAGATTAAATGCGATTATAATATCGCGTCGATTATGCGACAGTCAAAGACAAGTAAATGAAAAATTTACTTTTAATGCTGTGATTGCAGCAGATTCTGTAGAATATGAAGGTTGCTTTTATTCAATTTGGTTTGAAAGGATATGTGTCGAGACTGGGCTGGTATCCAATCCGATGAAGATCGCTAATGCATCCAGCTTGGAAGACAGTTCACGTAGTCTGGAACGTTTAAAATTTTGTGTAACTGAAAATTCTTTAGGAGTTTTCCCTAAGGCAATTGAGTTGAAGGAACAGAATTTTCGAGATCAATTCTCCAACGCTACTGGATTTCCTCCGTCTTTTTTGACAGGCAACAAATTGACTAATTATGCTCTGTTGATTTAGCTCAGTTTTACATTATTGTATGAAGACCGCTTACGCGTACTGTTCGCACGGCCAGTGAGCATTTGTGATGAATGCTTGGGACCGCAAATGATTTTGCCAGACGCAATTTCCTCACGATACTGTTCCGTTTGGTTACACTGTATTGTATCCTTACGAGCTATGTCACATTACAGTTGGCTAAAATCTGCGGAAATTGGTGGTAGATAGGTTCCATTGGAAAGACTGACGATTTTGTATTAAAGTTTTACACTCCCCTCAATTCCATTGCTTGAGGGAACTACACTTTCGTCTAGTATTTGATTTTGTTATGACTCTTATTGCTGACGAAAACATTATTCGCACCGTGTATCAAGCCCTCCCACCTGAGTTAGTATTGAGAAAATGGAAAGGTTTGTCTATTGCTCAAAGAAATATCCGCTTTATAGTAACCGATTTATTATAACTGCCGTATTGCTTCGTCTTGTTAGTAAAAGCTGTTATACCGATTTTCTACGGCATCATCTTCAACCAAAAAGGGTCGCATTTATTAATTGACTAACTATTTGTTGACCTTAAGAACTTCAACCGGCTTAATAACCGCTTTTGTACGACCTAAAAGAATTAAAAATTTGTATGTCGTAATCCAGCACACGGCTTGTCTACCATATTACAGGGATCAAACCGGTCTAGTGGATGAATTAAACGAACATTGGTTGCGCGGGCGGTGATGACAATAACTTTGCGATCGTAGTATAACACCTAACCCATTGTATATTGTAAAAAATGAAATTCATCCAGGGTGGCTCAGTGATTATAGCACCAGATTCCAAAGCAGACGTGCCCAGGTTCGAGCTCTGTCCGCGGCAAATTCTGGCCAGTGCATGATGAGTTCCCTTTTCTACGCTATATAATTCTTAGTTAATACTGATATATGTAAGTAATTAATGGGTCAGGTGCTTATATCAAGACCGCAACATTGATTATAATAATTGTTATCACCACCCGCTCAACCAATGTTCGTTTAACTATATAAATATTCATCCAGTAGACTAGTTTCGTTCGAATAGGGAACTCATCACGTACTGCCCAGGATATGCCACTGACAGGGCTCGTATCTGGTCACGTTTGCTTCGGAATATAGCTTACTAAACACGGAACCACCCTGCCGCACACTACACACAATTTTCAGTTATATAACTAATGCTTCTTTTGGTTAGCCTTTTCTTTAGGTGGAGCCTATATGGCATCCCTTTAGACCTAAAGTTCCAACTAACCAATCACAATCTGTCATTATAGAAGGGACACCATATTACATGATGAAGTGGTATTAAAATGCACAGTTATATAATTAAACGAACATTAGTTGCGCGGGCAATGATAATTAGTTTAATCAAGATTTCGATCTTGATATAAACACCTGACCAATTATGTGCATACATATGTCAGTATAAACTAAGTATCGTATAGTGTAGAAAAGTCAATTCATCCAGTAGACTGGTTTCTTCATTATTGGGAGTTCATTTCTTACTGTCCGGAAATTGCCACGGACATGGATCGAACCCTGGCACGCCTGGTTCGGAATACGTTTCTCTAACCACTGAGCCACCTTGCCGCATGATACACATAATATTAAGTTATATATTAACTAATGCTTTTTTGGTTAGCCTTTTATTTATGTGGAGCCTATATATGGCATCTCTTTAGACATTGCTCGAAACTGTCCTCGGCAACCGCTGAACAGTACTTTATGAGTTCCCGCTGTACTGGATGAATTGCCTTTTTTGCATTATCCAATACTTGGTTTATATTGACAAACGTATATACATATACATATATATATATATATATATATATATATATATATATATATATATATATATAAATGGATTGGTGTTTATATCAAGTTCGCAACCTTGATTTAAATAATTGTTAATTGTACGCTATACTTATTGTATAAACACTTGATGTGCTGTTTGATTAATGTCACGTGAATAAACGTGCGTAAAAGTGAAATTTATTTTTATTTATATATTTTGGTAAATAAATATATATGCACTCATGCATTATAGCAGCGAATCCTTGGTGTGATTTAACTTTACCATGCCGAACGACAGCTAAAGTTTCCTTTGCGAACTATTAGCTATTGGAGAATATGGCTTTCAGTATGAAAAACGATCACGCAGATTTGAAATTTAATATTATTATAGAAACGAATGTGCATGAGATTATACTTTCAGTTCATGCTGCCTTTGGTTTATCCTTCTGGTCGCAAGTGAACTAATTTGTTACTAGGTTCGCAACACCTAATACATACTTGCATATATATTAGCTCTTCGCAACAAACAGTATTTAACTGTATTATAGAAATGTCGTTTTCCGGCACAAACAAATGGATAGCTATTCCGCAAATATGATCTGAATAGTTGTTATTGTCATTCAGGCAATTAATGATTTCTGAAGTCTAATGCTCGTTGGTTTAAAACCGGTGTTTTAAACGTTCTACGAAACCTGCAAACAGTTGACTATTCTCTTGATGAAGACTGGCGAATGTGATATTAACAAGGTTAGGAAAGCTACATTTTTATAATCGTCAGAAGTACATAATAGGAGAACATTTAGTACATACAGAAATCTTGTATTGCACTAGCTTTCCAACAGTAGATTTCAGACCAATCCATTTGCATATTGCATAATGTTTGTAGACTTTAAGCAAACATCGTTCAATATTTCATCAAATCGTACAACTTTAGTTTAGATAACATCAGCTGTGTGTTTACTGAAAAACAATAGCCTTCTCTAGTCATCATCGCTTTATGGCGAAAATCTTTGGAATTGACCTTTTAACAGATTGACTGATGACTAGGTTCAGTATGCAATGCAAATATTTAATTTTTTAAGCATACGGTTTCTGTTCTCAGCCCTGTTAGTCCCATATATATATATATATATATATATATATATATATATATATATATATATATATATATATTAATTAAATGTGTTTTTGCTTTATTTACGTGTGGTAACTGTAGTAGTAATACAATAACGTACTATGAACTTCTGAATTAGTTTTTAGAATTGCCTCGGCCGGGATTTGAAACACTGAAGAGCGTTTTTGCATCCGTGTCTAGAGGTCGTGTCTTTTGTCACCAAAGCCGCACATTGTCGCCATTTTCGTCTTGTATAGATATGCTTTTCGTCTGGTGAATTCTTTTCGATATCCCTGTCTACCCTAGGTACCAAAATCCGTCCTCAACTCTCCATTAATGGATGCGAAATGACACCTTGAGAATGATATTTGATATAAATATAATGGAAGGATTTGCACATACATGTTGTCAGTATAAACTACCATGATATGAGACAGAAAGTCTAATTCATAAACTAGACCTGATTCGTCCATATTGGGACCTCAGCAAGTAGTTCCCGGAATGTCCGTTGTCGGAAATTGAACTATGGGGCGTTTGCTGCAGAGACTTGAAACAAATCCACTACGCCAATGGTCTAGCTGATAAATTGCATTTATATATATATATATATGTTCGTATGTATCAAAATATATTTTAATAGTCGGCTTATATTTGATTATGGCTCACTATTCCATTTGACCATGGCTTGCATTTGCTTCTGGCCTTCAATTAGCTGATTAGAAATATGTTTTTCTTAGAACAACTTTAATTTTAATATTGACATATTGTATGTTTGTGTCACTGGTTTGTATGTCTGCAGCAAACATATGGTGGTATTGTGTAAGGTAACAGCATGCAGTGGGAAAAATTATGTGCAGGCACAGGATATTATTTTGTAAAAAGTAAATAGTTATCGTCAGATTGGAAGTCATGCAAAATATACAGAAGCATGGCATTCTAGAGCCGTTTGCATCTGTTCGTTAATTATGCATGCCTGGCAGTAAATCAGTTTTTTTCTAGATGCACATTGTTAAAGGTAATTGTCTTCTGGCCTGTCCTATTAAGCGAGAGACTGTTATGCTGCAATATGCAAGGTCGGACAGTTAGTCTAACAGCACGGCCTTCGTGTCTTCTGATGCAGTTAATTTAAACTAGGCATTTGCTTAACATGCGCATGGTATCGTTAATCCCACCTAATAGAGAAGGCGTGCAGACGATGAATTTATTAAAATAATTTACAAATTAATGGTTGGTGTTCTTCAGCCTAATGAAAACATAAAGTTGCCCTACTGATTGACAGGGCAAGTGTGTTGCACACATGCAACATTGTGTGCGGGCGTGTTTTTGTTTTTTATGTACTTGTTGTTGCTGTTGTTTTCCTTGATATTCCATGGTCAATGTAATTTGAGCCCTCTCAATTGCATACCTTCGTCAGCTGGTTTGTACTTAACGAAATGGTAGCGGAGTGTGAATCCCGCCGTGGCATAACTTTGCCTAGATTTTTTCTGTTACGATGACAGCTGTAATTTTTCACGCGCTAATCGTTGCACAGTGCTGGCTCCTGCAGGTGAGTTTCCAGCAAACGTAACTCGCGTTCCTACCTTGAATGACGCCTCTTGTTCATGTTGCTCTGGTCATACCTTTTTCGTCAACTAATTCACTGACATTTGGCGCTTATTGTTGTGTAAACAGTTTGTCCGCTAGTGAATCGGTGATAGGTGTTGAACTTCTCATATTGATTAAGTACACCTGTACTGCTTGTCCTGCAATACATTTTTAGTGTTGTGCAAGCGCTATCCAACATGATATTCCGTCCTTTTAGTGGTGTTCTGGCCTTCACTAATGACATCGAGCAATGTTTTGATATTCCCTTGGGCTTTACTCTTGAATGTTTTTCTATTCATTACGAATTTTTGTGCTATTAAATACTCGTGTAAACTTTGTCTTAAACAGTACGAAAATTTTGTTACATTGAATTTGTTTTACGAACCATAGTTTGTTGTCTGTATTTTGGCTCGAAAATATGTAAACGGACGACCGAGCAGAAGCAAGTTTTCTCATTAACGACGGGTCACGTAGTTTGAGCCGAAATTTAAGCAAGAAAAATTTACTTTATGTGAGAAAAACCGTGGGGAGAAAATTCACTGTAACAGAAACCTTATATGTCATGTACTGACGCTTTTCGACACTACGTTATCATTATCATCATCATAATACGACAAGAGCGCTAATGAGGATCAAACTGTTGTGTAAATATGATTATTGAAATTCAGAAATGCGGCTCCTATTCCTAATAGTCTTACATACCTTATGCCTATACAATTTAACAATAAGTGATTGCGAGGGTGGTGGTAACAATTATTAAATAAAGTTTGCGAGCTTGAAGTAAACACCAAACTCATTGTATTTAACCAGTCGTCGAACAACATAACAAAACTACCGCCAGCTGCAACGCACTGACGCGTTTCGACCTTCCATGATCATCACCAGAGTACGACGGCAAACTGACTATCGAGGATCAAACCGCATTGAATATATATGGAAATCAAATATAGATATGCGGCTCTCACCTCTAGCAGTCTCGCATACATTGAACTTGACTGGAAATGTCGGCTGCACAATTTCTATGCAGTCACGAACATTAACTGTTTGTATCCTTCGCCACATATACATATATAGGCAATACAATTTAACAATAATTGATTGCGCGGGTGGTGGTAACAATTCTTTAAATCAAGTTTGCGAGCTTGAAGTAAACGCCAATCCCATTGTATTTAACCAGTCGTCGAACAACATAACAAAACTACCGCCAGCCGCAACGCACTGACGCGTTTCGACCTTCCATGATCATCATCAGAGTACGACAGCAAACTGACTATCGAGGATCAAACCGCATTGAATATATATGGAAATCAAATTTAGATATGCGGCTCTCACCTCTAGCAGTCTCGCATACATTGAACTTGACTGGAAATGTCGGCTGCACAATTTCTATGCAGTCACGAACATTAACTGTTTGAAGCTTTCGCCACATATACATACATAGGCAATACAATTTAACAATAATTGATTGCGCGGTTGGTGGTAACAATTCTTTAAATTAAATTTGCGAGCTGTCTGGAATGCCCGTCTGGAATGTCGGCTGAACAATTTCTATGCCGTCGCCAACATTAATTATGTACAACTTGCGCTATATTAATAGAAGCAATTGAACTAAAGAATTACGACTGATTGCGCGCTTTGTGATAAATATAACTGCAATCTATTTTGCGGACCGGAGATAAAGATCAATCAATTTTTAACCATTATTATAATCAAGGTTGCGGTCTTGATATAAACACCTGACCCATTAATTACTTACATATGTCAGTATAAACTAAGAATTGTATAGTGTAGAAAAGGCAATAAGGACGAAACCGGTCTACTGGATGAATTGCCTTTTCTACACTATACAATTCTTAGTTTATACTGACATATGTAAGTAATTAATGGGTCAGGTGCTTATATCAAGACCGCAACCTTGATTATAATAATTGTTATCACCACCCGCGCAACCAATGTTCGTTTAATTTTTAACCAGTCGTATTGGAGCTAATTTTGCTATATTTCACAACCTACGATAAAGAATCTGCTGATAATTTCAAGTCCGCACAATGGATTCAAATGAATGTTAACTCCACCTGCACAATCCATGACTGCTTAATTGAATAAATGCTTGTTCCACAAACGAGCAACTAAGTTTTAAATATTAACTGAAAACTGTGTTATGCTATGGCGTCGCGTCTAGTTTCTTAATTATAATTTTGGAAGGCATTTGTTTAATGCGGAAATATTCTACCTACAGTAGAATTCTTCATTAGCACTACCAGTAATGCTAATGAAATTGTATTGTTATTGGCAGTTGTTAGGCTCATTTGATAGCTTCTATTGCCAATTTCACAATCAGTCATACAGGTAGAAAGCTCTACATCTATGAATTTGGTTTCCGATAACATGCCCTTAATATGGCTCCTCATATTGATGCGCGCTGTTTGATTAGAAAATAGCTGTGGATTATTTGGTGAATAATGACGGAATGACTAAATTAATGTTTTTGTAGAATTGTATGCTTGAATGATGCTGGTGTCATTCCGAAACCTCATATTCTTAATGGCCCACAAGTAATGACAAAAAGACAAATTGGCGCATTAAAATTGCATAACTGAGGTTGGACTGCTTTTATTGTTCACCGACATAAACAGAATGTTCTGTTTTTTATATATATACTTCTAGCACTGTACTTTGGCATTATTATTAATTCTGTAGTCACTAATAACATTAATACTACTGCTGCTGCCTCGTTTACTGCTCATTGTTAATATTATTATTATTATTATTATTATTATTATTATTATTATTATTATTATTATGTTTTGGTACCAGTTTTACTGGGGTACACGAAAGAGATATTTTCTGCGGCTGCATTTGACCTTTACTTATTGTATACGCGTGCGTGCATAATGCATTTTTATTTGATTTACGGCGAGCAGTTTGTTACTAAAACGTTCTTTAGTAAATGATAATGGCGGGGCACGATGTAGTTCGTTTTGATGTTAGTTGAGATGAGTTGTGAGGTGATGTTTTACCGATAAAGGTATATTTAAGACGTTAGGCTGCAAAGCACCATTGTTTCTGTGTCTCGTGATTGCTTATTAATAATTTGTGGTCTTCACGTAAACGTTCAAAGTTGTGTTAGCAGAATTTATTTAACTCATACACAGAAAAGTGTCCAAAGCGCACTAAGAAACTGATGAAGACTTCAGTTTTATTAGTCTTCTTGTGTCGTCTGCTGAAATTTATTTTATTTCATTATCTTAAATACTTTTGTTTGTGTAGCAATAATTTTTTTCTACTCTACAATATTTTCTGCAAGATAGCTTGGTAGTTTATTCTTTTTTTACTGGTAATCAGGCCGTGATACTTGATTGAATTTAAATAAGGTATCAATACTAAAAATAAGATTTATTAGATTTACGTACTTAAAATATATTACTGACTTAAATGTTATTGGCATAGTTATCGAAACTTAAAAGATACTATCGTCAGTTTCGCATGCCGCGATTATATTTCTATTATGGTTTTAACGCAGGTTGTCAGTTTGCCATCAAACGTTAGCAATGCCTAAGGTGGGTTGAAACGCGTCAGTACGCATGCTCGATATTATTTCTACTAATTTATGAGACGAGTTAAATCATAAATGGAATTGGCGTTTATTTAATGTCGACAAACTTGACTTTAATTATACAAATGTTTAACTTTTGGAATAAAAATATCTGTTTATCCAGTAAGTTAATTTTGCACACTTAAACGTTTTCCGAGCTACTTCCGACCAGCGTAACCGGGGCTTCACACATGCAACCTTATTACTCGTTAAGTCATCACAATAACTTATAAAATGGAATGAGATTCACGAAATGAACTCAGATTGCAAGTTCGACTGCCTGAATTTGTTAGCGAAAGCTAGACCATCGCTGATTAAAATGACGTATGGCAATAGTGCAGTCAATTAAGCTGCACAGCCTGGTAGGTAATGTAAAAAAAATTCTAAAATGCTATTAAATATTTTTGTCCATTTCTTAACCAAAGAAGTGTTTCAAATTTCGTAAATCTAAAATATGTTCGAAATCTAGTGTGGTCGCTAATTTTGGCCTTCTTATCTATTTCTTAATCAACAGGTTGACTTTAGCAATGTTGACTGTTAAAGAGCCGTGGTAATGAGTTACTTTTTTTCTGGAGCGCGGTCATCAAACATTTCAATCCGCACAATCAAGCCTCATTATCTAATAGGTATGCTCTGCTTTTTAAGAAGTCCGTCGTAATAGAACCCTGAAGTTGGAGCCAGTCCTATGCCCAAAACCCACTAAACAATTAGTCAAGCTACGCTGAACAAATGAACAATGTAGTCGCCAGCATTATTTAGTCAATCAATAAGAAACGCGTGTCGATGAGAAAAGCATTTTTTGTGCATGCCCCTGGTCTTGAAAGAATTACAATTATGCATGCGTGTGATTTATGTGCAGTTAAAGATATACAAGTGTTATAAGCAACCAATACTTCATTTTGTTAAATTATATCCCCATGAAAAAAAAATTTAAAAGTGGATATTTTATTTTTTTAAAACACCATTCGTAGTGATATTTTTCGGTGCGCAGCGCTGTCATCCTTCAAGTTATTTTCACAGTAGTCCGTTGTGGGACAATTGGTAGCACTCTTAGGTCGGTATAATCTTGATTCCTTTACATTTCTTTTCTGTGCAAAGCGTGGCTTTTGCATTGATTGATCGGTTCTCACTTGGCCCATAACTCTGAAGCCACCCACCGACCTGTGAATGCCATCAATTGTCCCGCAATAGACCCTACATTGTATTTTAACACGAGATATTACTGAACCAATAACAGTAAGCGTAGTTTTGTAAACTAATGGTTTACTAGCAATGAACAGCTAAGTTATAGCAATGGATTTAATCTCAAAAAGAAATTCCTTGAAGAATGTGCCATGAAAGCAATACGTTTACTCGATTATGTAATCGGTATTGCGAACCTTGCAGCTAGATAGTACAAATAGGAACTGGAGAAAATTTTAAAGTCAGCGTCAGCACAAGATTCAATTTTACGCACGCGTGCAAGTGACTCATAAATAGGAGCCCATACTACACATCGAATCTTCTATATTTTTTGTAATGTGGTACAGTGGGATGGATGCAAACTCCTAAGCATATGTGTATGAAAGCAGTGTTAGAGAAAAATGCATAGTAATGCGATGTCAAGGCGAACTCACAGGATATTACATGTGCCAAATCTGTAAACAGAACGAAAAGCGTAATTTTGGAGAAAGGAGATTACAACATTAACTATATCTGCCACGTGTATAATAGGCTTGGTGCCTAGAGCCAGCTCTTACTTGTGAGTCGTCAGTATGCACGAAACGTGTGTGAACGTTTGTATTCAACTTTTGTCTACACTGACTTTGATATCTCCTTTTTGTGTTAATTGAATTACCTTGTTTCTAATTATGCAATATCTAATACCAAATTGTATATGTTTTAGATTTCCGTAACAAAGGAATTATTTGTGTTCTTCCGTTTGTCTTAGCAAGTGAATAGTGTGATCTCGAACATTGTTACGGCCAAAACGTTCAATTGTTTTATCCTCTCTATGGCATACGCCTTGCAATATTAAACGAGAAAAACGTGACGCATCGGCTGGTATTCTATAGTTTTTATAGCGTCTACTTGCCAGTTCATGCTAAGGCTAAAACTGGCAAAGTATTGCACACGTAAACAGTGATCATTTTTCTGGTAATGAAACTGAACTCTACTCAGTATAACAGGTTCGAGCCACACAGGCAGTTCTGGCTACTAATGAAAAGCAAGAGTGCTATTAGTGCCAATCTTTCCAGTAGCATTTCAGTTACAAATCTACAATAGGAAGCAATGCGCCTTTGAATCGATGAACAAAGAAAGTTTTGGTTTCGCCGAATGTGTTTTCAAATATGATCATAACCATTTCATGGTAAATGAATTTTTGTCATGATAAGATTGTTTGAATTATGTCTAATGCGTGTTGACAGTTAGAAATCTGTTGGCGTGGTTAGCCAGTTATGTTTTATTTAGCAGGAATTCAGCCTTTAGTTAGTTAGTAAATAAAGTTTATGAAGCAAGTGTGAACCGACAATTTCTTATTCATGCTTACACAGCTCAAGTGATTAAAATTCCAACAGCGATTTCTATTTCAGCGAAAATGGTTTTAGACTCATCTCTATCACACAAATTTATCTGTCCTATTATTTCACTATCAGAAAGCGATTATTTTGAAATGGATATATTCAGATCATCAATTTTGGGCGCCTTCATCTTTGCCACAAAACACATGGTCAACAACAGCACGAATCGAAACGAAATGGCTACAATTGTCAACCAAATTAAGTTATCTCGTTCTGAATAATATCCTGATTATTAAAACTTTAGTTTTGTTGATTGGTTATTATACATTAATAATTTTATATATATATATATATGTATATATATAGTCATTACAAACTGAACATTGAATCAGGTAGCAAAGTCAATTCATCAAGTAGACCGATTTCTTACGTAATAGGAACTCTTCCACACACGAATTCAGGTCATAAACCACTATGTTTTTGGTTATCATTTTTCAGGAGAAAACTATTCAGAATTATTTTAAGATCTGATATTCTAACTAGCCACCCATGTTCATCCATTGCACCGGTTTCGTCCTTTTGTCGCTGATGGGGCAAAAAAATGAAATTTTATCAGATACAAGAAACTTCTATCTCATTATCTCTTCAAGTATCTACTAATGAACATATCTTTATATATAAATTGGAATGCAAAACAAGATAGAAATATGTAAACATAGAGAGAGTGTGAAAAAACGGAAACCAATCAATTGCGTGCGTCACATCCAGTTCAAGCTCAATGCCTGAACATGCTTATTCTGCTTGCATAAATCCATAAGGCTTCGTATGTGACTAGCTCCCTTTTGTTATTACATTTAGTAATTATTTTGAATGCTACGTCTGGAGAACATACGTGTGATGCAGACGTCTGCAATTGCGACAATCGAGTACATTTTGCCCAAAGATCACAGGATTGTTTCCAGTAACATTTAACAAATTAGTCTGACGTGTTCAAAGTTGATTTGACATCAATAAAACCAGTTTCATCTAGAAGAATGTACATGTGCATATTGTTATATTTAACTGAATACTTCTCAATGATAAGCACACATACACATTCAATTAAATAACCCTACCTGCATGAGTACACTCACGTAAGCGAAATTACAGTATTTTCAATAAAATTACTGACTAGATAAGCGTATACAACGCGCGCGCGCGCGTGTGTGTGTGCTTATAATTGTGAAGAATTCAATCAAATATGATTTCATTCACATTTATTTTCCCCTTAGTGACACTACAGCGATTAAAGTCAATTCATCTTCGCATACACTGGACTATTCGCTTCACTTTAATTTGTTAAATAGAGTATTCATGAATTACATATCTGATTAGTATGGTTCGTTTGACTGTGTTAATTTATGACTAAACTCTGTAGGCCAATAAAATCGGTAGCATCATAGCATTATATATGGATCATTTTAAAACAATGCCTAACTTTGAGCACTAAATTTGTCAGAAAAGGATAAAATTGAACCGTTAGATACAAAAGGAATGTATCATTTTCTATGTAATGATTTTAACCTCAAGCATGTGGGTGAAATCATGTGGTCAATGTAAGGAGAGGGGAACATTAAACTAATGAATCAGATCTTGCACGTCATACGTCAAAGTTGAGCCATACCATGAGCTGGGATTAACTGATCTGTCTTGTGGCTAATACAGGATTGTTTCC
Source organism: Eudiplozoon nipponicum (assembly GCA_029291075.1). Lineage (NCBI taxonomy): Eukaryota > Metazoa > Platyhelminthes > Monogenea > Mazocraeidea > Diplozoidae > Eudiplozoon > Eudiplozoon nipponicum. Next base: position 113,536 of record JAQBSW010000351.1, read on the forward strand.
ATCAACGTTTAACAAAGTAAGATTTAAAAAATAGTCTGACGTGTTCAAAGTTAATTTGAGATCAATAACACCAATTTCATCTATAAGAATGTGCATGTGCATATTTTAAAATTTAACTGAATACTTCGCAGTGATAAGCACCTAAACACGCATGTTGAATCTCCGCGTATTGCTTTCGCGGGTTGTCGCTTTGCACTGCCAGTTTCGCAATGATCCGATTGACCCTCATTTCCAAGTACGCATCGATTTCGTCTTCTTTTTGGCTGGGTGCGGATTTGTCCCTTTCTTCCGAAGGCTTCAATATCGTTCATACTAACCACTGAAAATGAAGTACGATCTAATCTTCGTTGACTCGCGACGTTTCGATATTTCATTTCCCATATCATCATCAGGCTTCTAATCACGCACACCGTACATTAATCACAATTGCAGATCTAAGCAAATGTGGTAACCAGTAATTGTTATCAGGTCTCCTAGTAAGTGTATTATATAAACATAAAGCCTTTAAGCTAAAACTACCACTTGTGGTTAACTTTTGTTAGAATCATGAGCTTATCATTGACAAAGATCCTGGAAGACGACTCCGAAATGTCAGGAATTAAAATATAGATTGCCGACATAGAAACATTGTTTCGCATAACAAGGATCGGGTAATAATTGAAGGCGCTTTTTATCAAAAACTCAAGGAAATAACAAATTTAAAAATTCTAATTAAAGAATCGAACAGTTCTCAACTTTAAACGGGAATCATTAACATCTCTTAGCAATCAAATAGGTAGCCAATTCGTTGTTTTAATTATTATTATTATTATTATTTCTAATACCATTGTTGCTATTTCTGTTGTTTTTATTATAATTATAATTATAGATTTATCAGATATGCATGTTTTACCAGGAAGTGTCTAAGTTGCAAACTGTAAACCACTGAGAGTCACAACTTAACGGGACATTAGCCTTGTGTGTACTTACCTACATCGAATAAAACACGTATCGTGCTACTATTTTATTGCCTCACTTCCTGTCTACTATTTGTCTACTCTACTGGTTGAGCATTTACGATGTCATTCATTTCGAGTTAACGGCATACCTGGCTTCGTAACAGTCAAGAAATATACATTCATTGCACTACATGTGTTAGGTAGACTGTTTTGTTAATGGTTTAGTTAAAAATTATTCATTGCTTGATAGGAAAACTCATGGTTTTGTTTTTTGAAATTCTGATTTGCGTATACCCATTAACTATAGATAATCGTAATTAATTTGTATTTGGAACAAATGCACCTTTTACCTCTATTTGTATCTTCATTTCGCCAGAGTTACCTACAATGCAATAACGCGATCTCACCTAGTAGCTATAAATGAGTGAATTCGAGAAGGATATTTTTTTATTTTAGACAGACCTTTGGGTCTCTAACATGTATAAACACAGATTATAGCTCCTGAGTTTTTAAAACTAGAAAAAAAGATTATTTAGACGACCTAGAAAGACCAGTAGTATACGAAGTTTTGCGCGGAGTTAGTAACCTTTAGGTTCTTGTACAATATAAAGAAGTTGTATGATTTCCTCTTTTATTAACGGGCACCCTGCAGAAATTCAAAGGATATTTGTATTTATGCTGATTTTGATGATGCATTAAAACGCATACGCCTAGAAGACTGCACTGTTTCTTGAACAATTTTACTTAGTCTACTATAAAGTGGGTGCGAGACGTCATGAGGGCTTCTGCTCATCATTAGCCAACATTTAAATATTGTCTATTGCAGAGTACTAATGTATATGTAACAGTGTATTAGGTATTGCGTACCCAGTAACTAATTAGTTCGAATAGGAAAAAAAGACCGTACCAAAGTCAGCATGACTGAAGGACGTAATCTAATGTTCACATACGTTTCGTGTTTACTGGCGACTCGTCAGTAGGAGCCGGGACTTCATCCTATTCTCACTAAATAGTTGAAGAAATGTAGAAGAAGTAGACAATACATTCTATATGAACATGTATGCAAGCAGTAAAGGAGTGAATTTCATGTGAAGTCTTCGGAAATGCGACTTCAAAGCCAACTTACTATATATAATATGTACGGAGCCTGTAAAAGTTACAAACACGGGCTAAGTTTCACCAACATTGAGAATTTTTAATTATAACATCTGTTATTTAAGCAAATCCATACACTCTGGCCTTGATTGACATCAGTTATCACATTTCACGGAAATCATGGCGTCATTCAATTAAATACATTTAATTGTCATGTATCTTTATCGTAGAGAACTAATATATATATATATATATATATATATATATATATAATTGTGCTAAAGGTGTTACGCACCTAGCAACGAATTAGTTCATATGGGTCCAGAAAGATATACCAAAGTCAACATGGACGAAGGGTATTATCTCGTGTACTTATGTTTTTCGTTCAAACTGACTTTCTTCATATCCTTCTGGTTCTATTTGAAGTAACTTGTAACGAGATATGCAATACATAATACACAATTGATTAGTCAATATTATCTAAACGCGTCTTAATAGAATTGCGCATTCTGTTTATGCTGCATTTGGTCTGGTTTCTTGATTCTGTGTGAACTAATTTATTACTCGGTACGCATTGCTTGACAGGTTAATGCATATACTCAGCCTCAAAGGTGTTATAGTCAAATTTCGTGAAACAATTTGCACAGCTACACCAGAATCAACTGTTTCGTTTTCTGCTTTCTGTCCACTTCAATCTCTGCGTCAATCTACTAAGACTTGCCACCACAAAATTGCTTTTTGTTCTGCCTCACTTTTGAATGCTTGTTTGGTCTCATTTGCATCATCAGCTGTTTAAGTCTTGTTAAGCTTCGTTTTCTGCACCACAGTCGTGTCATTGCGCGCGTCATTAGTGTTAAAATGAGTTAATCGCGCCTTGTTCGATGCATTTGACGTTGTCTGGTTTACATTGTTGGATAGCCCTTTTGTCATGACACCATGGAATACCATCTATTGCAGAGAAAATCGATTTGTCTGTCGTGAAATGCAGCTATGCCAATATTCAGAATCGTTATACTGCTGCTTCTGAACGTGATCTTCGAACGTGTTTAAACGTGTAACACAACATTAGGCCATTGATTTTCAGCCTTTCCCATGTACCCTTTGAGTGCTTGTGTATGTCATTATTGCTTAGTGATTGAATTCCACTCCTGTTGCTAATATGATAATTTGAACTTAACACACTCTTGTCGGAGGGAGTTGGAGGAAAGATACCTTCGTTGTTTATCACTCAGGTTGTCTCACTAATTGTCGTATTAGTTTTGAACATTGGATGGGCTCCTGCTAATGGCCGGCCTGCTAGCACAAGACGCGTATCTCAATGGGATAACGCGTTTTGTTCATGCGTATTCTGCTTTATTTACCTGGTTCTAAAGTATCCAACTTGTTATGTGGAGATTATGACTGGAGTACATCAATCGGTACTGACTTTGTAATAAACTATTGATTTACAAAAACCTAACTTGCCGCTACTACATCATATCTATGTTGACATCGATTTAATCGTCTTCAATTTTTATTCTTCATAAAACTGTCCATTCTGCAACAGCGTTATTTAGTTCTTTTAATTCTACCACTGTTGCAACTCGTAAAAATTTCTAATGTGTAACATTTCCAGCATTATCTAATGTGTTAATCTATTTCTTTTTAAATGCAATTCTCTTCAATTTTTTAATTGTTATCGTTGGCTTGTATAACTTTTCAGCATTTTGTTGCTTTTCTCTTAAAAGCACCATAACTGGTTTATTCTTTGATATTTCAATTAATCATCCCTGTTTTATAGGTGCTTTAAACATAAACCTATCAAATTTAACGCATCATCGTGTCTGAATCAGGAGACGAGAATTTTAATCTTTTAACACTACAGAAACAATTCGAAGCATTTTATTTGAGATAAAACCCAATGAATCTGAGTAACAATTAATAAATGTAACTAATTTAATGTCTGCTATATATGGTCGTATTTTTCTAGTAGCTATGCTAACTATAATAATAATAATACTTATTATTATTATTATTATTATTATTAGTAGTAGTAGTAGTAGTAGTAGTAGTATTAGTAGTAGTAGTATTATACTATATGTAGTTTAGGTAATACGCATTACTTCGAACTATATCGTGCAAATTCTTTCTTTGTGCTTCACCTTTCAACTTCCAAGAACAACATTTCTCGAACTAGCTATATTATCAAGTAGACAGCGGATGCAAACACCTCGTATCGAAACACAATGAAAAGATAGCTATATTATTTTTGTATGCAGATTCTAACAATCTACAGAGATTCGATAAACAATAAGCAGTAAAGCTGTTACTTGCTCGATATTTTGTACTTTCACAATATATATTGGTCTGACTATAGGATATCAACACTACTCATTTGTATATCCTCATTGCAGACAGCAATGCAACACCCCTTAATAACTGATGATGTAATGCATCATAACCATGATAAAATAATAATTAAGGCAAAACATTTGTTAAAGGAGATTGATTTATGAAGGTGAAGACCTAGTGCAGATGGATATAGTACATCAGTAATACTGTTTCCTTGCGTTCTTCAATTTATCGCTTCATAAACAATCTCAAACGTCGCAATTTATTTGCCCAACTAAAAGAAGAAAGTCAGGCATATGATCTTACTACTATCTTCAACAAGATCGCCACTGAGCCAGATTAACTACCGTATCACGCAGGATTTCCAACCAAGAACTATGTTGCGCACATGGACCCATCCTGGTAGACGAACAGGTCATATACTGTCATATTTGATTTTTGTTGACTTTAGCTATTTCTGTCATGTCAAAATTTGTCCACCTTGTTTCTTACGCCAATCTGGAGCTGACTGAGTGGCTAATACTCTCCTGGGAAATTGAATTGAAGGCTTTCGTCAAACTTGATCAAGCTGGCACAATTGATGGAGCGGAGATCTACCGAGGAGCAGTTGATGGTCGCAACAAAAATTCGTCTACATATGTCAGTGTTGCGCTTTTTTTGTTCATCACCTATATAAGTTATGCCTCTGAAACAGTGGTCAAATGTTTGCAAGCGTCTAAAGTTGTCGAATGTAAAGGATCAGATTTCCCTAGCTTATAGCGAATCTGCACGAACAGATGCATTGTACACATTATCTTTAAGGCAGAGTGAGAAACTGGCGTTTTTTCATAAATGGCGAAGATTCGAGGAGGCTACTCTAGCTTTCGCGATTCAAATATTCACTTGATTACTCTTGTTGTCGAATCTATTGATATAGGTAGCAAGATATCTAAACCTGTCAACTGCGTTTAAATCCCCACCTTGAATTAAAAAAGTTGAATTGAGTGATGAATAATCCTGCAGGAGTATTTTACGTTTAGAGGGTGTAAATTGCATACTGAGAGACGGATCAACGAAAGATAATCAATTTGAAGTCGTCTGGACGGAATCTCGTTTGGCGAAAAATGGTAAAATATCGAATAGGGAAATAATTGGATTGCAGCAAATATTTTGAAGACGTAAAATATCGACAATAATCTCATTATCTGGCCTTTATCGACACAAGCAGTCAATATATCATTCCATTAAATATTTTATATCACCTAACACACATTTAAATTGAATTAAAAACTTTGTTTATGCTGACTTTGGCATAATCTCCTGGTTCTATATGAAATACCTTTTTTCTGAGTACGGCATAATTATTGCATATAGTTGTGCAGCTAGATTATAAATCCAGTTTGTTGAAAGTTATGCTTGATTCAATACTATTATAGACGTTTGCCGCGAATATTGTTTAACTACATTATGCATGCCTAGTAATATGTATTAGTTAGAACAGGTAACAATCTGGCTATGTTATCACTGAGAAAGCCTTTTTCTGCCCATAATAATTTATACAATGAAACCAGACTTTTCCACTGGGACACCAATTTGCTTACACGTTACCATTGCTAATATGTCGTTGAGTTTCCTGAGAACTTTACTTTAACTGCACACACACAAATTGGCTGTGTACATAACTTTTTCTCAAGTACGTCGCACAATCGTGTTTGAGCTTAATTTTATTGCCTTTTCAAAAGCAAATTATTCTTTGTATACAAGAATTGGCCAATTTTGCACAAATTTTAACACCACGCTAAAATCTTATTTCTGAATGGAAAGTATTTATCAGTTTTTTTTGTTGCGTTTTTATGTGTTGCTTAGACACGTGTTTTCCTGCCTTCCATTATAAACTGACGGATATATATGTGTGTATATGTGCATTAATAAACTATATGAATATTTTGTCTGAAATAGTTTTGATGGTGGTAGTAGTTTAGTTAATAGACGCAGAAATTTGACCAATTCACGCATCCGGTGTCTTACGATTGCATGTATCAACCATTTTATTTTCTACTTTGTAAGTATAATGGTCAGTAAAAAAGAATTACGTGTTTTCTATTATTTTGCTTTAAATACCTACGCGATCTTTGTAAATGTGCATCTATATAATTTTAAATGTTTCCTGCTTTTCATTTCCTCCACTCTTATTCACTTTCAAGGAAAATATCCTCTTTGTACTGTTTTTAAGTTTTATTTTCTCTAGGTTTTTCATCTCCTTTACTATGGTAAGCGTGTACCTTTTGACTCTTTTGTTTAAACTAAATGGGTGAAATAGGATTAGGTTTATGTCTGTCAATGTTTTGTCTCATCTCTGTTAGTTTATGCAGTTAGCTAGCAAAAGACAATGTTTTGGTTGATGAAAAGCAAATAAGTTGTTCAATTTGATTGACGCACTTTATTTAATAAAGAGGTTATATATATATATATATATATATATATATATATATATATATATATATATATTCTGTATCTGTGTGTGTGTGTGTGTGTTGGAGAGAGTGAGTATGTTGTGATTAACTTGAATATAATAGCAGGATCTTGTTGTATAAATGTCGTCGTTATAAACTAAAAATTGCTTAAGATATCAAACGCAATTCATCTTCTAGACAGATTTCATTCTTATTGGGAATTCATTTAGTAGTTTCTAGAATTGATGAAGTATGTAGTTAATGTAGTTAATTGCATACTGCAATTCAGCAATTAGTTTGGTTTCTTCCTTATTGAGCACTCATCAGAAGATGCCGGAACTGACGCGGCCGAGATTTTAATCTCTGAACAATTGGTTCGGTGTGATATAAGTCAGCCTGAAAGCCACCGAAGCTTCACTTTGTGTACAGTTTTCAGTACAACTGTGTTTTTGGTCAGGTTTCTTTCAGATGAATCAAATTTGGCGTCTCATCCGACCTAAAGCTCCAACTAGCTACACGCATTCGGTAATTATAGAGTAGACAGCATCAGATTTGATCAGTGTTTCCTTCTCAACCAAATATTCCAGGATCAACTTCCGATCGCGTAATTTCGGGCAACTACATAAAGTTGCCCAATAAGAAAGAAACCATTCTAAGTAATGCATTCAATATGTTACCTTATCTAATCATGTCATTAATCTTCAGTTCTATATATATTACTATATTTGGAACGATTTTTTGTTATGGGTAGCTCAAACTCTACATCTACACGGAGTAAATGTAGAGTTTGTGTTACTGAGAGCCTTTATTTGATCCTAATCGTTAGTGAGTTTAAATGAAAATATGGGTAGATACGTCTCGAACGAGGCTACCACTTTTGCTTAAATCTGGTTGGTGAGAAGTGTGTTATTAGAATCCTGAAAATTGTACTGGAGATGAGGTTCCGAAACGTCGCCAGACAATCAAAATTGCATCGAATCTCATTGCCAGTAATTAATATGAATAGTTTGGCAGCCTTGGGGATGAGTGGACGATTCAGCACACAGCCACAACGAAGCTGAATTCAACGCGTACTTGGAAATGTGGATCAATCGGATCATTGACGAAATAAGAGTGAAATCCAACCACCCACGATAGAAAAGCATGAATACGTTAAATGAGATTATTGCACTGCGCAACAAGAGCAACAACTTTATGCTGATTTGTCCGCTATGGTGATATGTTCATGTTTAGTTTGCCACAGTTATGTTTGTCATCCAGGTAAATATACTCATAGTAGCGATGTCCTCCCAAACATGATTCTCTAAACTATTATTTGTTCAGTTAAATACTGTTTGTTGCGAAGATCTAATATATATATGCAAATATGTATTAGGTGTTGCCGACCTAGTAACAAATTAGTTCAGTTGTGACCAGAAGGATAAACCAAAGGCAGCATGTACGGAAAGAATAATCTCAAGCACATTCGTTTCGTGTTTACTGGCGACTCATCAGTAGGAGCCGGTATTACGCCCTTTAACCACTATATATTTGGGTGAAGTATGTGGGATTATAGGACGGTACAATCTCCTAGACGAATGTGTAAACCTGCAATAGTGAAGCTAACATATAAGTCTACGACAATGCGACTTCAACGCTAACTCACACTATATAATATATATGCCGAGTCTGTAAAGGATATTAACACTATGGCTATTGTGTTAGTAACCGACACCAACATTGTAGTACCGAAAAGGTACATGTTACTAACACTATGGTTTCCGAGTCGGTAAATGATACCAACATGATGGATATCAATTTATGCTAAAGTACACCCAAATTGAGAATTAAAACAATTTCCGAACACCTGTTACTCTAGTAAATCCATACACCCTGACCTTGATCGATATCAGTTATCACATTTCGCGGTAAGCATGACATCATTCAATTCAATATATTACAGTTAAATACTCTTTGTTGCGAAGAACTAATATATATGCAAGTATGTATTAGGTGTTGCGAACCTAGTAACAAATTAGTTCAGTTTTGACCAGAAGGATAAACCAAAGGCAGCATGAACGGAAAGTATAATCTCATGCACATTCGTTTCGTGCTTACTGGCGACTCATAAGTAGGAGCCGGTATTACTCCCTTAAACCACTATATATTTGGCCTAAGAATGTGGGATAATAGGACGGTACAATCTCCTAGACGAATGTGTAAACCTGCAATAGTGAAGCTAATATTAGATAAAGTCTTCGACAATGCAACTTCAACGCAAACTCACACTATATAATATATATGCCGAGTCTGTAAAGGATATTAACACTATGGCTATTGTGTCAGTAACCGATACCAACATTATAGCACCGAAAAGGCACATGGTACTAACATGATAATTATTTGTTCATTGATAAAAACACTACTTATTGCTTTGTTATTCTTCTAATGGTTATGTGACCGTGAAACGTTAGTTACTAATGCTATTGTGTTACTGTGCATAATGATGATGCTAGTGCAGATTCATGGATTGATGAAATTACTTAGTTTGAGTGAAATACTTGTTATTATTTAGTCGACCAAAGACGCAAGTAAATTTAGATCATGCAGCTAACCAAGTTATTTAATTTTGAAACAGTAGTTGTGGATTAATCAATTTAAAAGCATTGCTAGGCTTCAATTTCAAGTATTTAACTATTTAAATATTATGTAATCTGATCTTGATAGTCTGATGACATAACCATAATGTTTTCTTTTAAGTTATTCAGGGTTATCATTTTCAGAAAGCACCAATAACTTTATTTTTATTAAATTAATATCAATTCGCGTTAGGTTTGTGTACTTAAGTCTAGTTTCTGAAAAGTACATCTGCAGTGTTTATTTAATTTAAACGACATTACTCTAATTGTGTAATATATGCCGTAACGTTCATGTTTTATGAAGAAAAACTATTTTGCTTACGAATTGATTTGCTCATCATATTCTTACTTCACTTTAAATTAACCCATCGTTTCAGAAAATATTTCACCGGCCACATCTTCATTCCGCACTCGTACTGCTGGCATGTATTGGACTCTGCTGCCTTCAATTGGTTAGCATTTCGATGTGGCGACCCGCTTGGGATAATCTGCTTGGTATCCTGCTTTTGGCACCATTCTCCGTTGTCTTGCTGTATCGGTCGGCGCGTAACTACATCGTAATTCGTGCTATTTATGCAACTTCGGCAAAACTGAAAAAATCATAGTCAATAAACTAATGAACACGCGATGGTTTGTTGGATCAGTTTTACCAGACTGTGCCTAATACACCTCGTTCTTTGAAGGAGTTAGCAATTATAAGTGAAAGTGGTGGTCAGTATTTTGGTTCATCTTGTTCGCATTGTGCAATGCCACTAGAGCACTTCGAAATTCGCCTTTGTTTTAGACCAACGTCTCCTCCAGGAACTATGAAACATTTATGCAGGTTATATTGTGCCTCTGGTGACCGAAACATTGTCTTGCTGTCTGTAGATTGATGCTTGCTATACTATACAAGTATTTATGTTTTTTTCAAATTTGAGCTATTCGTTCAATAGGGAATTTGTGTTTTGGTGAACTTTCCTATTTCATTATTGTCAACTTCTTCATAGTATTTCACTGGACTGGAATGCCGGCTGCATTATGATTTTATCCACTTTAGTCTTTTTGCTGTCATGTTTTAAACATTTCCACATAGCGTGTAAAAGTGTCAGTACGTGCGTCCGAAGGTTGTTTTTAAATTGCGGGGCTGGTTAAATAATATTAGGTTGGTGTTTATCTTAAATTTGCAAACTAGATTTAACGTATATCATAATAATGTCTAAAATGGTTCTTGTCAATTATTTAAATCAACATTTCAGACTTAAAATGAACACCATTCCAATTTTGTTTAAAATAGTTCTAATCAACCGTCGCGCGAACAGTGATTTCTTTATCGAATTACTGTGCCAATTGCCTTATTTATCTTAAAATTTATAAATAAATGGCAAATTTAAAAATATGGTTGCATATTTATAAGTTTATTCACATCTATGTATATATATATATTCTATTTTCTGTTAAATATATTATGAATTTTACATATTATATATTCCTTTCTGACTTTCAAAAATATGAAGTTCTATTTAAAGACATTTTTTCACAATAATTAGAATGGCGTTCAACGTCTTTTGAGGTGCTGCCATTGACCAAAACGTTCTGGTAAATGGATTGCATTTGCCTTCATATGCTATGTTTAGTTTATATCACCTATAGATAAGTATATGTTTACATGTACACGTTTACTATTTTTAGTTGGGACAGTATTTTACATAAGTGTATTAGGTAAGCAGGAATCACGACTGTCCCCTAAAGCTTATATGAGTGTAGCTGAGCAGAAGTTTGTGATATTGGTTTAGAATTCATGAGCCTGAGTATTTTTAACATAAACCTGACCTCTTTATTCAAGAACTTGAAAATCAGCAATTACAATAATCAAACAAACTTTGGTTGCGTCGACGGTGATAACATTTACTATAATTAAGGTTGTGAACTTGATATAAACACCCGACCCATTAAGTACATACATTCCGCTGACAGGCCTCGAACCTGGGCCCGTCTGCTTCGGAATCTGGTGCTCTAACTACTGAGCCGCCCTGCCGCATGTGATGAGTTTCCAATAAGGCAAATCCGGTCTACTGGATGAGTTGCCTTTTCTACACTATAAAATTCTTAGTTTATACTGGCAAATGTATGTACTTAAGGGGCCAGGTGTTTATATTAAGATCGCAACGTTGGTTTTAGTAATTGTTATCACCACCCGCGCAACCAAAGTTCGTTTAGTGATATAAATGTTCATTTAAATACCACTTCCCCATATAGTGTGGTGTCTGTTCAGTAATGACAGATCGGGGATAGTTAATTGAAACTGCGGGTCTAAATGGGCGCCATATAAGCTCCACCTAAAGGAAAAAAGACTAACCGAATTACATTGTTTGTAGTCTGCGGCAGGGTGGCTTAGTGGTTTGAGCACCAGATTCCGAAGCAGACGTGACCAGGTTCGAGCCCTGATATTCCTCACCCATATATATAGTGGGCATAGGGCATAATATCGGCTCATTCATGAATCGCCAGTAAGCACGAAATGAATGTGCACATGGGATTATACATTTCGTTCATGCTGACTGGTTTATCCTCGTGGTCATATTTCAATTAGGTGCTCAAACCATAATAAATATTGCATATTTAGCATCTTTCGCTGTCATTTTCAAAATGAATCAATTAACCAATACTTCCTTGTTGGGTTAGTGTTAAAAAATATTTTTATTAAGTTTTTGCATTTGAAAAATACACCAAACTCATAATTTTTCTTGATTGCAGAAAATGTGGACCACTGATAATCTCATCAAGTATTAGTGGAAGTATTTTGCATAGTATCTTCAGTTTAACCCCCATTATTTGGTTTGCATTTGTGCTCTGATTTCCTCCATTGAAGTGCGAGAAGTTTCAAATTGTGCGATTCTTGTTGATCAAACTAATCGTAGAATTTAGAATTCAAACAGGAAAAATGACATGACAAGGGTAGTGCGAATTTCAATTGAGTATCTTAACCTAATGTTTTATTCCATTCGCGTTGATTCTTTTCTTCCTGTTATTCTATACCTGCTCATATAGTTAGTAACTTTAAAGATCAACAGAATCTGTGCTTTTATCCATAACTCGCGTTTAAAATCGTAAGCTTTAGATTAATTTATCCAGAGCTTAACATGGGCATACTTTTTAATTGATTTGCCTTTATTTGTATCATTTTTTATTGCATGAGATTTTGCTTTGTTATTAACAGAAATGCTCTGTTAACTTCTTCAGGCCACGCAATATTGTGATGGAAACAAAATATGTTTTTCAGGTGGATTAATGCAGGTATACGCACATAATTTATTTGCGCATGCTTAACTCTGTGTATAGAGGAAAAACAAGCAGTTATTCCATCAATCATTTTGCACTGTTTTTGTGCAATTGCTTGCAGTCCTGCCCGATTGATGAAGCAATAAATAAGTGTCCTCTCCGCTGTAATTGAAATGCATTTTTATAAAAGCTGAATTAACTGATGTTCTCTCTAGAACTGTCATCAATCATCGTTTATAAAATTTCAGTTAATTTCATTTCCTCTTCGCTAGCCATCTTAACATATCGCTTTGCCATGTGAAGCAGCTCTATATTGAAAAAAACTACGTTAATTTACTCTGCAGATTATTGTTTAAAACAAATCATCTGAATGACTACAGCTTTGAGTTATACATTCAACACTGATTGCTCTAAAGACGCACTCCATTCTTGAATATGATGTCGTCCTAACTGGACAAGATAACTAATTGGATGCGAATTCGAGAGAAACTGGTAGTTAGTCAATCGATTTGAACAAAAAGCCACAAAAGTGTACTAAGTTCGAGGCCTGACAGCTACCAGCAAATGGATCTTTTCATACGAACTAAATCATGATTTAGTCATTAGTGTGTTATTTAAATAAGAATACATAAAATACGGATACTAATATCAACGTCTGCCATGCATTTTGTCTGGTTTAATCATTTCTTGCATTTAAAATCGGGACAACTAAACGTATTTGTTTTTTATGAACAATTTTGTGCGACTGGATTCCATTTCACACCACTTCTGTCTACTACTGGGGAGTGCCTGATAAATAGGAAGCCGGCGTACATGATGAATACCACTTGCTGTCTCTTGCAATTTCGAGTGTGTTCCAGCAAATTATATATAGTTAAATCCTGCCTTTACACTTGAATTCAATATCTCTTCCTCTAGTAGCATGTTGTTCTGCTCATTAGGACAGATCAGGGCTGACTAGGTGGAACCTCGTGTATTACCTGAAGCAAGGAACGACAAAAACATAACTTGATATAGGGCTGAATATTACATGCCACGCATGGCTTTCGTGGTGTAGGGTATGAGTTGTATCACTGAACGAAATGTTTCAAGATTCCATTTCCGTCCGCACTAATTCTGGCTACCACACGAGAAGTGCTCAAAAATGGCAAAACCGATCTAGCAGATGAATTCCATTTTCCATAGTATGATATTATTAGCCAACATTTGCAATATATACAAAATTTCTAAACAATACCTAGAAAGTTCCAAATAAGGACGAAACCGGTCTACTGATTGAATCGCCTTTGCTGCGTGATACTATGTTCAGTCTATACTGACAACATTTGCATAAGTATTTTTAAAATTTTGTCGGAGTGCTAGCTTCATATATTTCAATGCCGCGTTTTGCGTACGCGGGTAGAAGCTTTGCACGGAAAGTTTCACAAAGATCCGATTGATCACAATTTCAAATTTTGTTTTATCTTTGATCGGGTTGCTGGAAAGTAGGCACCGAAACGTCGCCAGTAAAAAAAGATGTGATAGAACCACATTTCCATTGGGACGAATAAAAACTCAACCCGATCAAAGACAAAAAACATTTGCATAAGCAATATCATTCCTTTATACTTCAAATCAATATATTTTACACAATTTTCATGCTGTGTGTTGTATAATTACTGTTCGGGCTTTGACAGTTATTACCTCTGGTGTTAAGAGATTTCAAATACGTTTTATCTGGAGGAATTACTAACCGGAAAAATTAGCTGATGTATGATTTTAAATTGTGTGTAGTATGCGGCACAGGTGGTGCAGTGATTAGAGTTTCAGATTTCGAAGTAAACGTGTCTCGGTTTGGGTCGCGTCCGTGGCATTTACTGAATAGCACCTGAAGTGCTCTAAAAAATGACGAAACCAGTCTACTGGATGAATTGCCTTTTCTAACCTGATACAATGTTTAGTTTATACTGACAAAATTTATATAATCAAAATTCTGTCATTATACTTAAAATCAATATAACTTATCAAAGTGTTATGATGTCTGTTGTGTAATGGCAGATCGAGCACGGCTAGTTAGAACTTCAAGTCCAAAACATTTCCATGTAGTGAGATGGTATATAACTTTCAATCACATATAGTAAGCGGCACGTATAGCGCAGTGGATGAAGTCTCAAACTCGGAAGCAATGTGCCTTGGTTCGAGTCTCGTCCGTGTCATCTTCTGGACTTGAAAAGTTCCAAATAAGGACGAAATGAGCCCATTAAATATATATATATATATATATATATATATATATATATATATATATATGTATATTGTGAGTTGGTTTTGAAGTCGCATTGTCGAAGACCATATCAAGTAAGCTCTACTACTGCTTGTTTACAAATTCCTATTGGAGATTGTACCGTCCATTTGTCCTACAATCCTAATACAAATATATAATGGGCATAGGACATAAAATTTATTCATAAAGTAGATTATGATTTACGACTTACTGAGCAACTTATGAGTTCTATTAAATATTACCAATAAGCCTTGAGTCACGTTCACACTGGCGGCCGTCTGACTTTTAACCAGTACGCCACCGAAAAGACAGGTGATAACAAGTTTCTCAAAGATAACGAAATGAGGATCCATCATTGGAATCGTTAATCAAACTAAGATGTTTAAATTATGAGGTTTATTAGTAGCAGTCAGTTATCCTGGACGAGGCATCAGGTTTCTTGCTCAATCAAGCACAATACTTTTGGTTATCGCTACCTCTTTATAATAGGTAGATAGCCGCATATACAACTCCAACTATGACCTGAAGTAAATTGCTCTAAAATTTCCGCTTTATATGTCCTAGAAGGCACACCTAGAATTCCGGCAGTATTTAATAGACTTTAAAAATTCTAACATTTTCTCTAATCATGCACTTTTGTGTTTTATTTTATTTTTTATCTTCCTGCTATTGATTTGGTTTAGCCAATGCACTTTTAAATGGTGAAAAAACTGTCCCCTGTTTCAAAGACAAATTTAATCCAATAAAATGAAAACTAAGTTCAACAACTCGGTTACCAGATAAATCTTCCGTATTCCTTGAATCACGCATTTCACATTTCCTGTATTAATTATCACATAAGCATACTTATTTGCGTTATTCATATCAATATTTCATCCAATCACTTTAACACTTTATACTTTCACATTCATTTTAAGCACATCTATTATCACATTCACATATAAATTAACACATTTTTACTACGCCATTCGTGGCAAACTAAAACAATCGCGTGCGCATAGACGCATTCAACAGTTTGAGACTACTATTATAACCAAATCTCGTGCTTCAGTTAAATACCAATCCCATTGTATCTAACCAGTCATGCAGCAGCAAAACTACCGCCAGCGGCACGTCTTGACGCGCTTTGATATTTTATGGTCATCATCAAAGCACGACAGCAGACTGACTAGCAAGGATCAAACCGAAATGCTTGTATAAGGAATGAAAAATTAAATATACTTCTCTCGCCTCTACTGGTCTCGCATACTTTGTACTTGACTATAAATTTCGGCTGTACGAATAAAACATTTTACATTTTTCGAAACGTGTGAGTTCTAAAATTTAACAATCATTGATTGCACGATTTTTTATGACAGTTGTTTCAATCCAATTTGTAATCTTGAGATAAGCACCAATCCAGTGGTATCTAACCAGTCGCAAAATATAGTAATTGATCCTCGATAGTCAGTTTGCCATCGTCAGTGCGTTGTGGCTGGCGCTAATTTTGTTATGTTGTTGGACGAATGGTTAAATACAATGGGATTGGTGTTTACTTCAAGCTCGCAAACTTGATTTTAAAATTTTTTACCACCACCCGCACAATCAATTATTGTTAAATTTTATTGTCTATATATGTATATGTGGCGAAAGCTGCAAACAGTTAATGTTCGTGACTGCATGGAAATTGTGCAGCCGACATTTCCAGTCAAGTTCAATGTATGCGAGACTGCTAGAGGTGAGAGCCGCATATCTAAATTTGATTTCCATATATATTCAATGCGGTTTGATCCTCCATAGTCAGTTTGCCGTCGTACTCTGATTAAGGATCATGGAAGGTCGAAACGCGTCAGTGCGTTGCGGCTGGCGGTAGTTTTGTTATGTTGTTCGACGACTGGTTAAATACAACGGGATTGGTGTTTACTTCAAGCTCGCAAACTTGATTGAATTGTTACCACCACCCGCGCAATAAATTATTGTTTAATTCAATAGACAGTCCGGCGTACTGACACGTTTTACCCTTTCATTTCCATCATCAAAACACAATGTCAAACTGACAAACGAGGAACAATTATATAATTAAACGGACATTGGTTGCGCGGGTGGTGATAACAATTATTATAATCAAGGTTGCGGTCTTGATATAAACACCTGACCCATTAATTACTTACATATGTCAGTATAAACTAAGAATTGTATAGTGTAGAAAAGGCAATTGCCTTTTCTACACTATACAATTCTTAGTTTATACTGACATATGTAAGTAATTAATGGGTCAGGTGTTTATATCAAGACCGCAACCTTGATTATAATAAACGAGGAACAAATTGCAATATGCATATAAGGCATTAAAAATCTCATACGTGTCTCCAAATAAAATAATATAAATTATTTAAAAAAAACTTAAAATAAAAAAACAAAAACTTGCTAATTCAGAGTGATTTATGAACTGGAGGATCTAGTTCATCTTGAGTTAATTACCTAGGTAACTCACAGAAGTGAGGCAACATTGATCCCTAAACTCACCAGTTATGCACGTGTCAGATTTAAGGTAAGGCGACCTCGGCGATACCTCTTCCCTGTGGTTTTCAAAATCGCTTTATAAGCAGAACTAGACGTCGAAGTGGACTCTGCCTGACAACGAAGAGAACGTTAGGACGAAGACGTTTCTGTTTAAGATCTGCAACAAGATCAGCGTGCCATATCGTGCAGTGTTCAAACGAAAAACCATGACGCGCACGTGGTCTCGATCCTGGAAAACAACCGTGTTCTATACTACCATATTCGATTGTAGTCGACTTTAGCTGTTTCCTGTTTCATACGCCGTTCTGGCGCTGGCTGTGAGAATACTCCATTGAGCAATCAAATTGACGGCACACATGAAACGTGACCGAGGCAGCGCACTTGATGTAGCCTTATTTGTTCAAACAGGACCGGAAGGACTAGTAAACACGAAACGCACGTGAACATTAGATTGTACCTTTCGTTCATGCTGACTTTGGCTTGTAATAACTGACATTTGCTGGCGTAAAAGATGTTCAGAAGTAGTTATAAGTTTTAAATTCTGTGAAATTTGGCATATCTTGAAATTTTTTTTTGTTGATAACATGTACCGACTCGACAACCTTAGTGTTAATATCATGTACCCTTTTGGTACTTTAATGTTGGTATCGGGTACTGACACAATAGCCATAGAGTTGGTACCCTTTACAGACTCGGTATGTATATTATATATAGTGAATTGGCTTTGAAGTCCATTATCGCAGACTTTGTACAATGTTAGCTTCACTACTGCAGGTTTTCACATTCTTATAAGAGATCGTACCATCATATTTTCCCCCATTCCTCATCCAAATATACAGTGGATGAAAGGCGTAATACCGGCTCCTACTGATGAGTCGCCAGTAAGCACCAAAAACAAATGTGCACGGGATAATACATTCAGTTCATACTGTCTTTGGTTCATCCTTCTGGTCACAACTGAACTAATTTGTTACTAGGTGCGCAACACCTAATACACATTTGCATATATATTAGTATGCGACAAAAATATTTATTTAACCAAATTTTCAGGGGTTTGATCTCCATCGGCATTCGCCTCTGCATTGGGTATATATCCGACAATGACATAACTGCAGTCCATTTAATGGATTTCATTTCATTATATATATATATATATATATATATATATATATATATGTAAGAACAAAACAACGTACTCCATGGAATAACATTTATTAATAAATCTTATTTCTACCAGTATCTACAGCCATTGTTCTGGATTCGTTAGTATATTCGTTCATCCAATCCCACTATACATGTGTTGTAACCAATCTCCTCTTCGTTATGCTAGCCTTTGCTTTGCGCAATTTAGACCACTTCTTTTGCGCAATTTATACCACTGCTTTTGCGCAATTTAGACCACTCCTTTTGCGTAACGTCATCTGGTGTGTCATCGCTTTCATTGTAATTGCGTCCGTAATTGATGTATGTGTCGTATTTTGCGAAGCGTTGGCTATTTTTAAAGGCATGTCGGTTATGTCTTTGTTCCAGTCCAATTTAATTTCTTGTTGAATTATTTTCTGCACGTTGAAGAAGGGCTTCAGCTTATTAATTGCAATAGCTTCAAAAGCCAGAAGCATTTTCTCTGTTTTTGCCTTGTAGAGAACTGAAAAATTGTTACTACTAACAGCATGACCTGTGAGTAGTACATGTTCGCAAATTGCTGATTTTTGTGCAGGAGCTGCACCCCTCTTTAATAGTTTTTGAGGGAGATGCTGATTTATTCTAGTTTCGAGCCTCTTTTTTGATCTGCCGATGTACTGAGCGTTGCAGGTACATTGAAATTTGTATACAGACAAAGGTGATGACGTCACAGAGAGGCTATCTTTTTCATTCGTGCGCATCAGTTTTGTTGTGCTGAACACCACTCTCACCTGTATTGATGGAAACTGTGCTTTTGTCGCTCGAATTACTTTTCGTTTGAAGATTTCCGCTGGAAGATCACCAAAGGGAACACTAAGCGTTACTATCTGGGGAGTTTGATTTTCTTCGAAATTGGCCTCGATTTTGTTGTGTTGCCTCAAGTTGTATTTGATGAACCAGTCCGGATAGCCATTATTTCTCAACGCTTCGCGAAGCAAATTTAGCTCTACTTTAATGTTGTCCGGTGAACAAATCCTGCGTATTCGTGTGCCCAAATTTATTATTAGGTTCCTTTTGTACGCCCTTGGCACACTACTCATATAATGGATATACTGTGCAGTCCAGCTTGATTTCTTGTGAACTGACCTAGAGAGAGTACCTTCTTCATCTCTCGTTATTCCTACATCTAGGAAGAATAAATATCCGTCTTTTTCTTCTTCTATTGTAAACTTGATTGCCTGGTCTACCTTGTTTATGTGATGTAGCAGTGAATTTGTATCTTCATCCTTTTCAACGACCATGTGAAAGTATCGTCAACGTAGCGCACGTAAAAATGAGCTCCATTGATAAATGGTTTTAAACCAGTTGTTTCTAAATGGTGCATGTATATGTCTGCCAATACTGGTCCAAGAGGACTACCCATACCTATGCCGTCAAGTTGTCTGTAGAAGACTCCTTGAAATACGAATTGTACGTTGGATGTGCATAATAGAAGTAGTTCTCTCATGTCGTCCACTTCTATCAGTGTTTCCGCTCCTGATGATCGTATATATTCACATAGGATATTTATAGTTTTATTTACTGCAATGTTAGTAAAGAGTGACTTCATATCGAGGGACACCATTTTCCTCTCTTTCAAATTTAGGTCGCGAATTTTTTCTACGAATTGAAAACTATCCTGTACAACGTTACGCAAAAGGAGTGGTCTAAATTGCGCAAAGCAAAGGCTAGCATAACAAAGAGGAGATTGGTTACAACACATGTACAGTGGGATTGGATGAACGAATATACTAACGAATCCAGAACAATGGCTGTAGATACTGGTAGAAATAAGATTTATTAATAAATGTTATTCCATGGAGTACGTTGTTTTGTTCTTACATTTTTAAAAATGGTGAAATTAGAAACTATCAATATATATATCATATATATATATATATATATATATATATATATATATATATATATATATATATACGTTAAGACCTACGCAATTTGTTGGATTTTTATGGCAATCAAACTTCTAGACATTTATTCCGTCCTTTGGGAAAACTGTTTAGTAGTACAAATTACTAAATCTATTATAATACACTATTTTGTATTTATTCCTGACAATTGATTACTGTATTAGAATGCCCAATGTGAATACTGTGTTAGTTACATTGAATTGTGATTGGCATTCTAATTGTCTGAATAAATCTTACAATCGTCTTGTGATTTTTGACATTCACTATCTGTTAGTTTTTTAAATGACAATCTATGCACACATTGTTTTGGCTGTGCAAACACTGACAAGTGAACATGGTTGACTTTACTTGTTTAATTTTCGTGCTATCTTCATCGGCTCTCTGCTCACATTCATTAACGCCATTCATTGTGTGTCGTCATTAAACTTAAAGGCCGTTTTCTGCTTCTTTTTTCACCTTACTGTCACTTGTGTTCCGCCGTTTTGTGACATTGATATTGTCTTAAATGCACCACTGCCATCGTGTTTGTTGACACAAGTGCGCGAGAGCATACTGTCAGGCAAAGATGTGGGCACAGTGACAATATGAACGTTAATATGTGTACTTGTAGTTAAGTTCATTCGGTGTCAGGAAACAACCTAGAGGTGAACGTTGGCTCATATCATTAGCAGCTCAGTTTTCGTTACAAGTACAAGTTTCAGATTTACTTTTTCTGGTATTATTCTATTGTATGCCAAATGAGTAAGAGAACACCCCGTCCAGTAGTCATTAATCAATTGTAACGTGGTCCATAGCGATTTACTACGTAATCGATCATAAGGCATTCAGCGTGTCGAATTTTTTGCTATTTTGTTTCCACTGAAAAAAGGTTTTCGTTAAAATCTATGGAATTTAGTAAGTTAATGTCGAAATTTTCTCAATTTGTAAAAGTGAAATAAAACTAGTGAAGTCGAAATTAATAATCATACTTTGTCATAAAATTACTGCAGACCAAATAGGATTTTGAGCTACTTATGGTCCTATTTAAACTAATTTGTTACTGGGTGCGCAAAATAGTTGCATATATATTAGCTGTCCTCATTGAACAATATCTAGGTGATATATATATTTAATTAAATGATGTGATCATTACCGGAATAGTGATAGCTGATATCAATCAAGGCCAGAGTCTATGGATTTGTTGGAGTAACAGGTGTTCAGAAGTAATTGTAATTCTCAATTTTGTGACATTTAGCATATTTTAAATCAAATGAGCTGTTACAATTTACCGATTCAGCAACCAGAGTGTTGGTACCGTTTACAAGCTCGGTATATATTATATATAGTGATTTGGTTTTGAAGTCGCAATGTCGCAGACTTTATGTGAAGTTTGCTCCACTAGTCAAGGTTTACACATTCGTATAGGAGATTGTATTGTTCAAATGTCCCAAATTTCTCACCCAAATAAATAGTGGGTATAGGGCCTAATACAGGATCTTATTAATGAGAGGCAAGTAAGCCCGAAACGAATGTTCACATGAGATTATACCTTCCGTATATGCCGACTTTGGATAATCGTCTTGTCATATTTGAACATTAATACCTAATACACAATTGCATAGATATTAGATCTCCCCCAACAAACAGTATCTAACTGTTATACTTTTATAGTTGGTCGATTCTGCAGTCAATCAACAATTAGTTTATACTTTAAATAATCATGCTATGTAGAAAGGTAATATCTCTTTCCTAAATATGGGCGATATATATATATATATATATATATATATATATATATATATATATAATTTGTGAATTTTTTGTCACTGTTGACGATGTTAGTGATGCCATATGTACAGCATTTTTTCTTCTTCAGTATGTTGCTAATCTGATCGAATGGTCTGGTGGGTGGTCGGGCTTGCCTGGATGTTAGTAAATTTAGTTAGGGTGTGAGGTTTGTAGCCAGTCGATTAAAATTTTATGTTGGTGAAAATTTTGAATGTTTCGGTTGGGAGCTTGTTGTTTTATATAAAGAGCGTCGATATATATATATATATATATATATATATATATATATATATATATATATAATTTGTGAATTTTTGTCACTGTTGACGATGTTAGTGATGCCATATGTACAGCATTTTTTCTTCTTCAGTATGTTGCTAATCTGATCGAATGGTCTGGTGGGTGGTCGGGCTTGCCTGGATGTTAGTAAATTTAGTTAGGGTGTGAGGTTTGTAGCCAGTCGATTAAAATTTTATGTTGGTGAAAATTTTGAATGTTTCGGTTGGGAGCTTGTTGTTTTATATAAAGAGCGTCGTATATATATATATATATATATATATATATATATATATATATATATATATATATATATTGTGAATTTTTTGTCACTGTTGACGATGTTAGTGATGCCATATGTACAGCATTTTTTCTTCTTCAGTATGTTGCTAATCTGATCGAATGGTCTGGTGGGTGGTCGGGCTTGCCTGGATGTTAGTAAATTTAGTTAGGGTGTGAGGTTTGTAGCCAGTCGATTAAAATTTTATGTTGGTGAAAATTTTGAATGTTTCGGTTGGGAGCTTGTTGTTTTATATAAAGAGCGTCGATATATATATATATATATATATATATATATATATATATATATATATAATTTTTTCGGAATTCACTCTGTATAAAATTGAGAAATATGTCAAATTGGCTGGGTGCTGCGTCTCCCATTTATGTTAGGAGATAGCTGAATTTTCTGACGGTACCAGGCCTTCTTAATCCAATCATGCGGTAAATGTTATTGTATTCTGTTGATCACTTGCTTCTTAGTACGTCCGATTTATATGCTACCGCATCTACAGGGAAGTGATTTTTGAGTGAATTAGTAATTGATGCATTTGTAATTTGAATTCAGGCATAAATTTTCTGGAAATATACAATTATTATAAAGCATTCATGTAAAAAGGCATCTTCTTTTCGCCGGAACGCACTCCACTGTAATATCGGGTACTTTATATTGTCAATATTTCTGAGCTTAAATTATATATATATATATATATATATATATATATATATATATATATATATGGGGACAAAATAAAATTCCAGCACAAAGCGATACGAAAGACACACGAAGAATCAACATTCATACAGGTAATAGTAAAAAAGGCAGGTACCCAGTCACAACTCAATCAATAATGAGAAGAAACAACCAGATCGCAAGCATTACTGTGTAATAAAATGGCTTCTACACGCACACTGCCACATACAGATAAACATAATCACACGCACCACAAACCAACCTGCAGTAAGCCATAAATAGGAAGTAGAAGTAAAACCGAAAATCAGAAGGCAGTATGCAAGTATGCATTAGGTGTTGCAAACCTAGTAACAAATTAGTTCAGTTGTGACCAGAAGGATAAACCAAAGGCAGCATGAACGGAAAGTATAATCTCATGCACATTCGTTTCGTGCTTACTGGCGACTCATCAGTAGGAGCCGGTATTACGCCCTTTAACCACTATATATTTGGGTGAAGAATGTGGGATAATAGGACGGTACAATCAGAAGGAAGCCCAGAGTATATACAATGGAAAGATAATAAATGTCAGTTAGGTAATCGCGAAATAAGCCGGTGTTTATCCACTTTATAATAAATACAGTTATACAATTATTGATTATGCGGGAGGTGATAACAATTATTTGAAATAAATTAGGCGATCATGACCTAAAAACCTATCCTATTGTATTTAACCAGTAGTACAGCATATTTATCCTTTTTCTTGTTAAATATTTTCTCTGCCTGATAAAGATATGATAAATTATATATATATATATATATATATATATATATATATATATATATATATATATATTTGTAATTTCTTTCTGATAATTGGACCATTTTTCATGCAACGTAAAAAAGAATAACTTGTCGGCATAGATCCACATCTTTAGCAATGTTTTACGAAATATCTTGCTAGCAATGTATATACTTGAATTCGATTTATCTTTCTCCGTGCGGCAATTGTTCTAATTATATAGAATCCTCAGATTAATCACTGTGAGGTAATGCCCTACTGTGGAATTTGCATAAAATTGATAGTAGTGAACATAGGTTGCGTGGGTGGTGATAACAAATACTATAATCAAGGTTGCGATCTTAATAAAAGCACTTGACCCATTAGTTACTTACATATGCAAGTATAAAATAAGAATTGTATAGTATAGAAAAGGTAATTCATCCAGTAGACCGGTTTCGTCCTTATTGGGAACTCATCACATACTGGCCAGAATTTGCCGCATACAGGGCTCGAACCTGCGCACGTCTACTTCGAAATCTGGTGTGACAGGGTGGTTGAATGGTTAGAGCACCAGATTCCGAAGCAGACGTGCCCAGGTTCAAGCCCTTTCGGCGACAAATTCTGGCCAGTACGTGATGAGTTCCAAATAAGGACGATACTGGTCTACTGGATGAATTGCCTTTTCTAAACTATACAATTCTTAGTTTATGCTGACATGTAAGTAATTAGTGGGTCAGGTGTTAATATCAAGATCGCAACCTTGTTTATAGTAATTGATAGTATTTTTTTGGCTGGAATTCTAAATGCAATTTCGGTAATATGATATATAAAACAAACTTTTTATAGAACTCGATTCACAACTAGAAGTTATTCGTGATTTTTTAGTGCTTCTCTAGTAACGCAAAAATATTTCAAGCGATTTTGAATTGGTTTGTATAGAAATGAGGGCAATTAGATTACGCCATCCAATTTAACATAATCAATAGTCTGTAATTTGTCTATAAGTCAGCTTTCGCAGCTGAAAGTCACGGGTATACATTTTAAGTTTTCGTTTAGATTGGCAGTTATTTGACACTATGGTGGTTATGTACGTATAACAAGCTTCAAGGTCGTCTCCGTTTGTTCTGCATTGATTGAAAGAAGGTGACCCGTAATGCTTAAACGGATACTGTTCAAATACGGCTTGAGTTATACTGAAATAATTAATAGATTAGCCAAG
Organism: Eudiplozoon nipponicum; assembly: GCA_029291075.1. Taxonomy (NCBI): domain Eukaryota; kingdom Metazoa; phylum Platyhelminthes; class Monogenea; order Mazocraeidea; family Diplozoidae; genus Eudiplozoon; species Eudiplozoon nipponicum. The sequence continues at coordinate 139,063 of JAQBSW010000351.1, forward strand.
AAAATTTAGGTGGATACTCAGCTTTCTATTTAATAGCAGCAATGAAACGTAGTACTGAATGCCGATAAAATACATGTGAAGTGTTGAAGGAAGGAAACATTGAACCACTGGCTCCGCGACTGCTAAACACCCATCACAAGGATAAATCACAGATGGCTCTCGGCTAAATTGCCCTATTTTTCGACCCAGCTAAAACGGCCTTTTACCTGCTCACCTAAAGTGAAGCAAGAACAAAAATCCAAAAGAAAACAACGTCATATTCAGAGCTATATGGATAGCAAATACATTAATTTTAGATATTTTAAAGAAATTGCTAGCAATATGATGACCATCGCAATACAAAAACTTGTCGAACAATCTACTTTCAGGCTGCGACGATTTGACGATTGAGGCATACACGACGCGTCAAAACACAGCCTAGCCGAAACTTCACTCGTACTAATGGTATACGCGTCTCAAAGTGCATAAGGATAAGAATGCTACGTTATCTGTCTTAGAACCTTTTAAAAATTGTAGTAAACTATAAAAGCGTAAATTTAACGCTGTCTACATTCTATTTTTATGCGATTTATAGTATCAATTTTCATCTTTGCCATCAGTTACAGTCACAGCATTGTCGACCTTTAAAAATTCTTACTTTGCACAACCGGAAAGCTTGCCTTCCGGAGGTAAAGGAATTAACGGGTGTTTTCTGCGCAAATTTAAAATCAATCTAGTGTCATTCCTAAAGTTCAACTGTCAACAGCTTCATTAACATTTTAAATAAAAAGAGAAACAGACTATGAAAACTAGCCATAGCACTCATTGTACAACTCAATATTAACCACATTGGTGTAACACTTTCACAAATGTGTCCAGAGTTCCTTTATGTGCTTGACATTGAGATGTATATCAGATTACCGGTGATAATACATCAGAGCACAAATCTCTCAGAGTAAAATATGCTTTACTTTATTTTCCTGTTTAGGCACGTAGACAATTGTATTAGGCTTACAGTCAAAGACATATGAATTCCTTCATAGAAATCATAAAACTTTTACACAGGAACACCTATAAACTTCAAACACACACGCATACACTTGAATCCAATATATAAACCTATTTTACTTCGAGGGGGGTTACGGTTGTTCTATTTCCTAATTTGCATAAACCCAGTGTGAGAGCTGAGAATTCTGAGTTTCACTAACAGGCAAAGTGAGACGCATTAAGTTAAATTAGCATGCTGGCCTGATTGATATGAGTGCATTGATAGATTACGTTGTAGGAGTAATTTGAATTCTGCCTATTGGTGTTCGTGAGAAGCGATAGAAGAAAGAAATCTCACATATTTCTACTCTCTTATTCTAGTTGAAAGGTATTTTGGATTAATATTTAAATCAAGTTTGTGAGCTTGCAGTAAACACATATCCTATTGTATTTAACTAGTTGTCAAACAACGTACCAACACTACCCTCAGTCACACGAACTGACGCGTTTCGAACTTCCATATTTACCATCAGGGTACGATGGAAAACTGACTAGCGATGATTAAACCGCATTGAATATGTATGGAAAGCAAAATTAGACACGCGGCTTTCACCTCTATTTGTCTGGCATACATTGCACTTGACTGGAAATGACGGCTGCAAAATTTCTAAGCAGTCACGAACATTAACTGATTGCAGCTTTCGCCACATATATAAAGGTAATGCAATTATGCATTCATTAATTGCGCGGGTAGTGGTAACAATTGTTTAAATTAAGTGTGCGAGAAAGTAAGTACAATGCATGCGAGACTACTAGAGGTGACAGACGCAAATCTAATCTTGATTTGAATATTTATAAATATGCATTGAGGTTTGATCCTCGCTAGTCAGTTTGCTGTCGTAGTCCGGTGATGAACATGGAAGTTCGAAATTGGTCATTATGTGTGACTGAGAGTAGTTTCGTTATGTTGTTCGACAACTGGTTAAATGCAGTGGAAACATGATTTGAAGAATTTTTAGCACCACCCGCGCAATCAATGATTGTTTAATGTTTTTGTACTGTTTCGTCACGTATGTTGCTCTTCTGCCGAATAAAATAATTAACGAAATATCCATAGTATGCTTAGTTACTCGTTATGCAATTTGCTCACCTCGAGAGATCGTTGATGACGTTTTAATATCCCTATTAAAATATGCTTCTTCATTTGGCGTCGTACGACTTTTCAAGATATTTTCTTCATAAAAAATAATCTTCTAAACTTAGAGATATTTATATCTTTGTTTCTATACAGTTTTCAAAACATCTCAAAAAATTTTCCCCATCCGATCTAAAACGTTTTTAGCGCTTCGAAAATATGTGTCATATAATTTTACTTCATGAATCGATTTTTAAGCCATTTTGAAATATTTCGCTTGATGATCAAACTATACTCTATTGAGTAATTCATGATACTTATAAGTATGGTTAAGTTTGCAGACATTGAATATACAGCGAAAATATGTATAAAACAATAATTGATTGCGCGGGTGGTGGTAACAATTCTTTAAATCAAGTTTGTAAGCTTGAAGTAAACGCCAATCCCATTGTATTTAACCAATCGACGAACAATATAACAAAACTACCGCCAACCGCAACACACTGACGCGTTTCGACCTTCTATGATCATCAGCAGAGTATGACAGCAAACTGACTGTAGAGGATCAAACCGCATTGAATATTTGAGGAAATCAAAGTTAGATATGTGGCTCTCATCTCTAGCAGTCTCACATACATTGAACTTGACGGGAAATGTCGGCTGCACAATTTCTATGCAATCACGAAAGCTACAAACAGTTAATTACAAAATCATCATGAACGAATTGTATAATCTCATTTACATATGCGTTTCGTGTCTACTGGCGACTCAACGGTACGAGTTGGAACAACGCCCTATACCCACTATATCTGTTTTTCAATAAATGTCTGGCATCTGGAAGGTACAATCATCTATACGAACGTGTATTCAAGCAGAAATTAAGTTAAATTCAAATAAAGTCTTTGACAGTGCAACTTCAAATTCAACACACTGTATGTAATATACACGGAGTCTGGTTCTATTTCAAATATTTTTTACTAGGCATGCAACACGTAATTCACAATTTCAGAGCTTGTTTCTAATCAAATGGTGAATATACGTCTGCAATTGCGCAACATATCATTGAAACCTGACACATATGTCCTCCATGTGTGGCATTTAAGATACATGTGGTAGCCAGCTATGAAATTCTTTAGATAAACGAAGTGCAATCTGATTTATGCAAGCAGAAGAAGCATGTTCAAGAATTGAGCTTCAAATGGATGGGATTTACACATAATATATATATATATATATATATATATATATATATATATATAACGTTTAACGACAACGCTTTTAGGTCAGCTTTTTCAAATACACTTACCTAGTGTAATTTCACCGGGATGAGTATACGCGTGCAATAATTGATTACTCCTCAATCCAAAACAGATGAGAACACATAAACACAGGCAGGAAGTACGCTTATCTAGTAAGTCTTCAATATTTATTTTTAAATAAATGAAATCTCATTTCGAAGAGTGTACACATGCAGACATATACACAAACCAAAGACAGCATGAACAGAAAATATAATCTCATGCACATTCGTTTTGTGCTTATTGGCGACTCATCAGTAGGAGCCGGTATTACGCCCTTTACCCACTATATATTTGGGTGGGGAATGATGGGAAATAATAATTACTTAAATAAAGTTTGCAGAACTGAGAAAAAAACAAACCCTTTTTTAAATAGTCTCTGATCTTAGCAATAAGCCATACATATATTGCGGGTTGAATCTCGCGAGCAATATTGGCGTCGTGTTCTGACAATAATGAGCATAATCTCGTGCACATATTTTGGTGAGGAATGTGGGAAAATAGAACGGTACAATCTCCATGTACCTTTTCTGCACCATAATGTTGGTATCGGGTATTGACATATTAGCCATAGTGTTGGTACTGTTTACAGGCTTGGAATATACATTATAAATAGTTAGTTGGCTGTAACGTTTATTGTCGAAGACTTTATATGAAGTCAGCTTCTCTAATGCAGGTTTACACATTTGTATAGGAGATTGTACCGTCCTATTTCCCCACATTTCTCACCCATATATAAATAGTGGGTAAAGGGCGTAATACAGGCTCCTACTGATGAGTCGCCAGTAAACACGAAACGAATGTGCATGAGATTATACTTTCCGTTCATGCTGTCTTTGGTTTATCCTACAGTTAAATACTGTTTGTTGCGAAGAACTAATATATATGCAAGTATGTATTAGGTTTTGCGAACCTAGTAACAAATTAGTTCAGTTGTGACCAGAAGGATAAACCAAAGGCAGCATGTACGGAAGGTATAATCTCCAGCACATTCGTTTCGTGCTTACTGGCGACACATCAGTAGGAGCCGGTATTACGCCCTTTAACCACTATATATTTGGTAGAAGAATGTGGAATAATAGGACGGTACAATCTCCTAGACGAATGTGTTAACCTGTAATAGTGAAGCTAACATAATCTAAAGTCAACGACAATACGACTTCAATGCTAACTCACTATATAATATATATACCGAGTCTGTAAAGGATACTAACACTATGGCTATTGTGTTAGCAACTGATACCTTTTTGAAATCGATGAGTACCGGATACTAACACTATGGTTTCCGAGTCGGTACATGATACCAACCTGATGGATATAAATTTATGCTAAAGTTCACCCAAATTGAGAATTACAACAATTTCCGAACACCTGTTACTCCAGTTAAACCATACACTCTGGCCTTCATCGATATCAGTTATCACATTTCGCGGTAAGCATGACATCATTCAATTCAATATATTACAGTTAAATACTGGTTTATCCTTCTGGTCACAACTGAACTAATTTGTTACTAGGTTCGCAACACCTAATACATACTTGCATATATATATATATATATATATATATATATATATATATATATATATTAGTTCTCCGCCAAATACAGTATCTGAATGATGAGCATATAGGATTAAACCACATCAGTACGTGTCATTAGTGGGCGCTTTCTTTGTTTTTGTGTTTTTGTTTATCTCAAGTATGCAAAATCGATTGGAATTAGTGAAGAATCACCATTTTGCCCTGCCAAAGATATGGTAATCGCCATCGATATTTGCTATTTTATATAATTTGTAGTGATAAATGTAAGTGATTTTCTTTTCAAATTCGCACACTTAAATACACCCCTCAAATCTATTAGTCTCGCATACATGGAATTTTACCGGAAATGTCGACTGCACAATTTCTATACAGTCGCGAATGTACATTTTCTCAGTCATGTTGCAAGTATATAGATTGTACAATTAAAACAATCATTGCTTACTTGGATGGTGATTAAAATTCTTTAAATCAAGTTGTGTTCTTGAGATAAACACAAATCCCATTATACAGTAATACTTTTTTGATTATAACTTTTACATTAATTATGTATAACGGAAGTATGCGTTAGATAAATGGAGTTTAAATAGACATCTCAACTTTTGTACTTATGATACATATTCATATATATATATATATATATATATATATATATATATATATATATATATATATCGCGACTAATGCTCTTTTGCTAGTTATCCAACAGGGAATAATCGGTAAGGAGAAATGCAGTAGATAGTTTACTCGACAATATTTCATCTTTGTGCTTGTTAAAACTCTCAAATCCTGAAATAAATAACGCGAAGTTGGATGTTGTGCATCCTTGTCGTGTATTGACATATTTGTTAAAGTCTGAAGTCACAGTAAAGACTAATCGAGTAAGTAAACTGGATTTGAAATGAAATGATGTTAAGTGAAGCGAAGTAAAGTGATTTCAAATGAAATGAAATGTATGCTGTGAATAAAGTAAAGTGGAATGAATTGGAGGGAGGGAAATAAAGTACTGTCAGGTAAAGTGAATTAATATCAAGTAAAATTAAGGGAAGTAATATGAAGTGAAGTTCAGTAAAGGGATTTTAATTGAAGAAAACAATAGAAAGTTGCACGATGTGAAAGGATTGAATTTAAGTGAAGTGAAGTGAAGTGATGTTAAGTGAAATGAATGGGGGAAATAAAGTTAAAGAAGCCACGTAAAGTCAATTAGAGTCAAATGAATGAAGTGAATAAAATTAAGTGAATCGAAGTGAATTTAATGGATTTGAAGTGAAGAAATTTGAATTGTAGTGAAGTGTATTGAAGCCCATTTATCTAAAGCGAATGAAGTGAATGCAATAGAACAGAGTAAAATGTAGAGAAGCAATGAGAAAATAGTCATTTGATTAAACTTCAGTATAGTTAAGAAATTTAAATTGCTGTAAAGTGAATTGAATGCCATAAATTAATGGAATGAATTGAATTCAGCAAAGTAAAGTTAAGTGAAGTTAAATTTATGAAGCATATATATATATATATATATATATATATATATATATATATATATATATATATATATATATATATATATATATATATATATATATATGAAATGAAGTGAAATGAAATTAAGTCCGAAGAAGTGAATTAAGGTTAATTGTATTTGGTTAATTGAAATAAAGTGAAGTGAATGGGTTTAAATAGAAGTGAAATTAATGGATTTTAAGTGAAATTCAGTGCAGTAACAAATTAAGTGAATTGTAATGAATTATATTAAATAAAAGTAAGTGAAGTGAAAAAAGTTAATGAAATGAAATTTATGAAGCAAATTAGGTTAAGTGATCTGGAGTGAAGTAAATTCGTATAAAGTTAAGTGAATGGTGTAAATAAATGCAGTGAAGTTACGTGTAGTTAAGTTAAACGATTTGAATGGAAATGAAGTGAAGTTAAGCTGAAGGATTTGGCTTGAATTGGAATGAGTTAAATTAAGTAAAGCGAAATAAATGAAGGGAAATGTATCAAAGTAATTAGTTGAATGTAGTGTATGTATTAACGTGAAATGAACGGAAGTGAATTGAAGCGAAGTTAAGCTAAATGAAATGAGGTTAATGCATTTTACGTGAAGTGAACTAAAGAGATGTAAATAGAAGTGGAGTGAAGTGAATGCGGTGAAGTAAGGTGATTTAAAGTGGTGAAATCAAAGGGATTTGAATAAAAGTGAAGTGAAGTGAATTTAAATCAAATGCATAAAGCGAAGTGAAAGAAAATGAAGCTAAGTCAAGTGAAATCAATGGATTGGAAATGATGTAAAGTAAGAGGATTTGAAATGAAATGAAGCGAATTTAAATAAAATGCATTAAGCGAAGTGAAAGGAAATAAAGTTAATTCAAGTGAAATCAGTGGATTGGAAGTGAAGTGAAGTGAGATAATTTGAACTTAAGTGAAGGGAAATGAAGGGCCGTGAAACGATGCTGAGAGAATTTAATTAAGTCAAGTCACGGAATTAAAAGTTAAGTGAGGCGAATTGAGTTAATTAAAATGAATGAGGTTAAGTGAAGTGAAGTGATGCAATATCAAGTAAAGGCAATTTAATGAAGTAAATGAAGTAAAATATGGTGAAGTTAATGGATGTGAGGTAAAGTGAAGTGACGTTAAATGAAGTGAAGGAAAGTGAAGTCAATGTGATAAAATTATGTTAATGCAGTGAACTGAATGAAATAAAGTTAAGTAAATGATGTGAATTTATTAAAGTTAAGTGAATAGAGTGAAGTAAATTTAGGTGAAACAAAGTAAAGTAAATGAGATGTTAGGAAATTAAGTGTTGGCTATACTATTAGAAAAGAGAGATGTAGCAACCACTTACATTAGAGGCTAAAGCTTAGTAAAATTAGCTTTTTAGTTTAAAATAATTTATGCTTAAGTATCTGCAAATGTATACTGTCTTACCATTATTGCCATTATATCTATAAATTCTTTATAAATAATGTAATATTCTGGCTCGAAGAGAATTACTCGTCTAGTTTTTGTTGAACTTTGAACGACTGTTAAATTTTCTAGACTTTTTCTCAGAGAACGACATGATTAGGACAAAGTTTCTTGACTGTATGGAGATTATTATAACGAATACATTCAAAAACACGTTCTGAATATCTCAAGCTTTCGTTTGTCTTGAGTATACTACATGAGAATTATATTGTTTTTCTTTATATTTTATAACTACACGTGAATGCACATACAAACACCCAACTACCAAAACCAACTCACAAAAAATACAAATTTACTTACGAGACTATTTTTGTAAACTAGTGCCGCAGACAGGCAACGCAGAATAGTTGCTGAGCTACACAATGTGTTTGCATGTATAAAAAAATAAAAGTTTTACCACACTCATAAAGCTGTGTAACCACGTGGTTTTGCTAAAACTTTTAGTGATTATAGATGTTATTGAAATCGCTACAGAAAAAATTAACGGTTAATAAGAATATTACTTCCGATGTTCCTTTAATTATAAAAATTGGTTTGAGTTTTCACTTATTCTCCTAACGAATTTTTCTGCCTATTCAGCATATTTTGTACAGACCCAGCAATCATGTAAGCATTTTAATCTAGTTTGCTGATTTTAATTTATCATGATTCCTCAAGCTTCACTTTAATGCCATATTGTAGCGTAATACTGCCGTTGGTTACGTTCATGCTACATGTCTTTTTAAGTAAAGTACGAGAGAGGTGTTTAAATCAAGTCCATAAATGTAATTTAAATAAAGCTGTATTTTTCTATGGATTATCATCCGCAATGGACGATTCCATATATGCCAATTAATTATAGTAAAGGTTGTGATCTTGGTATAAATACCTGACCCATTATGTGCATACATTTGTCAGTATAAACTAAGTATTGTATGGTGTGGAAAAACAGTTCATCCAGTAGACCGGTTCATACTTCATAACATACTGGCCAGAATTTGCAGCGGATAGGGCGCGAAACTAGGCACATCTGCCTCGGAATCTAGTGCTCTAACAACTGATCTTTATCCGCGGCAAATTCTAGACAGAATATGATGAATTTCTAATAAGGATGAAACCCATCTACTGGATGAATTGTCTTTTCAACACTATGCAATACTTAGTTTATACTGAAAAATGTGTGTACATAATGAGTCAGGTGTTTATATCAAGATCGCGGCCTTGATAATAAGTAATTGTTATCACCGCTCGCGCAAAAAATTTCCGTTTAATTATATATACATAAACAGCGTTTCTTACACTCAGACGGATACCGTTTACAGCATTTAAGTAGTTCACGAAAGTTTAAAGGACACGAGCCTCTAAAATTCTTTGGTTGAAGTATTCACGAACTATTATGTTCAAATTCGACATATACAACTATGAAAATATTAAAACGATAAACAAACTATGCATTGGAACCTAAAAACCTGATGTTTGACAATGCGGACATTTTATCTCAGCGTCGGAAACATGCATTTGTATCCTTCATACATGCGAGAATTTAGAGTTCATGTAATGGATCTGAATGATTTAGATGGAGAATATAAAGTACTACACAAAGTTTTATTTCATAATAAGCAAAACTCAAACGCATTTCCAAGGAATCCTAACGCATACATTTTTTAATTATACCGGTTTGACTCTAGCAGAAAAGCAGGAAGAGGTCTTATCACTGATGTGATTTCCATTGAAAAAGATCTCCATATCCGGAGATCAAAATTACAGAGAAATCAGGAAGACAGCGAATGCAAACAAATCGGATCGCAGCCCGATAATGAGGTAGATAAGAACCAGATGACAGAAATAAAATCAAATACAACACTGGTGAGTCTATGTGACGATGTCACATCAGTAATCTTATATAAAGGTGAACGGTTCTTCCTATTTAAAATAGAAATACGTGTTGCCTATAAACATGTCCAAGATACACAAAATAGTTGGAACGAGCAGCGTTTCGCCGCTAAGACCGATAATGCCAATGATCAACACTCCACAGCTCAAACTTGTGAGAGAACTAAAGGTAATCCTATAGCCAATACAAAGCAAACATTTGTGTTTGCGATATTTTTTACTTTGTAAATAAAGTACAATCGTATAGGCTCCACCTGAAGGAAAGGTTAACCAAAATATATTAGTTAGTATACAAGTGAAAATTCTGTGTAGCGTTCGACGGGGTGGCTCAGTAGTTAGGGCAACATATTCAGAAGCAGACGAATCCTGTCTGCGACTAATTCTGGACAGTACGTGATGAGTTTCCAATAAAGACGAAACCGGTCTATGGGATGAATTTCATTTTCTACATTATACGATACTTAGTTTATACTGACAGATGTATTTATGTAATGAATCTGGTGTTTGCATCAAGATCAAATTCATGATTTAAATAATTGTTATCACCGTCCACGTAACCAATGTTCGTTAATTTAAGAGATGTTTTATATTATGCAGCGCTGTCATCATAACTTTTCATACCGCCACTGACTATTGTGGAACGATTAATGGCACTTTCGGGTCGGTAAATTCTTGATTCCACTACAATTTCAAATAACCAACATATTTGTTTCCGTGATTGCTAATTTCTCACTGGTTTTATCACTCTTAAGCCACCTACACGTGTACTGTTCACCGAAAATTTTGTAGTACTAAGTTTTGCATAATGATACACACAGTATGCTATGTGGTCCGGATCAGCCAATTACTATTGATGTAAATTCAAGAGAAATTTAGACCAGATACAGTTCGCATGACAGGAGAACACTTCCTCAATATCAGAACAAGTTTTTTTAAATAAAAATCACCCTCCAAGTCTGGCGGAAATCCAGGTGTTCCTTAAGGAAAAACGAAAAAGCATTACGCGCAGCATTGGCTTTTGTTTGACATCGATATATATATATATATATATATATATATATATATATATATATATATATATATATATCATAATAGGACTGGTGTTTATATAAAGATCACAACCTATATTTAACTACTTTCGTAAATTACTAGAATATGAACATGTTTTTTGTGCGTGTGTTCGTGCCTCAGAACGTTCAGTATTCGCCTCCTGCTTGCTAGTGTAAGTGTTTAATCTAACTTCATCACCCTTGCTTTCCAAAAAATGACTACATAATGTACCAGACGTTACAGTCGAATTAAGCTATCGCGAAAAGAAAACGTCCTATTTTTAAGTTTTAATAATGTAACTGTTTATAAATAATTTTTTACTTATTTCTCAATGCACATTCCAAATTTATAGACATTACTGAATTAGAATCTGTAAATAATTACTTCAATCATTCACTTTAATCATGTTTGCGATCTTGATATAAACACCTGACCCATTATGTACACACATTTAACGATATTAACTAAGTTTGCGAGCTTGAAGTAAGCACCAATCCCATTGTTTTTAACCAGTCGTCGAACAACATAACAAATCTACCGCCAGCCGCAACGCACTGACGCGTTTCGACCTTCCATGATCATCATCAGAATACGACGTCAGTAGTTTCGTTATGTTGTTCGACGACTGGTTAAATACAATGGGATTGGTGTTAACTTAAAGCTCGCAAACTTGATTTAAAAAATTGTTACCACCACCCGCGCAATCAATTATTGTAAAAGTACTATTAACGAAGTGTTGTATAGTGTGGAATAGGCAATTCATCCAGTAAACCGGTTTCGTCCTTATTGGGAACTCATCACGTACTGTCCAGAACTTTTCGTCGACAGGGCTCGAAATTGGGCACATCTGCTTCAGAATCTTGTGCTCCAATCACTGAGCTACTCTGCGGCATAATACACACAATTTACAATTATATGCCAACTAATGATTCTTGGTTAGTCTTTCCTTCAGGTGGAGCCTACATGGCATCTCTTTAGACCTGAAGTTCAAACTAATAATCCGCATTCTGTCATTGTTGAACAGACACCACGCTAAATGATGAAGAAGTAGTTAAATGAAAGAAGAAAAAAAAATATATATATATATAATTAAGTGACATTGGTTGCGCGGGAGTTGATGTCGATTACATCAGAAAAATGTGTCGCATCGATTGGACAACGCGTGCAAATTGATTCTGAATTTGATTATAAATATGTACTATAAGCAAAAAAAGTCTTTCTAGGCCCCCAGTCTATCTCGTAGACTACAGCCCTGCCAAATTAGTAGCTAAGGCATTTCAGTCTTACCTGAATAAAACGGTCGTAGAAACAACAAAAGCAGTCCAAATTGTAGAATCGTTATGCATGTCATAATATTAGCATAAAATTTTGTTAACTATTCAAGCATTTACGGTTTGTCTACATTCCAATTGGGTATGCATTTTATTATTCTCTCGCTCGGTGTCGTTTCCTACACACGACCCCCTTATATGCTTCAAATAAGCATTAATCAGGCATCCCGTCACAACCAACACACGCGTATATAGCAATATTTAACTTTAAATACTAACACGTAAATATTAGATTCTTTAGGCATGAATAAAACGTGACACTGGTGGTATTTGTGCATTATGGAATTCGCTGTAGATATGGTGCGTCAGAAAAATATTTCTGTCATGGACACGTTTAGATTTTTCGTTCGACTAAATATGTGCTTCAATGAGTAATCCACTCTATGTGCACTCTAAAGTTGAGACTCAGACACAGTAAGCGATGGACACGAGTTTAAACCATTGTTTCTACCTATCGAATGAAAAATCGATAGTAGCCAGGTAACAAAATCACCAGCAAATACTGTCGTGTGTGCTCACTTAGTCCACGACAGATTAAACAGTTGAGCTCAATAACTAATTCACGAGTGACATTTTCATTTGTGTGCATGTATAGTTGGCAGGTGGTATGCAGTTGAAAATCGTGCTTGTGAGAATGTTTGTGTAGACAAATTGCTTTAGGATTTACACTTAAGACATGTTCATTCGCGTGCATTCTCATATGAATTTAAACTGTTAGTTTATAAGGTAAAGAATAACAGTTTCAAAACGTTCGATTTTTAAATTGATTTAATAAGTTTTATTATTTATTGTACCAATATGCATATTTAAGCTTATAAATTTATACGCATTGCCAAAATAGGAAAACACACACACACACACATATATATATATATATATATATATATATATATATATATATATATATATATATATAAGTAATGAAAGTATTATGGCATGAGCTAGCTATATATTATCGGTGTAAGATGAACACCGTATTATATATCGGATGAAACTGAACTTCTAGATCGATTTCGTCTGTATTTAGCATTCAGTTTTAGTCGAAACTGTTGCGGAAGTGATCGAACTGAGGACTATTTAGTTCAGGTTCAAGCAATTCATCCACTACGTCATGGAAAGAATATATGTAAATTAAGTTGACTGATTTCTTCCTGACTGTAGGCTCATCTAGTATTGGCAGGTACCGCTTCGACTGTAGCTCAAATTAGGACACATTGCGTCGTATTATTGCCCTCATTCAGTTAAATAAAAACTTATGCTTTCTGAATTAGCCCTTAAATTTGACACCGCTTCTCACCTAAATTGCCTACTAGCCATCCCCAATGTTAATTTTATACGAACAAAAAAATTATATATCTTAAATACAATATCACTTCAACAGATGTTGTTGTATCATTTTTGTAATGATAGATATGAGGCGGCTAGATTAAATTTTGGTCAAAAAGCAACCGCATAGGCTCCACGTGAAGGAAAGACCAACCTAAAGCATAAGTTAGTATGTAACTGAAAAAAATATGGTATTCTAAAGGTTGGCGCAGTGGATACAGTTTCAGACTCTAAGCAGCAGTACTTGAAGAGTTGCCAATAAGTACGGAACTGGTCTACCAGATGATCTGCAATTTCTCCACGATGCAAAGTTGAGTTTATACTGACAATAAATACATGATTAGAATCTTGCCTTCAGACTTCAATGCGATATAATTTCTCCAAGTTGCATGATGTCTGTTGTATAATGACAGATTGTGGTAGCTAGTTAGGGCTTCAAATCTTAAGAGATTCCAAATAAGTTCCACATGAAGTAAAGTCTAACCAAATCATAATTATGTATATAATTTATATTTACATATATTATACGGCAGGTGTGGTGTGGTGCTTGGAGTCGCAGACTCCGAAGCAAATGAACCGCAGTTCGATGTTCGTCCGCCTCCAATTCCGGACAATACTAAAAGAGTTCCCACTAAGGACGCAATCAGTCAACGGGCTTAATTGCATTTGCTGCCTGATGCAATTTTGAGTTTATACTGATAACAAATGTAAATCAATTTTTTATTTCAGTCAAAGTTTTTATTTTGATAAAAACACCTGTCTCATTATGTATATACATTTGTCAGAATAGGCTTATCATTGGATAATGTATTAAAGGCAATTCATCGAGTAGACAGGTTTCCTCCTTATAGGAAACTCTTAACGCGCTGTCCAGAATTTGCCTCGGATAGGGCACGTACCTGGTGGGCATGTCTGCTTCTTGATATGTTGCGTTGACTACTGAGCAAACCTGCGGAAGTTGTTAGAGAAAAAGTTTTGCTATTTTATTCGACGAGTGGTTAAACACAATGGAATTTATGTTTACTTCAAGCTCGCAAAAGTGACATAAAGAATTGTTACCACCACCCACACACACATACATAACTGAATATGTGTCGAAAGCAGCAAAAGTTTCATTTTTCGTGACTGTATAGATGTTTCCAGTCAAATACAATGTATGCGAGACAACTAGAGGTGAGAACCGCATATCTAATTTTGCCTTCTATATATATATTATTCTATGAATTGTAGTTTGATCCTCGCTAGTCAGTTTGCTGTGGTAATCTGTTCATGACAATGGTAATTCTAAAGGCGTCAGTATGTGTGTTGACGGTAGTTTTACTATGTTCTTTAAATCAAGTTTGCGAGCTTGAAGTAAACACCAATTCCTTTGTATTTAACCAGTCGTCGAACAACATAACAAAACTACCGCCAGTCACAACGCATTGACGCGTTTCGACCTTCCTTGATCATCATCAGAGTACGACGGCAAACTGACTAGAGAGGATCAAACCGCATTGCATATATATCAAAAGCAAAATTAGATATGCGGCTCTCACCTCTAGGAGTCTTTCATACATTGTACGTGACTGGAAATGTCGGCTGCACAATTTCTATGCAGTCACAAACATTAGCTGTTTGTAGCTTTCGCCACACACATACACAACTATATATATATATATATATATATATATAGACAAAACAATTAAACAATAATTGATTGCGATCTTGAAGTAGACACCAATCCCATTTTATTTTACGTCGTCGTACAACATCTCAAAACTGCCGCCAGTCGCAACACACTGACGTGTTTCGACCTACCATGTACGTCAGTGCATAGCGACTGGCGATAGTTATGTTACGTTGTTCGAAGACTGGTAAAATAAAATTGTATTGGTGTTTACTTCAAGCTCGCAAACTTGATTTAAAGATTGTTACCACCACCCGCGCAGTCAAATATTTTTTGATTGTTTTGCTATGGGTTTCGACGACTGGTTAAGAACAATTGGATTGGTGTTTGCTTCCAGCTCGCATATTTGATTTGAATAATTGGTACCACCACCCGTGCAAGTAATGTTCATTGAAATCCAATACTTTGCCACGAAAGCCGTATTTCTCGTATATATATATATGAGATTACTTATGTCAAGTGCTGGTAATATATCATCGTTGTAAGCGAAGCATTGTTTAATATGTCAGATGCAAATCATTTTATGCATCGTGTATAATCTTCTTGACTACACTGTTGTAGAAAGAACAGTAGTTGCAGGAGCTCAAACCCCATTCCATTTCTTTCAAATTCATGTAAATATAATGCTTGGCCACGAGAACTGTGAATATCCGTAGATATATATATATATATATATATATATATATATATATATATATATATATAAAACCTTCTATGACATGATCTGGTAAGTTTATCGTGGCTTTAAGCTAAGCATTGCGTAATAAGTCAAATTGAACTCATCTTCTGCATCGGTTTCGATCTTCTATAGAACACTGTTGTAGAAAGAATTGCTAATGCCGGGGCTTAAACCCTAGGCTATTTCTTTCAAATTTATGTCAATAAAATGCTTTGCCACGACAACTATGACAGGATCTGGTATTCTTTTTTGGCCATAAGTTAGGCAATGCATAATACGTAGAATAGGACTCATTTGCTGCTTCGGTTTCGATCTTCCTGAGCACACAGTTGTATCCGGAACTCAAGACTGAGACATTTGGGTTCACATTCAAGCAAATCCTCGCCTCAAGGGTCAATCTTATATATAAAACATTTAATACCTAGTAGTAGTTATAAAAATACATTTAAAATAAAACAGTATCACACTCGCCACATCTTGTTAACTGGTTTTTCTGAAGATATGGATCAAATAATAGAAGTTATTCTTAGATTGAGAAACTGTCACATTAAAATAGGTGCAAAGAAATTAATAGGTATTAATCCAAAACGTGCACAGGTTCGACAACTGTAAACGGCAAATTCTGGCCGGTTTGTGATGAGTTCCCAATATGGACGAAACCATTCTACTGGATGAATTGCCTTTTATATTATACAGCTCTAAGTTCATACTGAGAAATATATGTACGTAAAGGGTCAAATGTTTATATCAAGATTGCAACCTTGATTAAAGTAATAATCAATCAGTTAGTCAGTCAAATGGAAGTCAATGAAGGTATATATTTTGACCACTTAAATATAAATAGCATAAAATAAGAAATGCATTTCACCATTTTGACTTGTTTTGTGACTCAAACATAGGCACATTGACCTTGGAGTCTTTCAAGCATCTACTGCAATGGATAGTTAGAAAGAGAAGTCGAAATAGATGACACATATGCTCCACCTGACTGAAAGGCTGACTAAAACAAAAGCCAATATATAATTGAAAATTGCGCGTACATTGTGGCAGAGGTGGCAAAGTTGAAGACATAAAAATTCCTAAACAAATAAGCTAGAGTTCGAGCTCTGATCGCATTAAATTCTGCCAAGTACTGGACGAGTTCCATTTAAGGACGAAACCAATCTACTTCATTAATTGCACTTGTTAGCGTGTGAAATGTTTTGTTTAATCGGCCAACATGTACAAATATATGAAAAAGTATTTTGAAAATCCCTACAACATGTAGTTTCACGGCGCAGTAAAACAAGGATTTATAAAATTCTATGGATACCGTTTACACAACTGATTACATGAGTATTTAAACGCAGCAAATTTGACAGTTAATTTATTTTTTAAAGAACATTTTTACAATTATTATCTATAAGTTTATTCACATAATGCATATTGCTCAGTTAATAAACGAAAAATACAATTTTTTGAGACTTTGCAAACGTTATTTTATTACAAAAAAATAACGTGAATGAGTGAACAGCAGTTTATTGTATGTCCTGCGCAGCAGAATTTCTAGTCTGTGGGTATCATCTATTGATAACTTCCGATTTGACTAAAAATTGGCAAATATTATCAAAATTTTATAAAAATCTAACCGCAACACGCTTGTGGCCAGTAGAATAAATGAAAATTCCGTGGACAAACGCACTTTCGGTCAATGATTCTCTCTCTATTGGTCTCTTCCTGCTGAAAACTAGGTGAATGTATATATATATATATATATATATATATATATATATATATATATATATATATATGCAGACATGAATACCGCGTTTTTACTCTCATATAAAATCTATAGTTAGCATTTAGCATATATCAAGTGTGTTTGGGACATTAAAAATGCCCACTTTTAAATGAGTTCTCACCGGATATTCCATTTCATTACTCATTAAGATAGTGAATATATACATTTTTCATATATAGAGCTACATGAGTACAATTTTATTTAGTCGCACTAGATTGTGTTTTATACCGACGAAAATATGCCCGGCACATACTGTCTATAGTGTACGCCAGTCTTTGGGATTTTTTATGGAATCATTTCATTTAACACCAAAAACACCATTCAAGCATTCCGACCGGTTACGAATTCGTGACTAGACACAAGCCCCATTCCAACGCAAGGCGTAATACAGACTTAAAACGAAATGCAACCATCATTAAAATAATGCCTAGCCTGTAGACGGTAGTGTTACACAGTTAGCGCAACGTGGCTACCATTCACGATGAGTAGTTATAAAGAACAGGATGCCCACAGCGCTTGTTATATATGTGGTCAGTCACCAACATGAATCCATAAATTAGCTATTTAGACGAGTTACCATAAAATGCGTACATGTATCATTTTATTCGTCACACACATACTCATATATATATATATATATATATATATATATATATATATATATATATATATATATATATATATATATATATGCGTAAGTATATTTTTCGCGGCATTTAAAATTATATCAATTATTTTGTGGCATTAAATACGTTCCTCTGATTAAATCGGAACAAGACTGAAGCTAATAAAATTGACATTAACGCACTAATGCTTTAATATAATTAATTTTATAAATAAGAAGAGACCTGTCGTGTTTATTGGGCGAAGTGCTATTGAAAAGCTACCTACATCGATTAAGGAAACGGTATTGTACATGTTCTCATGAGTGTACACATAAATAGTTCCTAGCAAGAGCGCAACAATATTAAGTTTACGATTATCTAAAGTAATTTAATAGACGCGAAACCCTATGGAAAGATATAATATTTATATATATTTAGGTGCAAGTATAAAACGTAATTAATCTATATATCATGCATTGACCTGCCAAACTGTCAAGCATTATTCGGCCGAATGTTTATTATGCATTTGTGAATAAGATGTTACGTAGTAACGGCTCGTACTGAAGAGTTTCAAGCAGGTACAAAACGCATTTGTACATGAGATTCTACCTCTGGTTCATACTAGTTTTTGTATAACCCTTCGGTTCTATTTGAATTAATATGCTACCATGCACGAAAAACTTAGTAGACAATTGCATATACATTAGGTAGCCACAAAATGAATATGTAACTATTATATATTTGGTATAATGATATCATTATTATCGCAGAATATGATAAATGATATCGTTCAAGGTTAGATTTTATAGATTTGCTGGGATAACAGGCGTTCAGAAGTTTTTATTCTCAATTATGGAGAAAATTTGGCCAATCTCAAACTCCTGTGTATTTTAACCCGATACAGGTTTGGTATTTTGAAAAAATTGAGTTTCTACCATATACTCGTTTGTTATTTTAAAAACCATTGTGTGGGTATCCTCTACAGGCTCGGTATATCTTACATACTGTCAGTTGGCTTTTTATTCTCATTGCTGAAGACTTTGTATTAAGTTGACTCTATAACCACTTTCATACACATACTTATGAGAAGTTGTACTGTCCGCCTGTCCTACATTACTTAACTAAACATATAATGAGTCTGGAACGTGTCCTCTGCATCTACTGATGAGTCTCCAATAGTAATGAAATGCATGTGCACATTAATATGTACCTTTCGATCATGCTGAATCAACACCCTTACAATTAATGATTCTCATATATTTTCGCCATGCCTAATGAGCTAACGCTCAGTAAACTTGGTTATCTGCTTTTATATCAACAATATAATACTTAATGTAAGAAATTCAGGCAAAAGTAACCTGTCATTACATTGACACTTACCACGTGGCCGACGGTTTGACAAAGTGTAAAGAACAAACATTTTTTGGTTTAGAGGAACCGGTTTAGTCCTTATAGGAAACACTGCGTATTGTTCAGAATTTCGCCGCAAACAGGGCTTGAACCCGGACATATCTGCATCGAAGTCTGTTGCTCGACATTATATGATGTTTAGTTTATGACATAAGTAATTAATATCACAGCGAGCGCAATTAATGATCGTTCAATTGTACAAATGCTTAATTTAAAACAACTTTCCCAGATAGCGCGGTGTCTATTCTTCAATGATAGATTTGGGTCGGCTAGTTGGAACTAATTAGATGGCAAATAGACTCCACCTAATAGAGAGGCTAGCTAAGAAAAGAGCGGCTCAGTGGTTAGAGTAACAGACTCTGAAGGAGACGTGCCCATATTCGAGCCCTTTCTGTGGCAAAATTCTGGACACCTCGTGCAGATTTCTTAATAAGGACGAAACCGGTCTACATGATGAATTTCCGTTATTACGCAATACAAGGCGTAGTTTCCACTGACAAATATATGCATATAGTGGGTGTCTATATGTAGGTCTCAAACTGGATTTACATAATTTTTATCACAACCACAATGTTCGCGAGACTGCCAGAGGTGAGGGCCGCATATCTAATTTTGCTTTCCATATTTATTCAATGCGGTTTGATCCTCGAAAGTCAGTTTGCCGTCGAACTCTGATGATGAACATGGAAGGTCGAAACGCGTCAGTGCGTTGCGGCTGGCGGTAGCTTTGTTAAGTTTTTCGACGACTGGTTAAATAAAATGGAATTGGTGTTTACTTCAAGCTCGCAAACTTGATTTAAAGTGTTGCTACCACCACTCGCGCAATCAATTATTGTTAAATTAAATTGCCTATGTATGTATATTTGGCGAAAACTGCAAACAGTTAATGTTCGTGATTGCATAGAAATTGTGCAGCCGACATTTCCAGTCAAGTTCAATGTATGCGAGACTGCTAGAGGTGAGAGCCGCATATTTAAATTTGATTTCCATATATATTCAATGCGGTTTGATCCTCGATAGTCAGTTTACCGTCGTACTCTGATGATGAACATGGAAGGTCGAAACTCGTCAGTGAGTTGCAGCTGGCGGTAGTTTTGTTTTGTTATTCGACGACTGGTTAAATACAATGGAATTGGTGTTTACTTCAAGCTCGGAAACTTGATTTAAATAATTATAGTATAACCATTGTTTATATCAAGAACGAAACCTTGAGTTTAAAATATTTATTAAATTGTGTGTTGTCTCGAATGCTAATTACGATCATCCTTAAGGTACGAAATGCAGACGTCAATAAACTTCAGTCCTTTATATTTTGAATTTGGTCTTTACTTTTGGTTCTATATGAAATATATAGTTTCTAGATAGGTTACAAATGTTGCATAAATGCATGCATGCTAGTGCTTCGCAACACAGAATATATAAGTCACTGAAGCTGAATAATAAATGCAATTCATCAACTTGAACACAAGTTTGCTTTAATATGCCCGCTCCTTAGTCGTCGCTAAAACTGCCCGTGAGGCAAAGGGAACAGAAACGCTGCTCGCTAGACAACTTAACGATTATTATAATCAGGGTTGCGATCTTGATATAAGCACCTGACCCATTAATTACTTACGTATGTCAGTATAAACTAAGAATTGTATAGTGTAGAATAGGCAATTCATGCAGTAGACCGGTTTTGTCCTTATTGGGAACTCATCATGTACTTGCTAGAATTTGCCGAGGACAGGGCTCGAACCTGGGCACGTCTACTTCGGAATCTGGTGATCTAACCACTGAGCCACCCTGCCGCACGCTACATTACACACAATTTTCAGTTATATACTAACTAATATAAATTAGTTAATCTATTTTTCCTTTAGGTGGAGAAAGTTTAAATCGACTCTGTATAATAAACAGTTTAGTAGTACAGTGAGTCGGATTAGATAGAGAATTTTATTTCTACCTGAATTGCCAGTTCTGGTACACGATTAGATTGCGTACGCATTTGATGTCCGTTATATATATATATATATATATATATATATATATATATAATACTTCATAAGTAATACTGATTACCATTTTAATTTGGTAAAAGACGTGCATTAATCTTTTTCAAGAATGACCCTATTATCTATATTACCAACTGACTTTAAAGGAAACCGTCTTAAATAATCCACCTAAAAATATTGATTAGCAGTTTTTGCGGCAGAATCTGACATATTGAAATTGAAAACGAATGTGTTTTTCGTAGTGTGCTCTTATCATATCTATTTTTATTTGTGTCGAATTTGAATAGATTACAATTTATCCACTAGTGCAATTTTATTAAAATAAAGTAATTAGTCTAGAGGTCTATATACATTTTAAAATATTTGGTTTGGTTTGCGCGTACTGTTGTTCAGGTATATTAACTGTAAATGTCAATTAACCTTAATCGGAAATGTATAAAATTCAGCCACCTTGATATTTTATCAAAGATATTTTATGTGCACTTGGCTATATGAATCATCTAGAATCAACGTTGTGTAATTAAACGAATATTGGCTGCGCGGGTGGTGATAACAATTATTATAATCGAGTTTGCTGTCTTGATATAAGCACCTGACCCATTAATTACTTACATATGTCAGTATAAACTACACTACACATTTCTTAGTTTATACTGACATATGTAAGTAATTAATGGGTCAGGTGTTTATATCAAGACCGCAACCTTGATTATAATAATTGTTATCACCACCCGCGCAACCAATGTTCGTTTAATTATATAAATGTTCATTTCAATACCACTTCCCCATGTAATGTGGTGTCTGTTCAGTAATGACAGATTGGGCATTGTTAGTTGGAACTTTGGGTCTAAATGGATGCCATATGAGCTCCACCTAAAGGAAAAATTGACTAACCAAGTTACATTAGTTAGTATATAACTGAAAATTGTGTGTAGTGTAGTGTGCGGCAGGATAGCTCAGTGGTTAGAGCACCAGATTCCGAAGCAGACGTGCCCAGGTTCGTATCCTGTCCGCGGCAAATTCTGGCCAGTACTTGATGAGTTCCCAATAAGGACGAAACCGGTCTACTGGATGAATTTCCTTTTCTACACTATATACAATTCTTAGTTTATACTGACATATGTAAGTAATTAATGGGTCAGGTGTTTATATCAAGACCGCAACCTTGATTATAATAACCGATATTGGGGCTTATATTACCTGAACCATTGTCAGGACTCATGTTAACAAAATTATACAAAGTAATCACAGTTATAAAGTTAATTTGGTCTAATTATAAACACGTATACGGAAATATTAGTCGAGAAGGCTGAAAAAAGATAAGCTTTTATATAAGTAATGATCTAGTTATATTTATTCCATTTAAACAATCTGAAATAATCGTAGTTTGAATTCACGTGACTTTTGAAATATTGATGTTTAGTGTTCGTCATAAGTTGACTTTCCATAGCTGTCGGCTAAGTTTTATTGATGCACACGTTTATTTGCCGATCTGCCGATAATAGAGTACCCATAAACTCTGGGAGCACATTGAAATCTTTCCATTTGTAATCGAGGCAAATACGGCATTTTAGATCTTCTCGATAGGCTTCGATTCCTGCATTCTAAAATTGTCATCCGCCACAATAAAAGAAACGGCATAAATTCAGCACCAAAAGGCGATTGTGGTAATCTCGTTCAAAATGATTTAATTATATTTATTTTGTACGATCCAAGTCCGAGGTTTCAACCCTAATCTCATAAGGCTTGAAATACTATTTTTGTGCACGCTTTTACTGTTTGAAGTAAATTGGTTCGCAAGCGTTATTTATTTAGTAAAAAGGTTGATAAGGCTTAGAAAACGTGCTCCTGTGCAAAATAAATCCTGTTTTATATATATTCATACACGAGAAAAGATTATACAAATAATTTAAACTAGATATCCCGCCTATGTTGTCACTAAATTTGACGAATATTTAAAGCTGAAATGCTGTGATTATACGTTTCAGAAAGATCAACATAAATTAAAAAAGAGTACTATTAAATAAAAGGCGTGGCTATTCCAGTCTAGCTATTCAACATTTAAAATAATAGCGCTAGTTATGTATATATATATATATATATATATATATATATATATATATATATATATATAATGAGGAGCATGCTGCAGAGTAAGTCTTCGAGAATAGATTGCTGAAATGAAAGTAAATCTATTTTTTATTAAACATGGCGTACCTTGCGGAAAGTTTATTCATATAGAAGCCATGATAATATGCCAAACAGCCTGAACAAAAGGTGCAATCAAATTAACGCATGTTCCTATCAAATGACACATTTACCTTTACCCAATATATAATGGGTCTGGAGCGTACTACCGGCCCCTACTTGTGGGTAGCCTGTCACAAATTTATATCTATAAGTTATTCTCTAACAATTATATATATATATATATATATATATATATATATATATATATATATATATATATATGGGCGTATACAAGTAAGCTAAAACGGTTTTCATTCAGTGTACCTTAAAAATTGTACCTTTTGTAGATTTTTAGCCCTACGATGGATTATTTTGAGTGGAAGCCGTTTTTCTGATAGCCAAAATCCAGTTTTTTCGTAAAAGAATTCGATTTTAAGGTTTTGTTAAAACGTTGTTGCCTTTTTACGAACGGAGCCTTGTAAAAATGAGTAGTACATTGTCTGCTTAAACGTATATTGCAAAAAATACAAAAATAACATATTATGACAGATAAAACTGGCGTATCACACGTGTTTTAACAGATATACTTTGCCTGGCTGCACAGACAGCGCTTGTAAAAATTATTACCTACTTTAACCGTAATTAACTGTTGGCGTTTAATACCTGCATTGATTTTATCAAACATGCAGGCTGACTTATTTGAAAACTGAGATTTTTTTAAAAATACAATGGAAGTGACAGTCAAATCATTATTCTGCTTCCTCTCATGTCTCTTTGGATTATTAATTGTTTTGCAGTACTAATAGACTTGTTTTGTCTTATTGCTGACATTGATGGTTTACATTTGTAGAAGTGTTTTAGGTACTATATCACTTAAACTGGTGTTGCATCAGAAAGATGAAGCAGTTTTGCAGAAGATTAGAATAACAGCTGTGTCATTATGACTTATGGTGGACACTCGAAGCATCAAATACCGAGAATTTGTTCATTCGGTCTACACGTATACAGACTAGATTCACCTTCAACCACATTGCATCAAATATGTATCAGGTGTTGCGAACCTAGTAACAAATTAGTTCAATTATGACCAGCAGGATAAATTCCCAATTTCGGTGAACTATAGTATATATTGAAATCCATCATAGTGGTACCATGTACTGACTCGGTAACCATAGTGTTAGTACCATGTACCATTATGGTACAATAATGTTGGTATCGGTTACTAACACAATAGCCATAGTGTTAGTATCCTTTACAGACTCGGTATATCTATTATATAGTGTGAGTTAGCGCTGAAGTCGCATTGTCGTAGACTATATGATGTTAGCTTCACTATTACAGGTTTACACATTCGTCTAGGAGATTGTACCGTCCTATTATTCCACATTCTTCGACCAAATATATAGTGGTTATAGGGCGTAATACCGGCTCCTACTGATGAGTCGCCAGTAAGCACGAAACGAATGTGCATGAGATTATACTTTCCGTTCATGCTGCCTTTGGTTTATCCTTCTGGCCATAATTGGGATAATTTGTTACTAGTTTCGCAATTCCTAATATATACTTGTATATATATTATTTCTCCGCACCAAACAGTTTCTAACTGTTATACATTTCATCAAATTTGTTAGCGATTAACTTAAAATGCACACCCATGTAATGCATTGGCCAGTTGCAAAAATCTTGTTATTTATACTTCTGACACAGTCATACTTAGAGTACGACGGCAAATTGACTAACGAGAATCCAAACCTTATGCCAATGTAATTAGAGATTTGTGCTGCGCTTTGATCCTCTATAGTTATTCTACCTCAGTGCTCTGATGATGCGAGTGGAAAGGGGAAAACGCGTCAGCAAGTGTGAATGACAATAGATTCAATGATTTTTGACGAGTTTTAAAACTCACTCGATGCTTATTTCCAGTACGCACAATTGACACAAAACCTCAGTCGACAACAGTTTAAAAAAAAGGAAATTCATTTTAAACGACTGTCAGTTGTGCTATATAATAATTTAATGTACGAAGTCAGTGATCCAATTGTTCATGGTTTACACTGTAATGGAAAATTTCTAATTATACTCTGTCCAGAAATAGACAAACTCAAAAAATCAGATGTTTCTTGAATGGTTGCGTAGTGCGAGCGTCCCATTTTGATTCTTTGCGGTTTGCGTTCGCGGATTGTGAGTTTGCACTATCAGTTTCGCAAAGATCTGATTGATCCCGATTTACAAGTTCGCATCGAGTTCGTATTCTTTTTGGCAGGATGCGGATTCGTGCCTTTCTTCCGATGGCTACATCTACGTTCGCACTAACCACTGGAAAAGAGGTACTATCTAATCTTCGTTGACTGGCGACGTTTCGATTTGTAATTTACCGAATCATCACCAGGCATCTAACCAAACTTACACAGTAAAATGCAATTTAAAAATAATTGATTGCGCGGGCGGTGATAACAACTTTTTAAATCAAGTTTGCGAGCTTGAAGTAGACACCAATCCCATGGTACTTTACCAGTCGTCGAACAACATGACAAAACTACATTTCCAGTCAAGTTCAATGTATGTGAGACTGCTAGAGGCGAGAACTGCAAATCTAAATTTGATTTTAATATATATTCAAAGAGGTTTGATCCCCGATAGTCAGTTTGTCGTCGTACTCTGATGATGATCATGGAAGGTCGAAACGCGTCAGTGCGTTGCGGCTGGTGGTAGTTTTGTTATGTTGTTCGACGACTGGTTAAATAAAATGGGTCTGGTGTTTACTTCAAGCTCACAAACTTGATTTAAAGAATTATTACCACCACCCGCGCAATCAATTATTGTTAAATTGTATTGCTTATATATGTATATATGGCGAAAGCTGCAAACAATTAATGTTCGTGACTTCATAGAAATTGTGCAGCCGACATTTCCAGTCAAGTTTAATGTATGCGAGACTGCTAGAGGTGAGAGCCGCATATCTAAATTTGATTTTAATATATATTCAATGCGGTTTGATCCTCGATAGTCAGTTTGCCGTCGTACTCTGATGATGATCATGGAAGGTCGAAACGCGTCATTGCGTTGCGGCTGGCGGTAGTTTTGTTATGTTATTCTACGACTGGTTAAATACAATGGTATTTGTGTTTACTTCAAGCTCGCAAACTTGATTTAAAGAACAGTAAAATGCTCACAATAGCAGATTAAGCAAAAAATTGTTTGAGGACTGAAGCACGATAGGGCTTTCCTAACAAATATTGCAACGACGTTTGATTATAATTCTTCTATTCATATTTTCTGGAATACTAATTTTTGGTTGATATACATTTTAATTGAATGAAATATCGGCTGCAATATTTAAATGCGAAGACGACAATAAAGTTAATGCTGCATTGCCAACATTTATTTATATTAAATAGCAATTGTTGTTTTCCCGGTTGCGGAAGAAAATCTTAAAATGATTAGAGCCACAGATTCCGAACCAGACGTGACCAGGTCGAAGCTCTGTCTATGCCAAATTGTGTAAAGTAGATGAAGAGTTCCCAATAAGGATGAAACCGGTCTACTGAATGAATTACCTTTCCCACACTATACAATTCTTAGTTTATACTGAAAATTGTATTTACATATCGGGACAGGTGTTAATATGATTAGCGCAACCTTGATTTAAATAATTATTGTCATCGCACGCGCAACCAATGTTCGTTTAATTATATAAATGTTCAGTTCAATACCACATCCCCAGGTAGCGCGGTTTCTGATCTATTACGGGAGATAAAGAGTGGTTATTTGGAAAGTTAGATCTAAAGAAATGCTCCAGCTAAAGGAAAAGTTAAATAAGCAACACATTATATAGTATAAAACTGAAAATTGTGTGTGGTGTACGGCAGGATGGCTCATTTACTAGCGCAAAGGTTTACGAAACAGACGTGCCCAGTTTCAAGCCCAATTTGTGGAAACTTCTGGACCAGTCTACTGGATGTATTCCAGTATGTATTAGGTGTTGCGAACCTAATAAAAAATTAGTTCAGTTGTGACTAGAAGGATAAACCAAAGGCAGCATGAACGGAAAGTATAATCTCATGCACATACGTTTCGTGCCTACTGGCGACTCATCAGTAGGAGGCGGTATTACGCCCTTTAACCGCTATATATTTGTGTGAAGTATGTGCTATAATAGGACGGTATTTCCCCACATTTCTCACCGAAATATAAATGGTGGGTAAAGGGCTTAATGCCGGCTCCTACTGATGAGTCGCCAGTAAGCACGAAACGAATGTGCATAAGATTATATTTTCTGTTCATGCTGCCTTTGGTTTATCCTTCTGGTCACAACTGAACTAATTTGTTACTAGGTTCGCAAAACCTAATACATACTTGCATATATATTAATTCTCCGCAACAAACAGTATTTACTGGATGTATTGTCTTTTCCACATAATACATTTCTTAGTTTTTATGGATAAATGAATGTACATAATGGGACAGGTGTTAATATCAAGACCTCAAATTTGAATTAAGTAATTTTTATCATCCCCCACCCAACCAATAATAATAATTTAATTATGTTATGTTCAAATCTGTGTAAACACCAATCCCACATTTTGGCAAGTCACACGACATAAAAAATGTAAAGTTATTTCAATCTTTCAGGTTCATTTAGATACTATTTGTGACGGTGAACCAATATACATGCAATGGAGTATTAGTTATTGCGCACCTAATGCCAAATTAGTTCAAATAGAACCAGAAAGATAAACCACAGACTGCATGAACGAAAAGTATAATCTCGTGTAAATTCATTACGCCCTTTTTTCCACTATGAATTTGGTTGAGGAATGTGGAAAAATGGGACGATACAATCTCTTAGACGAATGTGTAAACCTAAAGTAGTAAAGCGAACTTCCTATAAAGTCTTCGACATCCGTATAAGAGATTGCAACGTCCTAATTTTCCATATTCCTCACCCAAATATATAGTGGCTGAAGGGCGTAATACCGGCTCCTACTAATGAGTCGCCAGTAAGCACGAAACGAATGTGCACGAGATTATACATTCCGTTTATGCTGACTTTGGTTTATCCTTCTGGTCATATTTGAATTAATTTGTTACTAGGTGCAGCCAATCAAAATTCTATATATCATATATATTATATATATATATATATTAGTTCTCCGCCACAAACAGTATCTAACTGTTATATATTAATTTGCTGAAGTAACATTTGTACAGATATAGGTTTACTTCTCAATTTTGGTGACATACATGGAAATACGTCGTGTTGGTACCGTTAACCGACTTGGAAACCGTAGTGTTGGTACCAAGATCTTTTTGGTATCATAATGTTTTTATCGAGTACAGATACAAAAGTCGAAGTGTTTGAACTAATTAAAGACTCTATATATATTATTTATAACGAGGTGGCATTGAATTCGCATTGTCGAGACTTTATATGATGTTAGCTTCACTACTGCAGGTTTACACATTCGTATAGGAGATTGTACCGTCCTATTTTCCCACATTCCTCACCCAAATATATAATGAGTAAAGGGCGTAATACCGGCTCCTACTGATGAGTCGCCAGTAAGCACGAAACGAATGTACACGAGATTATACTTTCCGTTCATGCTGTCTTTGGTTTATCCTTCTGGTCATAATTGAACTAATTTGTTACTAGGTGCGTAACATCTATAACACAGTTACAGGTTCATTAACAGATCACAAGGATAGTCGGAGAAACGAGAATCAAACTGAAATATCAATATAGGTTATTTAAAATTGGAAACAGGGCTCTTAACTGTGAATGGGCACACGAAAGCCAATTTTTAGTGCGCCTCTATGAACTATTGAACTATACGGGAGGCGTTTCAGCACTGTTAAATTTTCTCATATCAAGAAAGTCGATTCGGAGAAGTCTGATTGAGACAGTCTCAATCCGCCTCTCACCACTAAGAGGCTCAGAGTTTATTTAAAATCCACATATATCTGTATAATCTATGTTTATGCTCATGTAATTCTGTTTTATTAGCTAATTAGTAAAAAATATAGTAATAAAAATTATTATTATTATTTGAAATATAACCACTGAAGAGAAATGAAAATTTTAATAACAAGCTAGAAAACATAGAAATAATGCATTATTTTAATGTTCATAAAATTGAAACCTGAACAGTTAATATCGTGAGATCTCGGCAATAAATAGTATAAGATAAATGATCAATTAGGACCATTTCTATTATGAAGAAAACAAACGAGTCATTATCAACAACTACCCTGGACTTCGTCTCAATCAAGAAAGTTTAAAGTCAATTGGTATGTTTTCAAATTCAATGTGATCATTTTCATTAACGATAATAATAATATATGATAAGTTTTTAATCTGAGCAAAAACTTACGTGGAAAAGTGTTTTGAATTCTTCGCATTTTGGAAAACATGAAGCTTTCCTGTCATAATTCCATAAACGGACGTGATTAAATATCAAATCACATTTTTGGCGTCACACAACGTAGCCATCTGACACGTTTTGATCTTTCACGTTCCCCCTCCGATCACGTAATATGTGTAAAGTTCATTTAAATTTTCAAATTCATCTTACAATACATCTATTTTTATATATAATTTATTTTAATTGAACATAAACTGCTATCAAGATCTTTTTAAAACTTTTACCACGTCAATAAAAGTTATTAAATTGAGCAATTTCATTTCACACGTGTTATGATAAAAATTACTTAACTCATCTATAGATCGGAAATAGGCACCAATCCAGCGTTTTCCACACATCGCAATACAAAGCACGGCTTCCAATAGTCACACATATTGACACGTGTCGATCTTCTATAGATATTAACGGAGCACGACAGAAAACCGCCTAACATCTTTCAGGCAGTAACACACATACTTTATTGAAAATAGGAAATTCGGTGTCCACCTCTACTTTTATCACATAAATGGTATGTAATTAGACAATGATTAATTGCGCAGATGGTGATAATTATTTAATGAAGGTTTCGAGCTTGCTATAAACACCAGACCTATTATGTACATAAACTTGTCATTATGATATAAGCATTGTATAATGTAGAAAATGAAATTAATCTAGTGGACCGGTTTCGTTCTTATTGTTAACTCTTTAAGTAGTTTTCAGAATTTTGCCGTAGACGTGGATCAAACCGGGTCACATTTTTTCTTTAAATCAAGTTTGCGAGCTTGAAGTAAACACCAATCCTATTGTGTTTAACCAGTCGTCGAACAAAATAACAAAACTACCGCCAGTCGCACGCACTGGCGCGTTTAGACCTTCCTTGATCATCCTCAGAGTGGGACGGCAAACTGACTAGCGAGGATCAAACCTCCTTGCATATATATGGGAAGGAAAATTACTTAAACTGAAAATTAGTAGGCATATGTCGTATAGCGTCCAATCGAAGAAGGAATAAGAGAACACACTGGCGTGGAAAACTGGATATATGGAGAGGTATGATTTGGAAACTTTTCAAGAGCTGCAACATCTATGCAGTTATTCCTAACCGGCCCTCTGTAAATGCCTATCCAAATCATAACTTTCCATATATTCAGTTGTGCACGCCAAAGTGTTCTCTTCTTCCTTCTTTGATTGGACGCTTCCCGACATATGCCTACTCATTTTCATTTCAATCGTTTCTGTTTTTGAGAAAGTAATGCTTTTCAGAAACTCAAAAAAAACTAGCCAATGCATCTGCTATAAAACAAAAGATTAAATAAATAAATTTTCCATTCGTAGACAGACACAAACAGGTAAATTACCAAAAATCCGTCACGCAAACCTTTTATTTTAATGTTCGCGACTAATTTAGATATTTTACTTAGATTAAAGGACAAAACACAGAGGAATGTAGGTTAAGTGCAACAGATTACATGACATAAAAACCTTCCGTTGACTAACTTATTTATGCCTATTTCTGTAGTTTATACTGAGTAGACTTCGTACAATAGACGAAGAAACAGAACTGCACTGAACAAGGTCATCAAGATAAGCTAATCTTTTAGTATAAGTACAATATTTCTGTTCAATATTGTTTACTGCTTTTAAAACACAAAATTGTACGCGTGGACCACAATCATGGGACAAATTTACAAACCCATCTCCAACAAATTTACTTGCATTCTGCATTTTCTATGTGGGTGAGAGAGAGAAGAAGGCCTGTCTGCAATGGTTACGATGAAGACAAGAACACGCAACATCAGGAAGTTGAACAACCGACATTTGCAAATATTTTGTACCTAGGTAGGAAAAGATCCGTTGAAAATTGTAGCATGACAGTTCCGACACTTTTTTCCAGTGTTTAAATTCAACGTCGCCCAATTCAACAAACAAGTCACACAAATATTTAACGGAAAACTTAGCATCCTAAAACGAAGCGAAACATTTCTATGAAACTGTAAAATTACACACACGCATATATATATATATATATATATATATATATATCTTTAATTATCTTAAAATCAAGTTTGCGAGCTTGAACTAAACACCAATCCCATTGTATTTAACCAGTCGTCGAACAACATAACAAAATTAACGCCAGTCTCAACGCACTGACACGTTTCGACCTTCCATGATCATCATTAAAGTACGACGTCAAACTGACTAGCGAGGATCAAACCGCATGGCATATATATAGAAAACGAAATTGGATATGCGACTCTCACCGTCGTACTCTGATGATGAACATGGAAGGCGAAACGCGTCAGTGCGTTGCGGCTGGCGGTAGTTTTGTTATGTTGTTCGACGACTGGTTAAATACAATGGCGATTGGTGTTTACTTCAAGCTCGCAAACTTGATTTAAGGAATTGTTACCACCACCCGCGCAAACAATTATTGTTAAATTGTATTGCCTATATATGTATATGTGGCGAAAGCTACAAACAGTTAATGTTCGTGACTGCATAGAAATTGTGCAGCCGACATTTCCAGTCAAATTCAATGTATGCGAGACTGCTAGAGGTGAGAGCCGCATATCTAAATTCGATTTCCATATATATTCAATGCGGTTTGATCCTCGATAGTCAGTTTGCCGTCGTACTCTGATGATGATCATGGAAGGTCGAAACGCGTCAGTGCGTTGCGGCTGGCGGTAGTTTTGTTATGTTGCTCGACGACTGGTTAAATACAATGGGATTGGTGTTTACTTCAAGCTCGCAAACTTGATTTAAAGAATTGTTACTAGGTTCGCAACACCTAATGCATACTTGCATATATATTAGGTCTCCACAACAAACAGTATCTAACTGTTATATATTGAATTGAATTATGTCATGCTTACCGCGAAATGTGATAACTGATATCGATCAAGGCCAGAGTTTATGGATTTACTGGAGTAACAGGTGTTCAGAAATAGTTGTAATTCTCAATTTCGGTGAACTATAGCATACATTGATATCCATCATGTTGGTATCATGTACAGACTCGGAAACCATAGTGTTAGTAATATGTACCTTTTCGGTACTATAATGTTGGTATCGGTTACTAACACAATAGCCATAGTGTTAGTATCCTTTACAGACTCGGTATATATATTATATAGTGTGAGTTAGCGTTGAAGTCGCATTGTCGTAGACTTTATATGATGTTAGCTTCACTATTGCAGGTTTACACATTCGTCTAGGAGATTGTACCGTCCTATTATTCCACATTCTTCGACCAAATATATAGTGGTTAAAGGGCGTAATACCGGCTCCTACTGATGAGTCGCCAGTAAGCACGAAACGAATGTGCATGAGATTATACTTTCCGTTCATGCTGCCTTTGGTTTATCCTTCTGGTCACAACTGAACTAATTTGTTACTAGGTTCGCAACACCTAATACATACTTGTAATTAAATACTTCATAGCGTGTTCGTCTACTATAACTATTAGCTTAAGATCATTATATACTGTAATACATATTAATGGAGCTTTACTTAAAATAAAAAATATATATAAATATATCTGTCTTGAATGAGGATACCACATTTGCCACAAGTTGTGTTTTACTCCTGTGCGTATTGTGTCAACCCTGAAGATGAGACTGGAAATAACGTCTCGAAATATTGGTGAAAGATCAATGGCGGATCTTGATCCTAAAGCGCTTTCAGACAATCAGCTAATTGAAGGCTTAAAGGAGAAGGGACAAGTGAGAACCCATCAACTGAGGCCAAAAATTACATCATCTGAAAAGATAAAAGGTTCAAGATTTTGCCGACCTATGAGTGCTAACAATTGTCCCGCACAAGAAAAATGCGGTCAAATCCGAAACGAAAAGGACAGCACTGAGAAACAAAATAATACATCTTTTTAACTGAATGGTACATTCGCCTATACGAATGTGGATTTAGACTGTATTGGAGATAAACTTGTATAGATTATTCTGATAAGTGACTTTATAATCTACTAACTCTATATAATATTTAACAAACTTTTAGAGGGTATACACGCAATGGTTTTTGTGATAGAAATCTTATTTTGGCAAACTGTTGTAGTGGTATCTGGTACAGGCTCGTTATTTCGAAACGCATTGCTTTGGTACCCTATACAGTCAAGGTATAAACTATACATCGTGAGATACTTTGTAGTCGCATTGCCGACCAATAGATAGATAGATGGATAGATAGATAGATGGATTTATAGATAGGTAGATCTGTAGATAGATAGATAGTTAGATAGATGGTTGGGGGGATGGGAAATTAGGCAGGCAGAAAATTAGCTAGGTAGGTAGGTAGGTAGGTAGGTAGGTGGGTAGAAATTTTGTTAGAATGATTTGTGGCTGGCTAATTAGTATATCAGATGTCACAGTCATCTTCAATACCACCTGAATTTTGATATGCTTTTGGGTCGATTTAGGTGTAACGCGAAATGCAAATATTAGAAACAATGAAGACTCAGACGCGCAGTAGAAACAAGGCTTCAATGTTACAAAGACTAAATGTTTTAGAGGGAAGAAAATATTGAGTACTCATTTAAATTTACAAATTTAATTTTATTTGAATGTCATTTGAATTCAATGTTATCCAGATATTCTACATCCAACCACTCTCTGACTCTTAATTGACATATAGATGTGCTCTCATTGATGACCGGATATCGATATATTTTATATACTCACGTTGACAATTTAGACACAGGACAAAGCAATAAATTAGTGGTTCCGCCTTCATTGCTCCAAATTAAATTTCATAGGCTGCACATTTAACATAATCCTTGCTTTGTTTAAATTAAGAGCATTTTATTTCAATTTAAATGGACAATTGATGAGTTCTCCTCTCTAATGGAATAAAACTATCTGAAGCGATATTTAATTTTAACAAATGCGCATCAACTGCATATAAAAGCGTTTGTTACTCAGGTGAAAATAACAAAATTTGTTAATCTTTTCCCCAAACAACGTTTCCTATAAAAAACATTTAAAAGATATATTTATCAGGCAATTTGATGCAACATTGTAAGTTAGATTAGTCCCATTTGTCGATTTGATATGTAAAATACAAGCTAGACAATTATAAAAGTAATTTTTTAAAATCAAGTTTGCGAGCTTGAAGTAAACACCAACCCCATTGTATTTAAAAAGTCGTCGAACAACATAACAAAACTACCGTCTGTCGCAAACTTGATTTAATTAATTATTGTTTAATTGTATAAAAGTATTTGTTTTCATTCAACAACATTACGTTTGCATAATTTGTTAGTGTACATTTCTGTTGACTCTATTTCTTATTTCATACGAATACGAGATAGAGTCTATCGTTCCACCATTTATGGGATACCGCATCGGCTCCTGCTGATGAGGAGCAAGTAAATGTGAAAAACGTGTGTCACACTATTACAAATTTTATTCATGCTGAACGTGACCATCTTTTTCTATGTACTATTTCGGCTCGCTACTGGTTTTGGCCTTCTGGCGGATGGAAAAGTCTATACTGACACAAAAAATAAAACAGGAAACCTAATGAAAATTATGTCATTTGGCCCGGTTAAATTAGACTATTGCAGAGGGGTTCGCGTGCATGCAGGATCTTAGCAACCAGATATCTATAAGACCTACTTATTCCTTTAGGAACGAATATGTCTGTAAATGCCCGTAGCCATAGAAATTCCGGCTTGACGACCGGCGGGCTCAAGCTAGTCGACCCGGGATTGGTAACATGAACCTTGCCGGGCCTTAAAGGGACAGCCATCATCCCGTTTCATGTGAAGCCTCGAGTTTGGTCTAACTGCACTGTAACTTTTTGTTAAATGTGTAGTGACGGAATGAGAGCAAGCGTTCCAGACGTGAGGGGCAAGTTTCGGCTGCTGAAGGAAACTCTGGCCACTGGCATCTGGGCAGATAGTGCTCATCAGCTTTGGTTGGCAGACTATCTAGGAGAAGGAAAACTCAGAATAAAAACCATCACTAGGAATGGGCGACCTAGTGTTCTTTTACAGTCCACATATAACCATGACAAGTACAACTTACAATAATTACATACTGCATCGGCCGTCGCGCAGTATAAAAAGGGTCGCCTTATCTGCTGAGCCGTGCAGGGTGGATAAGCGAAAACAGGCTACTGCAGGCAACTCCAACTCTATATTCGATTCTGCGTCCTTTCCTTCCCCTTCCTCTTCTCAATCTTACAATAACTCTCTTTTAGATACTATAAATATGGTTGGTTTAGATCATAACACTGAGCCCAATACTAGGTTGCCAAATATCGAAAATGGTTCTTGTAGACGATCATTCATTAAACCTAAGTTAGGTTTTAACGTAGGCGCATTTAATGTGCGAACATTAAAACAACTTGGACAGCAAGAATCTCTTGCTCGTACGTTGGATAAATTAGAAATCGACATATGTTGCGTATCTGAAACCAGAATACAGGATCCTACGTGTATTACAGAACTAGTTGCACCATCCCTATCTACGCGTTATTGGCTTCGAACATCTGGTTCCACAGAGTCCTCTCAAGCCGGTAAATGGGGCGTTGGTATTGCCCTTAGCGCGCGAGCTGAAGCTTGCTTAATTGAATGGATCCCTTTAAATAGTCGATTGTGTGCGGCACGTTTAAATACATCTACTAAAATCAAAGCAAAAAACCGTTATCATCGTTGCCTCTTCGTTGTATCTGCATATGCTCCTACCGATTGCAGCACAGAAGAAAGCAAGGACGCTTTTTACTCCGAATTAAGCTCCTTACTAAGTAAAGCACGAAGTTCGGATATAGTCCTGGTTATGGGTGACATGAATGCTCAAGTTGGTCGCTTAAGCAACACAGAATTTCATTTAGGTGGAAGATACACTCTAAGCTCGACTCGCAATGATAATGGTGAACGGCTTTTGGATAGCTGCGCTGAACATAGACTATATTTAAGTAGTACAAATTTCAGACGTAGTGTTAAACGTTGTGCTACATGGCGTCCTCCAGCACCCGGACAACGGTGGACTCAAATAGATCATGTAGCAATTAGTTATAGATGGCGTGGTTGCATCCAGGATTGTCGCTCTTTTTGGAACACTTATGTCGACTCGGACCATGCACTTATCCGTTGTAGATTTGCTCTAAAATTTTCCGGGAAAATAATTAAGAATAAACCCCAAATTGATGTAGGCAAACTCGAACAACCGTCCATCCGACAAAACTATGAAAATATTCTTAAGGCTAATCTAACTGGTCTGAATAGCGAAAATCCGAATATACTTTGGTCCAAGATAAGTTCCACTATGCACAATGCAGGTACTACTGTATGTGGCATAGCAGGCCCCCGTAGAAATAATCACTGGCTCTCTGTAAAATCTATGGAGATACTCGAAATAAGGCGCCAAATTCCACCTGGCTCGACTCATAATAATACCCGTCGCAATATAAGACGCCAACTTAAGCGCAGTCTAAAAGGCGATCTCGAAAACTTTTGGAGCAGAAAGGCTGAAGAAATGGAAGTAGCTTTCGCGTCAGGTAACAGTCGCTGTTTGTTCCAACTTATACGCACAACAGGTCCGAGAAAGTTAAAAGTTAGCGAAACTATAAATGATAGTAACAACGAATTAATAACCGATAAAATAAGTCGTCTTGACAGGTGGGCTGAACACTTTAGAGATCAATTTTCTTGGCCACCCGCGTCAGTTCCGCTTCCCGAAAGCATGTCTGCATCAACAGTGTGGAATGTTAGTCCCGAAGAACCATCCGAGTTAGAAGTACGCGATGCAATCCTATCTCTTAAGCGCCGCAAAGCCGCCGGCCCCGATGATCTGCTTCCGGGATTGTTTAAGGATGGTGGCGATATAATTTCAGGAGCGTTGACCAAACTTTTTCATACTATATGGAATGAGGAAACCGTACCACTTGACTGGAATGAGTCGACCATCATTCCCATCTTCAAAAAAGGCAATCGTAATTCGTGCGATAACCATCGTGGTATAAGTTTGACTCCGGTCGTATCAAGGTTATTTGCTTCGATTATCCTACGTCGTCTTAGCGCTTCACGTGAATCACAAACAAGAGAAGAACAGGCCGGATTCCGCGCAGGACGAGGTTGTATAGATAATATTTTTACGTTAAGGCAAGTTCTCGAACAGAGACATTTATATCACCGTCCCACAATAGTCGTCTTTCTAGACTTCAAGGGTGCATTTGATTCGGTGGATCGCAATGTTTTATTCCATATCTTGTCGAAAAGCGGTGTGCCCACTAAATTTGTTAATATTATACGAGCTCTCTACACAAATACTTCTGGTCGCGTTAAGGTTTACAACGAATTAACGCATAACTTTACAACCAGCAGTGGTGTTCGTCAAGGTTGTCCACTTTCCCCATTTTTGTTTAATTTTGTAATCGATGCTATTATGAACAACACTCTCTCACACATTCAGGACGCTGGAGTTGAAGTTCTCCCGGGAGATAAACTAGTCGATCTTGACTATGCGGACGATATCGTACTATTATTCGACAATCAGCATGCTGCCCAGACCACCTTAAATAGATTAGCAAACGTTGTTCCGTCTTTCGGTATGAAATTCGCACCCTCTAAATGTAAGATACTGTTACAGGATCACCCACCACTCACTCCAACGTTGCGACTGCAGAATGAAGATCTTGACATAGTCGACAGGTTTACATATCTTGGGAGCTCTATCAATAACGTAGGCAATATGTCCGACGAGGTGAGAATACGGATCGCGAAAGCTAGAGTAGCTTTCTCGAACCTTCGTCATTTATGGAGAAACGCGAATATTTCACTTTGCCTTAAAGGTCGTGTTTACAATGCATCTGTACGCGCAGTCTTACTATACGCTAGTGAAACTTGGCCTCTTAGAGTTGATGATCTGAGACGCTTACAGGCATTCGATCATCGTTGTTTGAGAAGTATAGCACATGTTGGTTACCAACAACGAATAACTAACGTTGACATCCGTAGACGTATTTTTGGATCTGACAATAAGTGCTCGTCTTTAGAAAAGCAAATAAGGCTCCATCAACTTCGTTGGCTCGGTCACGTTTTGCGTATGCCCTCATTCCGATTGCCCAATAGAGCTCTGTTCTCTCATCCAGCACCAAATTGGCGTAAGAAACAAGGTGGGCAGATTTTGACATGGCAGAAACAATTAAAGTCACTTACATCCAAATTGGGTAGTATAGGATCCACTCGTCTGCCGGGATGGGGTCCTCGTGCACATCACAGTTCTTGGTTAGAAACCCTTAGCGATATGGCAGCGAATCGAGCTCAGTGGCGATCTTGTTGCAGATGTATAGTAGAATCATCTTCGTAACTTTCTTTTCTTAGTAGGGCAAAGTTAGCTGCGAGGTTCGGTTTGTTTATGACGTGATACGGTGAAATCCGCAAGGAAGCTGTGTTGCTGATGTCGCCTTGCCCGAATGCTAACTTGGCCATAATGGTGTTGTGGAGAGGTTTAGTTTGCCTCATTTCTGTGAGTTATCCTGATAAATTTACTCATAGTAGCAAGGTTTTCCTTCTCTCTCTACCCCTCTCCCTCTCTCGTAAATCTCAATAATAATTTATCTAAATTCACTTATATACTTTTTTTCACTCCTTATGGTTATATGGCAGTGAAACATTAGTCACTTGACTTTTGTGTGGCTGGAAATGATGATGATGATGTAAATGCATTTTATTTAAGTCAAGGTTGCGATTTTGACATAAAAACCAGTCCCATTTTATGCATACATGTTTAGTACAAACTAATATTGAATAAGTATTTTTTGAAATTTGATTGAATAATGTAGAAAAGGCATAAATTGCAGTCTGTCTTTATGAAATTCAATTTTTATATAGTCCACCTTATTTTTTCTGTTTTGCACTTATTGGTTACACACCAGTAGAATTCGGCGCTATAGTTACTCTTTGATAATAAATTGGGTTTTTATAAACAAAGCTTAGATAGACGTGAATGTATGAACACAGAGATGATATGTAGGTACTTCGTAAAATTACATTCGCTTTGCTGTGCATATAAATGGTTAATTTTCCTGCCATTTTGGTAATTTAATTGAACGATCATGGATTGAGCGTGCGGAGAAAACAATTATTTAAATCAAAGTTGCGAACTTGATATAAACGCCAATCCCATTATATATACATTTATCAGTATAAACTAAGCAGCGTATAATTTGAAACAGCCAATTCGTCCATAAGACAGGTCCAGAATTTACCGCGGATAGGGCTCGAACCTGAGCACATCTGCTTCGAAGTCTGTGATTCCAACCACGGAACTAATCTGTCGCAGGTTGGCTCCGTGCTCAGACTCCTAGACTGCGAAATATATATGGCCCTGTCAAAGTGAGTGTGAGCAATACTTACTTTTTAATGTAAAAATGCATATTGTGCTTAGTGGAAACTCATTAGTAGAAGCCATTTCTACGCCTCAATCTCGTTTGTCAACAATCATGGAACAGTTGAACTGTGCTGTCTTCTATGCACATATGCCTGTTAAATCTGTGATAGATTAAACTCTTGAACAGTGTGATTTCAAAGACAACAAACTATATAATATCTACATCTAACTTTTATATTCAACCAAACGCTGATTTTAGAGATAGGCACCATTTTACCTGAAAGGAGAATAACCAACATCATAAGCAAATGATACTCCAGAAAAAGCCTTATTCTCTGGCCTCGAATGATTGCATGTTACAAGTATTTGTAGTTTAAATGGTATACCTCTAGTAAGCCTGTGCATTTTATACGCATCTGTGTATTGAGCATGACGCCCACATATCATATCTATCTCTTTCCAACATGAACAAATGGTGTGTAGTTGGTATTATAGGTCTGAAAACCGCGGTGTATTCAGCGCATATTAGAGCAAGATGTATTCTGTCCATTGGTGCATGAAGTAAACATGATATTGCAGATTTAGAGAGAGGTCCCAATCCGCTCTCTCTAGAATCTTCGTCAAACTTATGATAGAATACGGCACAAGATCAGTACAAGAATAGGCCAATGGTCACAAATTAGTTCATCTATCGTCAAAAGAATATGCAAAATTGTAATAAACCGCACCATCCAATATTCTCAAAATTGTTGACTAATTATATAATAGTTTTGAGACGTAGTGCGACTTCAACAACTAAGAAACGCACGAGTATGTTAATGCTAAATTTGGCACGTCTGTGAGTAGTCATTGATTTCATGGGTGATGGTACCAGTTGTTTAAGTCAAGTTTGCAAACTTGAGATATATGCCAATCCTATCTTTTTTAAATAAGCCAAACGACAGGGGAACTACCATTAGTCACCCAACGACAGAAAAAGTAATTGGCATATTAAATAAACTCTGATCACCGTATAATACAAGATTAAAGCATCATTCTACTGTATAAAAAAGTAAGAATAAAAATTTTAAACCTACAATTACAGAAGAATCTAAAATGTTATGCATAGAATAGACAATATTTGTCCAATCTATTCTTAAAGTGATTTTGACCTTAGAAGTGCCTTACCCGCCAAACAAAATAGTCAATCATATACTTTCATTAGGTCTACTCAAAAGGATTGTAAAATAATGCACCTTCATTATGGCGCTCTAAATTCTTTTGTATTCCGAAATAAAACAACGCCTCAGGCAGCAAGGCCTAACCCGCCCTAATTATGCTAAGCTTCAAACTTACATTTAAAGGTAACAATCAACAATAAAAAGCCAAATAGTTTAAGAATTAGACTCTTTGTCATATATATATATATATATATATATATATATATATATATATATATATATATATATATATATATATACATGCATATTTACATGACGAAGAAAAAAGTGAGAGAATCGGTGACTTAGAAAAACTTTTAGAAATTTCATCACTTGTATAGTTCGGTAATTCGTCGGTTATGAAGAAGCTTATACATATCTACTCCCCGGCAAGGTCTTTATATATATATATATATATATATATATATATATAGTGTGTGTGTGTGTGTGTATGGGTTTTATAATAGTTCTGATTTAATCATAAGAGTATATAGATGAATACACGAAAAAAACAGACATTGTCTATGTGGGTGAATAAATAGATGTATATATTTGTGGATAGTTTTTAAACGTGTCACAAGAGGCACCTCATATTTCAGTTTATCAATGAATGATATGGCAATTTTGCACTCTTTCATCTTTGCCAATCATTGCCTATATACACTGTTAACTCATAGACTAGGAGAAAACGATGTGTACCATAGTTCAGATGGATGATAACCTAGTTGTACACCCGCGTCTAAAAGATTTGTGCAGTACCTGAGTAGATATTTCTGAATGAATAGAGATAATGAGCAGTGTAGTCATTGCAATTTACCCGGATGTTACGCGATTGATGTAGAGTAGCGTGATGCAATGACCTCGACCTAATTGAGCACAGGTAAGCACTGACTTCAGTTGCATTCTTGTTATGTCTTCCTGTCAATAAATCTTCTACTGTTCCCCCTTTTAAGGTTATAGCATGAGCCAGATTTCAAATTGGGCTGCATCTTTATGCTTTGAAAATCATTATAAGACGCCCTATTGTCATGACTTAGGCCAATTTTAAACTTATGGGTGAGAAAGAAAGAGATCAATAGAATTTCAAAGCAATAATCATTGCACGATACGTGTCGTGCAGACTCATGCTTAAAATTGATGTCAGATTAGGCAATATTTAATTAGTTTTGTTCAAACTAGTCTCACAGGAAGAAGAACTTACAATACGGGAGTGAGGAAACAAATATCACTGGACGAAATTTTTACAGCATAGCCAATGTAACAGTAGTGGAAACGAAACACTACTATTTTAATGTTATTTATGCCAGAACTACAATCATCAACATCATCATCGCCTGCAACATCATTATCAGGTCAAACAGGGTTACTTCAGCATGAATTAATAATGCTGCTTGGTCTCATATATCGACATATATGAGTTTATAATCTAACCAACTCACATGATAATAGTAGTTGTTATTAATGGTCGTTAATCCGTAATTTTTAAAATATT
Organism: Eudiplozoon nipponicum; assembly: GCA_029291075.1. Lineage (NCBI taxonomy): Eukaryota > Metazoa > Platyhelminthes > Monogenea > Mazocraeidea > Diplozoidae > Eudiplozoon > Eudiplozoon nipponicum. Next base: position 182,318 of record JAQBSW010000351.1, read on the forward strand.
CTTTAATAAGACGTTGTGCTCATTGAGATAAACCACATTCACTTTACTAATATAATCAATAACTGACAGATTGTTTAGTTAATTAAACGAACATTGGTTGCGCGGGCGGTGATAACAATTCTGGCCTGTACGCCCTGTCCGTGACAATTGCTGGCCAGTACATGATGAGTTCCCACTAAGGACGAACCCTGTCTACCGGATGAATTGCCTTTTCTACACTATACAATTCCTAGTTTATACTGGCATATGTAAGTAATTAATGGGTTAGATTGTTTAGTTGTTAAAATAAATTAAATAATAATAGGAGGTAGATTTTGGCATGGTGTTTCCATACATCATTTCCACGAGATATAACAAATAAGCCTGGCCCTTATATCGTGCACGACGGCCTATTCAGTATCGAATTAGTAAGCATATAGAGCTCCTAGTAATGTATGGATGGACAGGAAGCAGATTATCCATTTACATCGAGGTTTGAGGCGTATTTAGCTTGTATTCATTTGATTCGCATGCTTGGAATCTGACGGCCACCAAAATAGTCCGTTGAGTAAAAGGTACACAAAAGTCACAGCAACGGTAAGTTCCAGTCTCTGATGAAAGAATGTCGTCTGCAAAATTATTTTGGGTAAGGTAGTGTTGATCGGATAAATGCATATAAAATCTTTAAATTTTGGAACATTGCACGTTGCGTTAAAACGTTTGGATGTAAGGCTTCTTAGTCTATAGTTATCATTGATATCTTGTGATACTGAGTTGTTTCTCAATTATGAAATCATCAATTACGCGAGTAATAATAATAACTTTTAATCTACAGTTGGCATAATTGATATATTCAAAACAAAGCACGGCCAATCATGGCTATTATCAGAGCGACCACAAATCGTCTAAAGAGAATCGGTCCTCAATTTTTATACATGTTATGGAAAATGTCATAGGTAATGTCTCTTACTCCTAGTAGTCCGTATGAATCGGATTTAACATGAAAGTCGGCTGAAAATTTCAATTCAGTCATCAAAATAACTTTCGTCAGGCCTCCGACAAATGTATACAAGAAATTTAATTGTGAAACATTTGATAACGTTAAACAGTCGAAGAGTGCACGGGTGGTGGTAACAATTCGTTAAATCAAGTTTGCAAGCTTTAAGCAAAAATCCCATTTTACATAACCAGTTGTCGACAACACTGTACGTGCGGCCGGCAGTAGTTTTGCTATGTTGTTCGACGACTGGTTAAATACAATGGGATTGGTGTTTACTTCAAGCTCGCAAGCTTGATTTAAATATTTTATAACGTTGGTGGTGATTTCGATTATACAAATCAGGCCTGCGTACTTAATTTGTTTTCTTTCATTTGCATAAAATAGTAAATCTACCGTCGGTGGCAAAAACTGACAGTTTTCGAACTTTCATAATCAATATAAGCCTGATATTTTGGAAGAGCGGATGTTGCTTGAAAAATACTGAGCAATCTACAGTGTCCTATTATGCCAATAAATAATATCTCATCGAATCGGTGGAATTCTAATTGTATAGCTCGTGTGCTACAATCTGAGGTTTGCTAGATTTTAAAAAAATTCTGGTAAGCCGCCTCAGATACTGTCAAAATTCACCCTTGGTCGGATCCTAACATTTTACAGAAAAAACTGAAAATTCAAACAGGTTGCCTAATACGTCACCATCATTATATAAATTATCAAGCATAGATCCGACTTTCACACGATCTACCTTTTCATCTAAAAATAATTCTCATCCTTGAGAAAAGTTTAAGAAAATTCTATTTTGCTGAAGGTCTCCAATTAATATACCTATCCGTATCTCTTTAGGACCTGGCAAAATTTCGTTAGAAATAATTATTCAAAAATTAATTTTTCAGTTGATAATCCTGCAATAATATTTTATCTGTGCTGTTACTAACACAGGCGGAATTCCAGGTATTTCGTCTCTCAAAAATATTTCGGCGGCTGCCTTCTTCAATTAACCCATCATCAAAAGTTTAAAAAAATAAACTAATACAGCAAGCCATTTGTTTTTAAAAATTTGTGACGAGCGAGTGAACTGAAGAAGGCTACCGCCAATGATCACCGAAACATTTTCAAGAAAAAAAAACAACTGGGATTCATTCTGTGTTAATCAAATCACCGATTAGGGTAAAATCTTGAATCCTTTATATTTCCAGGTGTGAAATACAAATGTTGCTATTAAGGATAATTAAAATTTTCAGTTTTTTTGAAATAGTACTAGAACGATATGACAAAGTCAGAATCAAAAATGATACAATCTCATGTACGCATATATTTCGTAACTACTGGTGAATCATCATTGGGAGGCGGCATTAGGCCTCTAATTCGCTACATATTTGGTCAAGAAATGTAAGAAAGTACAATCTCTTACACGTGTACGTGTATAAATGCAGTATTGGAAATAACTTCATTGCTAAAGTCCGTATAACATTGAATCTACAACTGATTTAATTCGCATACGCCTATGAGATTCCTCCATCTAACTGTCCCAGTATCGTCTACCAATATATGATACATATAATATATATATATATATATATATATATATATATATATATATACTGGGATTTTAGGCGTAAAGCCGGCTATTACTGATGAGTCGCCAGTGCGCCAGTAACGCACGTATACACGAGATTATACTTTTCTTCATGCGGAATTTGAGGCATCCTTGTGGTCCTATATTTGAGCCAATTTGTTACCAGGTGCGCAGCACCTATTACAAAATTACGTTCAGCATGTTTTGATGTCCTAAGAGTGAACACTGTTGCATAATTTTGTCCGCGTTTTGTTAAATGCTGCCTGGTCAGAATAAAGATTTGTGCCATCTGCTTCTTGTTGCCTATCTGATTTTGTACATAATTGTCGGTTCGTATTTCAAGATTGGCTGAAAATAAATTGACTAAAATTTTCTCCTAAAGTAACTTACAAAAGGTGTGTGGTAATATGAAACCGACTGACAATGTTCACATATAAAAAAGAGAGCAGCAATATAGTTTCATAAACAAATGTCGAGAAAAATGTTTCTTTTGCAAACTATTTGCAGATTATTGCATCAATATTTGTTTGACCAGATTGGTTTATTATTTGTCTAATTTACATAAAATACACGATTATAAAAATCCTGTTTCCAATCCACAAACATGTAATCCTGTATCATGGAAGATCGAAACTCGACAGTGCGTTGCGGCTGGTGGCAGTTTTGTTATGTTGTTCGACGACTGGTTAAATTCAACGGGATCGGTTTTTACTTCAAGCTCGCAAACTTGATTTAAATAATTGTTACCACCACACGCGATATCAATTATTATTAAATTGTATTGCCTATATATCTATATGTGGCAAAAGTTGCAAACAGTTAATGTTCGTGACTGCATAGAAATTGTGCAGCCGACATTTCCAGTCAAGTTCAATATATGCAAGACTGCTAGAGGTGAGAGCCGCATATCTAAATTTGATTTCCATATATATTCAATGCGGTTTGATCCTCGATAGTCAGTTTGCCGTCGTACTCTGATGATGATCATGGAAGGTCGAAACGCGTCAGTGCATTGCGGCTGGCGGTAGTTTTGCTATGTTGTTCGACGACTGGTTAAATACAATGGGATCGGTGTTTACTTCAAGCTCGCAAACTTGATTTAAAGCATATAAGCCTGTAGTTCGAAAGTATGGTTTTTTAAAATAGAGCATATTTGCAGCTGTAAAATGTAAAATTTCTTGACTGTGCGGGTATGGATAACGAGAACATAAAGAAAATTTGCCACCTTATTGCATTTAACCAATCGCAATGTAGTTAGATTCAATGCAAGTGGTGTATGAATCAAGCTGGTAAACTTGATTTACAGAATAAATGCAGTTAGGCATAAACTTGACGTACCTAGAAGCACGTCATTCAATATTTGACTATGCTGATATTTCAAGGTAATCATGAAAAAATGAGTGTTATTTCATTGATGCGCAGGATCCGTGCTAACTGGCTACTCATCAGGGCAAAATAAAATACTAATTTGCAAAATATATAAATATAATTACGTTCTTCGTACTTTGACCGAGTAGATATTATTGACTTAATTGAATGTTGCCAAAATTATCGTAAGAATGTAACGATTGACGCCGATTGAGGCCAGAGTATTGTCGGTTTTTTCTATAAAAAAATGAAGGTGGTGAGAATGGATTAAATGATCAAAATTTGGTGAAATTCATCTCATTTCCAGGTTATAGAGTTCATGGACGTTGCAACATCTCATATCTATCTTTAAATGCATAAAAATAATACAATTTGCGGCGCCCTTCTGGACAGAAAGTCATGAGTTCCCAATAAGGACAAGACCGGTCCGCTGGATGAATTGGCTTTTTTACATAATACAATGCTTAGCTTATTCTGACAAATGCATTTACGTAATGGGTCAGGTGTTTATATCAAGGTTGCAACCTTGATTTAAACAGTTGTTATTACCGCCTGCGCAACCATTGTTCATTTAATTATATAAATTTTCAAATCAATACCCGTCTCCATATAGCGTAGTGTTTGTTTTATAATTAAAGATCGGGGTGATTTTAGTGGAATTTTAGGCATAAGAGTATGACATTTAAGCTCCAAATAAATAAAAGACTAACGAATAAACATTAATTATTATATAACCGGAAATTGTGTTTTGCGTGTAGGAAGGATGGCTCAATAATTTGAAAAACAGATTCCGAAGCCGAAGTGCCCATGTAAGACCACTGTCCGCAGCAATTTCTGGACAGAACTTCACGAGTTCTCAATGAGGATAAAACCGGTCTACTAGATGAATTGTATTTTCAACATTATATGATGTTTAATTTAAACTGATAAATTTAGCTTCTTCCAGTTAGCCCGTTTTCTATCGCGTTCTGTTGATCAGGCGTCAAGTTCGAGACGCGTCAGGGAATTTAGCTCCGCTTTGTTGTTATAAAGGTCAAATACAGTGAGATTTTTGCTCCTATCTGATGCGCGAACTTTGGTCAGAATACTTTTATCCCCATCCGCGTAGTTGATGATTGCTAAATTGGATAGTATGTATCGAAATGTGCAAATTCACGGTCAAGATTGCAAAAAAAATGTGCACTCTAGATACAAATAAAGTATAATATATGCAATGACACCTGGTGTGAGCACTTCATTTATGATTTGCCACGCATTCTATATGCATTTTGGTTGCATCGTCTTTAGTCAATTTGCTGTTGTACACTGATGGCGTGCTCGGAAGGTCACAACTTCTCAGTACGTGTGCATGGCTCCAGATTTGCTATTTGATGTGACTGGTTATTCCATAATGTTAAGCTTTGTTGCTCAGTGATGTCCTTCTTCTTGTGGATTTGACCGCCTTTATCTTGTGCGGGACAATTGATAGCACTCGTAGGTCGGTAAAATCTTGAATAGTGTACATTTTGAGGTTCTTTGATTATTGGCCTTGATTGATGGGTTCTCATTTGTCCCTTCTTTTTTAAGCCATCCGTCGGCTGCTTGTCTGAAAATTACGTCGGAGCAAAGTTATTCTATAATTTAGATTTGCAGAAAAATAATAAAGTAAATCCACATTAGGAAATTCTTTTTAAATATTATCCAATTTCAGTTTTGACTGATCGAATCTGTTCAGTTAATCTATTCAAGTATGTATTAGGTTTTGCGAACCTAGTAACAAATTAGTTCAGTTGTGACCAGAAGGATAAACCAAAGGCAGCATGAACGGAAAGTATAATCTCATGCACATTCGTTTCGTGCTTACTGGCGACTCATCAGTAGGAGCCGGTATTACGCCCTTTAACCACTATATATTTGGTAGAAGAATGTGGAATAATAGGACGGTACAATCTCCTAGACGAATGTGTAAACCTGTAATAGTGAAGCTAACATAATCTAAAGTCAACGACAATGCGACTTCAATGCTAACTCACACTATATAATATATATACCGAGTCTGTAAAGGATACTAACACTATGGCTATTGTGTTAGTAACTGATACCTTTTTTGAAATCGATGAGTACCGGATACTAACACTATGGTTTCCGAGTCGGTACATGATACCAACCTGATGGATATAAATTTATGCTAAAGTTCACCCAAATTGAGAATTACAACGATTTCCGAACACCTGTTACTCCAGTTAAACCATACACTCTGGCCTTCATCGATATCAGTTATCACATTTCGCGGTAAGCATGACATCATTCAATTCAATATATTACAGTTAAATACTGTTTGTTGCTGCCTTTGGTTTATCCTTCTGGTCACAACTGAACTAATTTGTTACTAGGTTCGCAAAACCTAATACATACTTGCATATATATTAGTTCTTCGCAACAAACAGTATTTAACTGTAATATATTGAATTGAATGATGTCATGCTTACCGCGAAATGTGATAACTGATATCGATGAAGGCCAGAGTGTATGGTTTAACTGGAGTAACAGGTGTTCGGAAATTGTTGTAATTCTCAATTTGGGTGAACTTTAGCATAAATTTATATCCATCAGGTTGGTATCATGTACCGACTCGGAAACCATAGTGTTAGTATCCGGTACTCATCGATTTCAAAAAAGGTATCAGTTACTAACACAATAGCCATAGTGTTAGTATCCTTTACAGACTCGGTATATATATTATATAGTGTGAGTTAGCATTGAAGTCGCATTGTCGTTGACTTTAGATTATGTTAGCTTCACTATTACAGGTTTACACATTCGTCTAGGAGATTGTACCGTCCTATTATTCCACATTCTTCTACCAAATATATAGTGGTTAAAGGGCGTAATACCGGCTCCTACTGATGAGTCGCCAGTAAGCACGAAACGAATGTGCATGAGATTATACTTTCCGTTCATGCTGCCTTTGGTTTATCCTTCTGGTCACAACTGAACTAATTTGTCACTAGGTTCGCAAAACCTAATACATACTTGCATATATATTAGTTCTTCGCAACAAACAGTATTTAAATCTACATTTTCATTTATTTAATTTGCAATATGCTTATATGAATTGCCTGGACACATTTTCTGTTAGTTTATTTGAAATTTATGTTTATAAAAAAATATCAACTCGGAATTACAACAACAGTGAAAGAAAACCGACGAAAACCTATTAAATTTAAATTGGCAATATATCTTTTTAAATCAGTGAAAAATGATGAGTGTAATGAAATTTTGGTCAATTTGGTCATTACAGAATACGACAAAATTTTATAATTAATATTACAGTACGTATGAGATGTTGTCTAAAATTTCATTAATGTCAACATTATTAAGAATGTGTTGTCAATGGGAAAAAATTTGCCATTACATTTTCACGTCCAAATTAACGTTGTCTCGAATTTTTCCCAACTACTTTTATGCCGAGAGACATAATGCACTCATAGTGTGTGCTTAATGTGGTAGGGAAATTAAAGTTCATCGAAGTATGATTCTCACGCTCGTAATAACGACACGTGCGTGGAAAGTGAAGGAAATGGCTAACAAGCCTTGGTATGCCAATGTGAAGTCTAAAGTAATTCTTTCAACCCAGTGAGCAAATTAGCGACTCAGTGTACAAAATTAGATATTACAATATTTTAGAGAAATTATAGAAACTAATAAACTACCTAATCTAAGATAATTGCTGGCCGACAAATGGGCAACTAATAAAATCCACGAAATGTGGAATAAAAATAGCAAACAAAATAATATACCAAATTATTCTAAACACAACAAAGAAAATTAAAAGACCAAAATTAATTACCAAATTATTAACAAATTAAACGAACATCGGTTGCGCTAGCCGTGATAACAATCACTTTAAATCAAGGTTGCGATCTTGATATAAACACCAAGCCCATTATGTTCACACATTTGTCAGTTTAAACTAAGAGTCGTATATATAGACAATACATTTAAACAATAATTGATTGCGCAGGTGGTGGTAACAATTCTTTAAATCATGTTTGCGAGCTTGAAATAAACACCAATCCCATTGTAATAAACCAGTCGTCGAACAGCATAAAAAACTGCGACTGGCGGTAGTTTTGTTATGTTGTTCGACGGCTGGTTAAATACAATGGGATTGGTGTTTACTTCAAGCTTGCAAACTTTATTTTAGAATTGTATAGTGTAGAAAAAGCAATTCCTGCAGTAGACCGGTTTCGTTCTTATTGGGAACTCATTACGTACTGTTCAGGATGAAGCCTGTCAAATGGATGGATTGCTTTTTCCACACTATACAATACTCAATTTATACTGACAAATGTATGTACATAATGGGTTAGGTGTTTGTATAAAAAAACTAACGTTACATATTAACGAATATTTTTTTACTAACTGATGAGCTAGCTAACCAAATGAATGGATTAAAATAGCATTATAGATGAACACCGGCTCATACACACAAAAATTCATCTATATATAAAACCGCATGTCAATGTAACTTAGCAATTTAATGAATAATTGACCGCATTTTATGAATACGTATGGGATTTTGCTCAAAATACTCTCTGATGTGTCAATGATGGCGTAATATTGTAGCACTTGCTACTTAGGTTGAAGACTAATTATTTTTTGATTGCATGTTTGTCCCTCACGTTTATTAGAAAACAGTTTCTACTTATTTTGGATGCATTCATGTAAGTTTTGCCCTTAACTTCAATGCGCTGTTTAGATAATGTACTCAAGTCAGCTTCAATTGCCCTTAGCACTTGAATACGTCCATCATGATGACATTAATTTATTACTTTCAAGGGCACTTGTAATATTTACTATTATTATGCTCCTAACATGTAATCTCTTCTTGTGCCTCACTTTTAACGTGTATGCAAGCAAGAGAAGGGAAGTATCATGTCTGCATATTTTCTCATCTAAACTTTCTCCTATGCAAATATGAATATTAGACTTTGATTGCATCATTTGTCTTCCATTACAATATGTGATTTTGGTACGCATCCATATTAGAATACTTAGAAATCTGCCAAAATACGTAATATCTCGTAGATGATAAACTTCAATTTAACCTGAGAAATCGCATGTTAAATCGTTTTGTTATCATTGTAAACTGCTTTTATTTTACCACTATTACTAATAATACAGATACTACTAATACTACTGTTGTCACAACGTCTGATATTGTTAATAGAACGACAGCAATAACTAATAAATGACCCGTTGTACTACTGATACTACTACAATTAATTATTACAACTAAAACTAAAATCCCAACATCATACAATATGGTTGCTGCTTTTAGTACATTGACTGCTACTATAAATACTTCAACTACTATTATTAATTATTATGCTAATATTACGTCGACTAATACGAATACTACTAATACCGCTTATACTATTACTGCTACTAATATTATGGTTATTATTACTAATATTATTACTATTAATACTAATACAACTAAGAATATTAATAATAATACCAGCAAAAAGGTGTTACCATTATTAATACTACTATTACTGCTACGGCTAAGAAGATACAATGATATGCATACCGCTAAATATACTACTGTCAAAAATAGCCCCACTACCACCACTATTACTAATACTAAACTACTTCTACTGATAAAAAAATAAATACTAATAATGAAAATGCTACTGACCATAATACTTCTTTTAAAGAATGCAACGATAGGTATTGCCACTAAAATAACACTGATAAAAATAATCCTAATAATACTACGACGAATACTACCGCTACTGCGAGTACTAATACCGCCACCACCTCCAAAATAACAACAAATACTACCAATAATAAAAAAATTAATAATAATGACAATGCAACTAATATGAATACTACTTTTGCGAAAGGATACAAAAATAGGTAAGATCAATAAAAATGCTAATGCTAAAACTAGTCCTACTACAACTACTTCCACTGTTACTACTATTACAACTATTAATAATAATTATAACAATCACAATGCTACTAATATTAATACCACTATTACTGCTATTAATTAAAGGCTATTACGAAAGCTAATACTACTATTAAATAATCGCCGTTAGAAATGGTCCGGCTAATGCAAATAATATTACTACTAATAATATTACTAGCAAAAAATACTCCTAGAATTGCTACTACGACTACTATAACTAGAACAGGGACCATGACATACATACCTGCCCATTACTGCTTCTAATACTAATAATTGTACTACTATTCTTAGTTTATATGTATTAGTATTATAATGGGTATTTTTGTTTTTGCAAAATTTTGTAGTCGATTCTGCTTTGGGTGTTGTTGTCCACTGTTTTACTTTAATTAGTTATATGAATTTGGTTGCTTAACAAAATTTGGCCAGTTAATAAATACACTGTAGGTTGATGAACAATTCATCAATAATTCTTTCAAAATTAAGCCCATAATTTCTATTTAACACTAACAGATCATTGCATTTATTATTTTTTTCCAGAGTAGACTTGTACCTTAAGAAGTCTGTTGAAGACATCCTGGTTCGCTAGCTGTTTGGCCATTCCTCAAATGTTCTTCTTATAAGTGTTTGCCTGTCATTAAATTTAGTGTATTTAATTTATGAAGAATATTGTTGATTTTTTTACAATTCCAAAATAACGGAATGCAGCTATCCTTAATTTTGTGGTTGGTTAAAACGATCAGTTAGATAAACTTTATGGACTTGAGATATAAACCAATTCCAAATTTTAACTAGTTTTACTCCAAGTCAAATCTATCGTGTCACCAATATTCATTGAAATCTATTGTCTGTCACACGAACTGATCATTTAGATCTGGCATAGTACACGACAGCAAACTCGCGAACGAGATTCAAACTGCTGTAAGTATATAATTTATTTAAAATAAAAGTGCGAATAACGCTTCCAAAATTTATCTCACATTCTTTTGCCAGTAAACAAAGATGTGATAGAACCGCATTTCCAATGATTATATAATTAAACGAACATTGGTTGCGCGGGTGGTGATAACAATTATTATAATCAAGGTTGCGGTCTTGATATAAACACCTGACCTATTAATTACTTACATATGTCAGTATAAACTAAGAATTGTATAGTGTAGAAAAGGCAATTCATCCAGTAGACCGGTTTCGTCCTTATTGGGAACTCATCATGTACTGGCCAGAATTTGCCGCGGACAGGACTCGAACCTGGGCACGTCTGCTTCGGAATCTGGTGCTCTAACCACTGGGCCCAGTACATGATGGGATTCCAATCAAGGACGAAACCGGTCTACTGGATGAATTGCCTTTTCTAAACTATACAATTCTTAGTTTATACTGACATATGTAAGTAATTAATGGGTCAGGTGTTTCCCAATGGTTGTTATGACCGATGTTGAAGCCTTCGGAAGAAAGGGACGAATACGCACCCAGCCCGATTGAAGACCAACAGATGCATACATGGAAATTGTGATCAATCGGATTTTCGTGAAAGTGTTAGTGCAAAGCTAGAGCCCGCGTACGCAAAACGCGGCATTGCAAAATATGAAGTTGGCACCAGGCAAAAATTCACCTCCTTTGTACTGGGTTGCCAAAATTCTGTGCCGTCGCAAACATCACTACTTTACAGTCTTCGACTCACTTATTTTTTCATTTAATGAAGCACTTACAGAACGCACACATGGTGATGATTTTTACTTTAATTAAATGTTACTAACTTTGGATAAACCCTAAGCCCTATGTCTCTGATCAGTCACACATTATAACTGAACTTCGGCCAAGCTTACATTCTGAGGTATTTCAACTTCCATGGTCATTAACAATGCACGACGGAAAATTGACTAACTAGGCTCAAATCTCAATATATATATATATAAATATATTTATTTATTTTTTTTTGTAGAGGCCCTTTGGTCACTACCATAAGGGAGTCTCTTGGATGCCAGGCCCGGAAAATCCATATATGCGGAATGATCATCTATCTTGGAACACTTAAGTTCCTCTGAACTATCTCTTAAGCTACAATCCTTAAGTCCGCTAGCCAACTGCTCTGTATCCTCAGTATTTAATAAACCAGACATGATATTATTAAATTATTTATAATTTATATATTATATTAATTAAGTAAGCTTACCCGGATACGCTGATGTCCACAAATTTACTGAACTGGAATGATTGAGACCTTGAAACAAATATTCACTTAAATTACCCAGAGCTAAACTTGTGGTTCTTTTCGCTGATAATTAAAAACAACAAAATGACGAGGAGATTTGGCTAAATTTTAGTATTCACAAAGTGATATCGGAGATGAAACCATGCAGTGTCCCGCTTATGCAATATATGCAATATATATATATATATATATACATATATATATATATATATATATATATATATATATATATATATATATATATATATATATATATATACGGAACTGAATACAAGAAATGGAAATCTCACTCATAGTAGACTTACATACGTTTAACTTTATTTGGATATTGTAGTACAATTATTATGCAATGAGGAAAATAACTTCTTTGATGGTGCGGATGGTGATATCAAATATTTGCGACCGATTAGAAAGATTATAAATATTATTTTACTTAAATTAAAAAAAGATAATATCCCGAGTAAACTAGGTTTGTCAGCCTGGAGTGACACAACATCTTCGAGGAGGATAACCCTGAGCAAAATTTTTTATTCGCTACAAGAAAATGGCCAATCTAATGATATTTCATAGGTCACACAACTACAATGATTTCGACTTACAACGAAACTGTAAGGCAACGGCCAGTGGGTCATACACCTCTGTTCGTGTTCATTGTTGCACCTACTTTGTTTAACAATTCTGCCCATGCAGATTTTTTCTTGAGTTAACCAGGACAAACTTCTACGAAGATAGAGATATTGATAACCAGCTTGCTGACATTGAGAACGCTATGTCGGCGGAAAACGGAGGCGAACACCAGCCAGTCAGTGACTGTGTTGAGTAAACATCCATGCAGTGCACTTTGCAACTGTATGCTTCAGAAATAAACGTTTGACCAATTTTGATGAAATGTTTTAGTCTAAATTGAACGGTGCCTTGCTGCTAGTTATCCAAGAATTAGTCTATCTAGGTCCTTCAGAACATCAGACGGAAAAACTCAGAACTTAATGTTCATAAGTTTCAACCTTACTGCTACTATTATATAATTAAACGAACATTGGCAGGGTGGCTTAATGGTTAGAGTGCCAGATTTCGAAGCAGATGTGCCCAGTTACGAGCCTTGTTCGTGGCAAATTCTTGCCAGTTCGTGATGAGTTTTAAATAAGGACGGAACCGGTCTGCTGGATGAATTGCTTTTTCTACACTATACAATTAGTTAGTTTATACTGACAGATGCAAGTATGTATTAGGCTTTGCGAACCTGACAAATTAGTTCAGTTGTGAACCAGACGGACAAACCAAAGGCAGCAGGTACGGAAAGTATAATCTCATGCAACATTCGTTTGCGTGCTTACTGGCGACTCATCGGTGGTGAGTCCGGTGGGTTGCGCCTCTAACCACTATCTATTTGGTAGAAGAATGTGGAATAATAAGACGGGTATTATTCCAACACTCTTTCTCACCCAAATATATAGTGGTTAAAGGGCGTAATACCGGCCCTACTGGATGAGAAAGTCGCCAGTAAAGCGCGAAACGAATGCGCATGAGATTACGCTTTCACGTTCATGCTGCCTCTTTGGTTTATCACTTCTGGTCACAACTGAACTAATTTGTTACTAGGTTCGCAAAACCTAATACATACTTGCATATATATTAGTTCTTCGCAACAAACAGTATTTAACTGTAATATACTGACAGATGTATGTACTTAATGGGTCAGGTATTTATATCAAGTTCGTAACCTTGTTTATAGAAAATGCTGCTACTAACCTTGGGAAAATATGCAACCAAACCGGGAATACTCCTTCTATTTCACTAGGAACGAAATCCAGGTTATTCAAGTTCAATACACCTTAAATATACCGTTATGCCACTGAGAATTGTGAAATCTCCGATCATAGCTGCCTGATGACTTACCGCGAGTTGCGTTCGCGGGTTGGTGCTTTGCAGTAACAGCTTCACAAAGATCCGATTGATCACCATTTACATGTATGCATATGTCTTGTCTTCGATCAGGCTGTGTGTGTATTCGTCTCTTTCATCTGAAGACTTCGACATCGTTCAAACTAACCATTGGAAGTGCGATGATGTACAATCTTACATATACATAGCTGCCTGAGAGTAGGGATAGCTTTGTAGATAGTTATTTTCGCTCGACGTGATTTAGTTCATTATAACCTAAGCGTTAGGAGTCATAAAACAGGTGCAAAATTTACGAGCTGACCCGTTCCATTCAACCGCTTTTTGATGGAGCATCATCATCATCAAACGTGGTTATGGGATGCCAGTTGCGTTGGTCTGGACGTTATCAAAGAAGTTCATGCATATATTCTGTCCACCAGACAATCAAAGCACTCAAAAATGAAAAATAGGTGACCAAGCCATTCAATGACCGGAAAATATTATTCATGATATCGAACTGTTGATCTCGATGCGCTGTAATCTCATCAACTACGAGACTCTTAAGTGGATAAAATCTTAATGATTCTGATCAACCTCATTGTGTATTCCAGAAGAGCCTATGCTAATATGTCAGAATTAACTAGGCCGCTCCACTGATCTCTGCCTTCCGCCAGGCTCCCACAGAATTTCTTTCGTTCAATTTGCTTTTGGTTATTCAGGCGTAAAGTGTGGCGTGTTGATATAACCTAAATGGCAAATAATTGTATCCAGTCACGCGATTTATTGCCTACTATTCCTAAGTTGATGACTAGCCGTCTTAAGCTCCGGATCAACATAGGTCAAATTTAACTTATTAAAGGCGTTTAGCTTCTCATTATACTAGATGAACACTGTAACCTACCCATGATATTCTTTTGATGGTTCTGCAGTTTGCACTAGTAATACTACAATAATCCGATTGATCCTCATTTCCGAGTACATACCGTGTCCGTCTCCGTGATGGCTGGGTACTGAATGGCCCTTTCACTCTGAAGGCTTCCACACCTTTAGTACTGTCCACTAAAATTTTTGGATTATCAAATATTGCTGACTGTTGGATAACATTTTGATGCTTCATTTCCAGGACTTTTGTCAGATTTATAAATAACACTCAGTACACAGTTCACGTATTACCGAATCAAGAAATCTGTGGTAACCTCGTTTGAGACAGATTTATTTAAATTTGTATTTATTTCAATATTTATAGTCCAACATTTCCAGTGCTTAGTAATAAAGGCGTGGAAGCCTTTGGATTGAAGGGAAAAGTCAATACCAAACCATCATAGACACTGACACGACGTGTACTTGGAAATGAGAATCATTCTGATTATTGCAGAATTAATAGTGCCACTCACAGAACCACGAAAGAATATCATGGATACGTTAAATTTGGTGATCACAGAGATAAAAAAACAATATCATCAGCACTTATTGATCGAAATTCACTAATCTCTGAAGCTTGTCTTCTTTAACTGCAATCATAACATCATCCTCAGTTTAATCAATGTTAACTGGATGAATTACCTTTTACACACTATACAATTCTTAGTTTGTACTGAAAAATATAAGTAATAAATGGGTCAGGCGCTTATATCGAGATCGCAACCTTGATTATAGAAATTGTTATCACCGCCCGCGCAACCAATGTTCGTTTAATTATATAAATGTTCATTTCTGTACCACTTCCCCATGTAGTGTGTTGCCTGTTCAGCAATGACAGATTGGCCATGGTTAGTTGGAACTTTGTGTCTAAATGGATGCCATATGAGCTCCACCTAAAGGAAAAATTGACTAACCAAGTTACATTAGTTAGTATATAACTGAAAATTATGTGTAGTGTAGTGTGCGGCAGGATAGCTCAGTGGTTAGAGCACCAGATTCCGAAGCAGACGTGCCCAGGTTCGAGTCCTGTCCGCGGCAAATTCTGGCCAGTACTTGATGAGTTCCCAATAAGGACGAAACCGGTCAACTGGATGAATTTCCTTTTCTACACTATAAAATTCTTAGTTTATACTGACATATGTAAGTAATTAATGGCACAGGTGCTTATACCAAGATCACAGCCTTGATTATAGTAATGCAAATGTTAAAAAATAATAATAATTAAAATATTTCTTAAAATAACTGTAACAAAAATTGACAAATAAAAAAATTAATACAAATTAGCCTGTGTCAAACATATTCGTGTTTGTCCATTCTAACAAAAGTTAACGTTGGAAACAATTAAATGCGAAAAATGTTAATGGGCAATCATCATTATTATTGTTTAGTCCATCTATGCCTAGCAGTGGATTACAATGGGAGCATAAACGCGGAATTACAACTTACTGTGATTCTCGCGTACGCGAGTTTATACGGGTTAGCGGATTTCTTTGTGTCTAGCCCTGTGATTATTGCTCGTATTGAACAAAACAATTGCATTTTGGCCTTGCCCTAATTCAAGCAGTGATATTCGGGTGCGGGCCATTGTTTGTAAAGAAAGACAGAAACTAAACTGATGGAGCAGTATTATTTTTTTAAATGAAAATTCGGAGTGCGTGCTATTCAGGTTTTCATAACATGCGTTTCGGGCTTAGCTTAGACTAGGATGCCAATTATTTTTACTGAATACCGCGAAAGAAAAAGGCATACAGAAGGTAATTTAAACTTCTCCCAATTACGAGGAAAGAGGGCATATTTAAATTTGAATTAATGACAGTTTATTCGATAGCAGCCACGAACTTGAGTGAATTTAGCAGAAATCAATGGAATTTCATATTCATATGAATTTGTACACTTTAAAAATATCATGTTTTCCAAAATGTACACGTATTAACAGACGTGGACTCTGGTTATAGCAGCTCAGGCATTCTGCTTTTTTTAAAGATTTAATCTGGACACGATTTGTACCCAATTCACAGTTTCATTGCAGTTCTGACCATAACGTTTTTAACGTTTTTTGTCTAATATTATAAGCTATAAAATACTGAAATTTTTTATTGTGCAAGAGTGCTAGGAATTTTCTAAAATAGATTTGCGAACAACGATTATTATTTCTTAAAAGAATGAAAAATTCAAAGATTGGATTAATCAAAATTACCCGGTCTGAGTTTTTACTAACACAGACTGAATTCCAGGAGGGGTTTTGTGTGACAATGGCCGCCGAAGTATATAATAATAATAATAATTATTATTATTTGTTTGAAAAAGAGCTCACGAGATTGCTTACAAGAATCAATAATGCAAGTATGTATTAGGTGTTGCGAACCTAGTAACACATTAGTTCAGTTGTGACCAAAAGGATAAACCAAAGGCAGCATGAACGGAAAGTATAATCTAATGCACATTCGTTTCGTGCTTACTGGCGACTCATCAGTAGGAGCCGGTATTACGCCCTTTAACCACTATATATTTTGTTGAAGAATGTGGAATAATAGGACGGTACAATCTCCTAGACGAATGTGTAAACCTACAATAGTGAAGCTAACATCATATAAAGTCTACGACAATGCGACTTCAACGCTAACTCACACTATATAATATATATACCGAGTCTGTAAGGATACTAACACCGACTCCTACTGATGAGTCGCCAGTAAGCACGAAAGGAATGTGAATGATATTATACTTTCCGTTCAAGCTGCCTTTGGTTTATCCTTCTGGTCACAACAGAACTAATGTGTTACTAGGTTCGCAACACCTAATACATACTTGCATATATATTAGGTATTCGCAACAAACAGTATTTAACTGTAATATATTGAATTGAAAGATGTCATGCTTTCCGCGAAATGTGATAACTGATATCGATTAAGGCCAGAGTGTATGGATTTACTGAAGTAACAGGTGTTCAAAAATTGTTGTAATTCTCAATTTCGGTGATGTTTAGCATAAATTGATATCCATCAGGTTGATATCATGTACCGACTCGGAAACCATAGTGTTAGTACCATGTACCTTTTCGGTACAATAATGTTGGTATCGGTTACTAACACAATAGCCATAGTGTTAGTATCCTTTACAGACTCGATATATATATTATATAGTGTGAGTTAGCGTTGAAGTCGCATTGTCGTACACTTTATATGATGTTAGCTTCACTATTGCAGGTTTACACATTCGTCTAGGAGATTGTACCGTCCTATTATTCCACATTCTTCTACCAAATATATAGTGGTTAAAGGGCGTAATACCGGCTCCTACTGATGATTCGCCAGTAAGCACGAAACGAATGTGCATGAGATTATACTTTCCGTTCATGCTGCCTTTGGTTTATCCTTCTGGTCACAACTGAACTAATTTGTTACTAGGTTCGCAATACCTAATACATACTTGCATATATATTAGTTCTTCGCAACAAACAGTATTTAACTATAATAAGAATCAATAATGGCGGAATTGAATATGCCTATGCCAATTACTGGAATTCATTCGTGAAGTAATTGAATGTTAATTAGAATCGAAAAAGGTCAAGTTGAATGATATCGATATTTCAGGTTAAAAGAAGGAAACGAAACCATGTATTAAAACAAAAATTCTACGCTGCAAATCTTGAAATCGTGGCAAACAAAAAAGTAATGCGAACCAAAATATGAACAAATGTTAATGCTATTGAAAGGTAACTAACAATTGGCCCATAAACCGTTAGAATTACGCAAATGTTTATGCTGTGTATGTTGACTATTCGGGATTTGCGTTCGCAGGTTGTTGCATTGAAATTACGATTTCGCAAAGATCCGACTGATCCCCATTTCCAAGTACGCATCGATCTGGTCTTCGTTTTGGCTAGTGCGGATTTGTCCCTCACTTTCGAAGGCTTCAATAACGTTCATAATAATCAGTGTGCACTAATCATTCAAATCATACCTGGTCACAATGTATTTGATAATAAAGGTATCAAATATCTTTACTTACGTAATGCAGTCTGGTATTTAAATTAATTTGTATATTAATTTAGTGGTTTATATCGTTTAATTAATTTAGTATGTTCAGGATGTTCTTCATTTGTAACAATGTTTTCTATTGAGTAGAGTTTTTCGATCAATATTAGGCTGTCACAGGTTCAAGGATTATGCATTTGCCTACATCTATTTCATATTCGTGTTCCATTTACTTATTGATTGATCTTATTGGCCAATTCTATGCATTAATATTATTACTAATATTATTTCTCTTTTTAATTATTATTACCAATTATTTTTGAAATATTTGTATTATTACTATTCTTATTGCGAGAAACTAAGATGCGCCAGTAAACAATTGTAGTCGATCAACAAAAATTGCATTGAATCCACATTTTTTATCGAAAATATTTTGGAAGCTAATTATAAACGGAGAACATTTTAAAGAAAATTATTGGTTTTCTAACGAAATTACCAAGTTGTTTGAGAGGAAACGTAACGGATGCTGCATTTGTTTGTGTCCAAAGCTTATGCACTTTAAGGTGAGTAATCAAGAGGATCATTTTATGCTTGATTAGGTTCTCATTTTCCGGTCATTGCCTTATTATTCCTCTCCACAAATATATACGTGACAGATGAAGCATATTCCAATATAAATTGCAGTTTGACCCCCGTCAGTACGTTTACTGTTATACTTCAATCCTGGCATATAAATTTTGAAACTGGTCGAAACGTTTTAGTGAAGGTGATTTACCATACTGTACGAGAGTTAATAGCGTAATTTTATACAAGATTGATGTTTAGTATAGCCTATAAATTTAATTATCAAGCGCTTATTTACAGTCTACAAAAATTGTTACACAATCAATTTTAAATATAAATAAATATATTAAAAAGAATATATATATATATATATATATATATATATATATATATAAAGAGAGATAGAGAGGGATTTTATGATACAATAGAGAATCAACAAGTATGATTTAAAAAGATGTAGAAATTTGGTTATACGAAGAAAAATACCACAGGCTTCTTGTATATTATATAAACTTGTCAGATTACCTTATGAATTATAGGATTGAATACAAAATGTGACTCGCAAGATTTCAGACATTAGCGTCAATCTATAAGACGACCATTTGATGCAGTATGGCACACCAATGCTAAAATAAGCCGTTTTCAATTCAACAACTTGCTTCGCAAATGAACTTCTACAAAAAGTTTTTGCCTAAATTAGTTTTTTTGGTAAGTGAATCTATTAAATGAACATTGGTTGCGCGGGCGGTGATAACAATTATTATAATCAAAGTTGCGATCTTGATACAAGCACCTGGCCCATTACATACATACATATGTCAGTATAAACTAAGAATTGTATGGCGTAGATAAGGAAACTCATCAAGTAGACCGGTTTCGTTCTTAGTGGGACGGACAGGGCTCAAACTTGGACATGTCTGCTGTGCGGCAGTGTGTCCCAGTGGTTAAATCAACAGATTCAGACGCAGACATGCCCGGTTTTAATTCGAGACAGTACGTGAAGAGTTCCCAATAACAACGAAACTGGTCTACTGTAGGAATTTCATTTTGTTACATTATAAAATGATTATTTCATGCTGACTAATGTATGTATATTATGAGACTGGTGTTTACATCAAGATCGCAAGCTTGATTTAAAATTTGTGTGGTTTAACCTATGTGCACCGAATAATTGGCTCTCAAAGTTAATTTCATTTATGCAGGCATTGCTCATAGGACGAATAATTGAAGTTAGCATAGTTTTTGTCGACCTATTAAACCAAGGTGTATACCTAATTATTTAATTACCTGATCCGTGTTCTGTGCAACAAGTTTTTTACGCACGATTTGCTCAATTTCTTTCGGAAAATTTCGAGTCTTTTTTCCGAATATCATTGTCAACTGTAAGTTCAAAACACCACAAAATTGACCAATAATAAAGGAAGTATCATATTTCATTTACTCAACTTAATTTATGCTTACTAGCAGATCTCATAACATTCACCGTCTCTTCACTCCTCATTTGATTAATTATCAGCAGTAGTCAAGATAATCAAAGGAGCACAACAATGTGACACATCCATTAGCCGTAACTTTCGCTGGAAAGTCACTGCTTTCTAAATAAGGTTTGCCAACTTGAGACAAGAACCGTTCTCGTTTTTATTTAACCAGTCACACAACATAGCAAAATCACTGTCAGTGGCAATTACTGATGCGTTTGTGTAGTAGGTGTTTCGCAAGTAGTAACAGATTATTTCAAATAAGATCATAAGGATACACCAAAGACTGAATGAACGGAAAGCATAATCTCGTGCACATTCACTTCGCGCTCACTAGCAACACATAAGTAGGAGCCGGTGTTACGCCTTTTATCCACTATATATCGTGTTAGCTAGCTTGAAGTAAACACCAATCCCATTTCATTTAACCAATCGTCGAACAACAGAAAAATTGCTGTCAGTCACACGTACTGAGGTGTTTCGACCTTCCATGATCATAATCAGATTTCGAAGGCAAACTGCATAGAACTTGTGCAGCCGAAATTTCCAGTCAGGTGCAGTGTACAATTAAAAAATCACTGATTGCACGGGTGGTGGTAACAATTATTTGTATTAAGTTTGTGAGCTTGCAATAAACACCAATCCTATCGTATATAACCAGTCGTTAAAGAACATAACAACTGGCGGTTGTTTTGCTATTGTTCGACGACTGGTTAAATACATTTAGGGTGGTATTTTATTCAAGCTCGTAAACTTGATTTAAAGAATTGTTACCACCACCCGCGAAATCAATTATAGTTAAATTGGATTGCCTATTCATGTATATGTGGCGAAAGCTGTAAACAATTAAAGTTCGTGACTGCATAGAAATTGTGCAGCCGACATTTCCAGTCAAGTTCAATGAATGTGAGACTGCTAGACGTGAGAGCCGCATATATAACTTTGATTTCCATATGAATTCAATGCAGTTTGATCCTCGCTAGTCAGTTTGCCGTCGTACTCTGAAGATGATCATGGAAGGTCGAAACGCGTCAGTGCGTTGCGGCTGGCGGTAGTTTTGTTATGTTGTTCGACGACTGGTTAAATACAATGGGATTGGTGTTTACTTCAAGTCAAACTTGATTTAAAGAATTGTTACCACCACCTGCGCAATCAATTATTGTTAAATTGTATTGTCACATCTGTATTTATGTTCGGCTTTACTTTATATTTTTAAACCCCACACGAACAAAGCATAAAATTCTAAAGGCATAAATTGTAAACGTAAAATCCTCCAAGACAGCAAGACGGAATGTATATTTGTGCTCTTTCAAAATGCATACATACGACTATTCGTGGCCTAGGCCATCAGCAGCTTAAAATATCAATAAATGTGCTGCTTCTAATCATGTTTAATTTTGTAACAAAGTTAGATGAGTGCTCATCTAAAGGCACAACGATGTGGCTGTAAGGTAAAGGTAGAAACGACTCGTATCAACTGTTTACATTAGCATAAATTTGCACGTGGGTGTACTCAATGAAGGCAAATATCAGACCAACGCATACACACCCACATAAAAGCGAGGACACACTCACATGAGCATGCACTGACATGCGTGCATGAGTATTTGCATAAAGCACACTCTAGGTAAGGTCCAAACCGGACCATCCAGTCCTATTAACTGGTGTACATTCTCAAATACACATGCATAAACACCTGAGCTACATTAAGAAGAACCATGCTTAACAGACATGCATGCGCGCGATTTCTGAGTCTTGCAGAATAGTAGCCTCGTACAGTTTGAGGACAGAGAGCAGTGCTCTTTCAGTTATATTCTGCACCAAATTTGACGTAAAATAAAAAATCTAATGCTATCTATAGTATTATTAACACTGATAAGGCAAACTGCACCATTGTCAAAAGTTGTAGCTATGGTGCTTAAAGTTAATTAGTAATAGCAATAGGACATAGTACTACATTCACTATTTGTATTCTGCTATTCCTATTAGTATCCGTATTATAAGTATGGATACAAAAACGTTTATTGGTTAGGCTAGATATTGTACTCTAATAAAGGTTACGTGCTATCAATGACCGGTCTTAATTTCTCTCTTTCTTTCTCTTTCTATCTCTCTCTCTCTCTCTCTGTCCTACTTTTACAATAGGCTCTAGCATTAACCTCTCTGCATTTGAGTAGCAGTTTACCATTTCTGAGAATTTTATGTAGTTTAGTGGATGTCTACTCAGGCAATGAGAGAAGAAACGAAAGAAATCTGGCTGCCTATAGCCATTCTGAAATGCCTTGAGAAATCTGTCACTGTATAGCTAAAATTATTTATAATTTATAAGCAAATTAGAGTAAAGTACTTTACTCTTGTAGAAAGGTTATGTGCATGTGTGTAGGTGTGTGTTTGAGTCTTCGTATTTAGGTGGTGTTGATGGTAAGTTATAAGGTATTTAAAGAGAAGACATGCGGTGGAACACGTGAGAATAGTTGAATGTCTCATCCGGACTGGCTGGGCAGCCGCTGACGGTCACTGACGAGTCTCGTTGGTTCAGCTGTGATGTGCACCTTAACTGTGTGGATGGACTTCGACATGTGACACGTCGTGCTGTCTCGGATGTTGTGCCGCCATTTTCTTGTGATTTAAAAAAATCGTTTTTCGCTCGTTATAGTTCTACTGAATGACTGTTTACACGCGTGTATGAAATTGTACATTCGGATTGACCTAGGAAACTACAGCAACAACTACATTCAATTATGACGTGAACTCATTGTGCACGAATGAGAACTCATTTGCATAGGTGTAAATTAGTTGGTGACATCGGCAGTTCGCTAAATGACTCTCGACCAGATCCAGTCGGTGACTGTAGAAACAGGTAAGAATAATGTTGTAATGAAAATTTAAATTACTATGTTTATTTATGAAGAAGAAGACGAAGTGTTTAACAATTGCCAAAATAATTGAAGATATAATTTGGTATTTTTCCACAAAAGGCCTTTAATTCTGTCAAAGTTAGAAGCCAGATGATTGCTCATCATAGCCGTAGGGAAAAACAGAATTAGTATTATTTCCAGATTTTAATCAGTAACACATATGAACGCGGATGGTGGTAACAATTCTTTAAATCAAGTTTGCGAGCTTGTAGTAAACATCAATCCATTTGTATTTAACTAGTCGTCGAATAAATAGCAAAACTGACAGTAACACACTTGACAGATTAATGCTACAAATATTAATTGCAGTCACGCAATAAGGTCGGAACGTGATTTTTAACACCCGAAAAAAAAAAACCTTCACTATGCGTATGAGAGAGAGAGGAGTATATATATATATATATATATATATATATACATGGATGACATCACATAAATCTTAAAACGTTCATATATGATCAGGTCGGTAGGCCAATGTCAGCATGGAAAAGAAGTGTAATCCAATTAAAACCTTGTTTAGATTGCGCAGCCGAATATTCATTATTTCAAAATGTCGCGTATATTGTTAATTAAAATTTTATTCTACGGTCAATTATGTACACTTCAGAATTTGTATGGTTACCTCCTAACCAGTTGGTTACGTTCTGACTTATGGTCTGTATGCGAAGCGCTAAATTGTGCGACTGGGTGAACAAAATAGGATTATATATATATATATATATATATATATATATATATATATATATATATATATATATGTATATCTAAGTCCGTTAACTTGACTTAAAAGTCGCTAAGAAAATTTGTGCATAAATCGTTTATTTAATGAACATATAGCTGTTCCATCACCTGCGAGTGTGCATACGTACACATGTCTGCACGTGCAAATTTGTGTTTCTGGATTTTAATAGGCATTATTAATGGGGTTATGCGTCCGTCAATATCCCTCATTAATACACGTGTCTGAAATAGGAGTTGTGTAGTTGTCATAAGTTTGGGAGTTTTCAATAAACGACACTATTTATTAACCTGATGCCATTTATAATGAAACAGTTGTTACCATAAATATCGTTTAATCAATGGACATAATATTCAGAAGATGCAATTAGCGTTATGAATAGTGGATTGGCCAAGCTCTTAGGAGGAGACCGTTGCAATATTGGCATGCATATAATTGGCTACGTGGTGAAATACTATCAGCTCATTCGATTCGTGCTAATAGACTACTCATTAGGTGGAGCCAGCATTAAGTCCGAAAACCACGATATAGTTAGAAAGTTAATGTGGACACAGGAAAAATGAAGTCTTGTAGACGTGTGCGCTATACATCAATATCTGAGTTAACTTCAAATGCAGTTATTCTTAGTGAGACACAACAAGTACACTTATTATTTTGGTATATATATATATATATATATATATATATATATATATATATATTTATATGTATGATATTTTGTTTTAATGAGAGCAAGTATATTTTAATAACCTTTATTTGAATTCACTATAAGTACATTACACGACTTAAGTATATATATATATATATATATATATATATATATATATATATATATATATTTGCGGTAATAATCCGTTAATTGTTGTCAGAAAACCCATAGAGTTGTGTCTGAAATTTCCAAATATAGTTTAAAAGATATTTATTCATTTTTAGCTAAAAAGAGCTACCTTATTTTTATTTGTTGACAAGATATTTCGCGGCTATAAGCTAATAAGTTCAGCGAATCATATAGTTATTATATAACTGATATTAATGCTTCCTCAATTTTATCTACTACGTATATGTCTGCGATAGAAAAATACAGTATAAACTATGGTGTACCTAGTTAAAAATTGAACAGTCTATATAGATTTATTATAATCAAGTTTACGATCTTGATATAAACACCTGACCCATTAGATACATACATTTGTCAGTATACACTAAGAATTGTATAATGTAGAAAAGGCAATTCATCCAGTAGACAGATTTCGTACTTATTGAGAACTCATCACTTACCGGTTAGAATTTTCCGCGGTCAGGGCTCGAACCTGAGCACGTCTGCTTCGGAATCTGGTCTTCTAGCCACTGAGCCATCCTGCCGCACACCACACACAATTTTCAGTTATATACTAAATAATGTTTCTCGGTTAGAATTTTTTCTTTTAGGTGAAGCTCATATGACATCCACTTAGACCCAGAGTTCCAACTAACCATCCCTAATCCGTTATTATTGTACAGACACCACACTGCATGTGGAAGTGGTATTGAAATGAACATTTATATAATTAAACGTACATTAGTTGCACGGGCGGTGATAAAATTTACTATAATCAAGATTGCAATCTTGATATAAACACATGAACCTTATTGGGAACTTATCACGTACTGCCAAGAATTTGCCGCGCACAGGGCTTGAATTTGGGCACGTCTGCTTCGGAATACAGTCTATATACATTGGCATTACTAAGACTGGCGAGACAGGTTAACATTTGTTAATTTAATGAAAATAAATAATAAATGTTACTAAAAATTTTAGATGGGAAAACCAATTTAAATATTATTTATTCAGAATTCATTATACTCAATTGGTTCGGAAGCGGTGTACCTTAAACTGAAATTTATAAGCATACTTTGAAACTATTATATATATATATATATATATATATCGCACTAATGTAAAATGTGATGATTTGACTATTTATAATATCGGTATCTGCAAAAAGATATATAATATAGCCAACGTAATTCATCATCATGACTGCTCTCATTTTTCATCATCAATGGTGGTATAAGATGGACAGCCTTCGATTTGGAAAATTGCTTCGCATTAAAGTAAAATGGTAACAATAGATTAAACATTCTTAATGATGCATTCGGTTGCGCAGTGTCCTTTTTTGTTGTAGACGAATCAGATTTTTCAGGTGACAATTATGTTCCTTATATTTGTAGTCTGATTATTTTCAGATATTGGTTCGATAGTTCTCAATTCTCTGTTTCTTAGTTTTCCTGAATATGATTGTTCGAAAACCACGGAACAATGGAAAATCTTGTTCCAACGTCATTTTCAGACAATCAACTAATTCAAGGCTTAAAGAAGAAGGGACAATTGAGAACCCATCAATTGAGGCCAAAAATTACATCACCTGAAAATGAGGAAAATTCAAGATTAAACATTCTGTTGGTATGATCGAAATGTTACACAGGATAGAAAACACCCTTCATCTACCAGACTGATTTCGTCCTTACTAAAAACATTGAAATAAACATTGAATACCGTGCTTCAGTTGCCTAGAAAGGTGTCGCAAAACCTAATACATACATTCAAAATATATTATTTCATTTTATTCATGCTGACTTTTGTATATCCTTTTATTCTTATTTAAACTAATTTTTTATAAGTTACGCCATATGTGATACATATTTGCACATATATTAGATCTCTGTAATAATGAACTTATTAAAATTAAATGTCTAATCTGGCATTATTACTTTGCTAATATTTGTTGCCTTTTTTGGAAAATAGAGCACAAATGGACGTACGGCACAGGATTGGTAGACGGAAGAGACGCTGACCTGTCACATCGATGTGTTCTTCAACCGCAATAATGGCAGATCTTTGAGTTGAAAATCAAAATTTTGATGGTCATCAGTGAACTTCTGCGGGGATAATTGTCATCAATTTTCGTCACAATGTGGACACGTAGTCACTTGGTAGTAGATTTGGACTCGCCATGTGCAATAAACTCAGGCATGACACAAAGAACAGTTTATGTCTTGAAGGAAGACGTGGACAAATCGAAAATATCTTCAACGAAGCACTTGGTGTTGGACGAGCCGCAGATGTTTAACCTCATCTTCGAGAGACTGATGCAGTTTCCGTCTGCCGAAGAAGTTCGTTGTTGTGCTTTACATGTGAATGTGTATGTTAGCTGGCTTGTCAGCTATTAGGGATAGACAAAACCTGTGCATGGAATTTGTGCAGACGATACGATTTATACATGATTAGTTAGCATACACATACACAAATTTTGTCGTCGTTGGTATTAGTAATTCATATGCGTCATCAATATTGGCTGTGATTTGTATAAAGTATATAACTTGTGTTTTATTTAAATTATGCATATTGTGACAAAGTGTATATTTGAATTCTAGCATTCATATACACTAAATGTCGTCGAGATTTTCTACATATTTATTTACATAATTTCGCATATATATATATATATATATATATATATATATATATATATATATATATATATACGTCTTTGAGCACTAGAATTAATGTAGGTGTAATATAACGACATTATTCAGTACAAGAGTAGATTTCGTAGCTCTGATGTCATGTGCTTACCAATCAATTTTGGCTGTGGTTTAAAAACTGTAAATGACACACTTTGTATCCAAAACTGTATTATTTGATATATGTATGTATTTTACATTTTAATACGCACATATATTCGTTTATGCTATATATAAATATACCACGAGACTCTCTCTCTCTCATATATATATAGTAAACATTACCAGTAATTACGGTGTAATACATACATATTATGCAATTGCATCTATTAACAAGGTAACTATTATGGTATATCTGAACTTATCAATATTGGCTGTTAATATTTAAACTATAAAATACTAAATGGAGATGTTTGACGGCTAACACAGTGTCTCTCTTACACACACTCTCTCTCATATACACAACACCTCTATTATTTGCAAACGATTCTAAATATGGCTGTGATTTATCTATATTCAGCATTCAAAAACAATAAGGGCTTTTCATTTTCACATACGTGCCGTGAGTTATCTGATGGATGACTAGTCGCATTGCTTGATATTGTCTAGCCATCCTATGCGTAGCCGACGTTTTACATGTGCAGCATGTCGTAGAAGTGTGAGTTTAGAACTGTCGGATCTTGATTCTGGATTTTAATGTAGTGAAGGAAGATTTTAATTAGTGGAAAAGAACGCAAAAGGCAAATCAAGTTATCCCTGTCATCAGCCTGCTTTAAGCGATCCAGCAGTAAACTTGATTGTCTCCTGTGTATTGAAGGAAATCATCGAATGTGCTGACCTAACCGAAGCATAAATATTTTTAAATGCTATATGAGATTCCAGGTTGTTGCACAAATAGCTTAAACTAAATTGGTAATATTTTAGCTGATTTCAACATCTTACCCAATATTCACGTATCTACGCAAATTTTTCCCTAAGACCACCACATATAGGTAAAACATCATTTGTTTAGATCATGATGTATAGATGGCGAGAAGTCTAAGTAGGACACAAGACGTGAGAATGACGCAAAATTTTCAGTTCAACGACATCATTGCTTGCTAACAAACATAATTAAATGAGGTAAATAAATAATGATAATAAAAGCCTTTTTCTAAATTCACAGTATGAGTATGAATTTACATTGGCTAATCAAACCTGAAGATACATTTAACGCACATATTCTACACATTGAGGGCAAAATTGTTGCCGTCTTAAAAAAATCAATTATGGCTGTGGTTTAAAAAAAATAAAATCGAACTTTTACTGTGATATCTATTTGTATTTTACCCAGATTATGCATTGTTTAATAATGATGCGTGCATTTACACAAAAATAAAACAAAAAAACAAATTCTGACCTATAAGCAAACACAAATGACTTGCATCTTAAAATGTTTAAGGCCTGAGAAGCTTGAATTTGTTTAGAACGGAAGATGTGTAATATCTTCCTTTCAGAATGAACAAGTTTCAGAAGGTGACAATTCACCACTTGATTGGTGGCGGATTTTAAAAACCGATTGTCATACTAAGCGTCAATGTGCTGTGAACCTGTAAATAAACTGAAGTGTTTAACGAGATTAATTTCACCTCCTTTACTCAGATTTCATGCATAATTGCTGTACATCTGCTACACAATAATATGACTTCTAAGCCAAATTTCTTGCATTTAAACATATATATGTTGACTCACATTTATGCAACAATCCATATGCACATGCATTAGATATATATATAGAGAAGAGTATATATATATATATATATATATATATATATATATATATATATAACTAAAATGCAAAAATTATTTCATTTTAATCAAAATATATTCTAAATCGTCTTATTTCCTAACATCTAAAAATTAGAGATGTATTTGAGTAGTGAATTATGCCATCAATACCGATCAAAGCTTGCAAAGAGATGCCCTATTTGTTAGCTCAACATGTGAAAAACAAACGTGAATATTTTTTTCTTGTGAAAATTCACTATGGATTTTATTGATACTTTTGGTGTTAACATTAACATTGCACTTAAAAATTCCGGAGATTGTGTAATCGAGAATGTTCTACCGGTTTATATAACATCGTTTGTTTAGATCTTCATTTTTATCATAACTGTCTGTTGATCTCGTACATACTGCGGGTTGGCATTTTAATTCGACTCTTCGATTTAGTTTAACTTTTGTCTCTGGAACTGAATAAAAATTCCTTCAAAAATCTTCTTTATCTATTTTTTGTCTCACTATGATATTTTTCCGTCAATTGTAAACTATCTGTTTGTAATACCATTTATTATTACTTGTTTTTGATCCTCCCTTTACAGAAGGGCAGTATATACACACAACTCGTGTGAAGTAAAGCTTTAGTATTTTGAAGACTAAAGTTTAATTAAAAAAATCCCTTTCACCTCCGTCCATTTGTTTGATGCAAATTTATTCTGATATTTCTTGCTGTCAAGTGTGAGTTAATATTCATATAATTGGATATTTAATTTAATATTGATAATAATGTTGCTTACGTATTATACTCGTGGTAATAGAAAGTATAAAATTATAGTCATTTATATAACATGGTGACTGAATTTCATGTAATAAATAAAAACCTAAATGTTATAACAACCTTTATTTTTTACGCGAGTTACCGGTATATAATGCAGGGCTTCAGAATATGTACATTGCAAAAGTATGCAAATGACGTGTTAAAATATTGCTTGAAAATTTCGGTTTGTATACTCTTTTCTGCAAGAACGGTTACGATTTTGACGAAATCTAACATCTACATTTTATATATATGTATATGTATATATATATATAATCAGATGGTACAATATTGACGAAACCGATCTACTGGATGAATTTCCTTTTCTGCATTATACGATACTTCGCTTATACTGAGAAATATGTACATAATGAGACTGTTTTTTACACAATGCTCGCAAATATGATTCATAGAAATACTCGATGAATTTTATTTGCTGTCCGATGCAATGTTTAGTTTATATCGACAAAATTAACACAATAAATATCCGGTCATTTGACGTGAAAAAATATATATGAATATGAGAAACGTTGTCATTGATTAGAACAAAAGGGTCCGAAGCAGGTGTGCTCAGGTTTGAGCACTGCCCGCGGCAAATCCTCGACAGTGCGTGGAGAATTCCCAACAAAGATGAAACCGGTCTACTGGTAGAATTTCTTTTTTCTGCATTATACAAAGCTTAGTTTCTATTTTCATATGTATCTAGAATGGGATTGGTGCTTATATCATGATCGCAGTCTTGATTTTAGTAATTGCTATAAACGACCATGCAATTAATTACCGTTTAAATGAAATGAAAGGCAAAGGAATAGATTCTTTGGAGGCTAGATGGAAACGTGTGGAGAATGCGACAAAGCGACTCATTGGTTAGAACAACAGATTCCGAAGCAGACTTGCCCAGGTTCAACCCTTCCGCGGCAAATTCTGGACATTATGTGAAGAGTTCTCAAGAAAGACAAAATATGTACACTTGATGAATTGCGTTTGCTACCTCATGTTATGCGTAGTCTATATATCACCTATATATATATATATATATATATATATATATATATATATATATATATATATATATATATATATAATAGGAATGGCTTTAATACTAAAATCGTAAACTATTTAAATATTTGTTACCATCGCCCACGCAATTAACGTTTGTTTATAAAAGTGAATCTAGACAGGCTGAATTTTAATTTGCACTTCGACTACATAATTTATACTCACAGTGCAAAATGAAGTTATTCAGGTTTCTCTCACTTTATAGGGTGAAAATTCGTACAATTCAAATACAAACATAATGCCTCATGCCAAGGTAAGTAAAAAAATTAAAACAAACCACTTTATTTATGTTTCGGACTGGCTTGTTTACTAATAGTCTTTGTCATTCCATTAGATAAATGCACGTAACGCATGTGCATGTGTGTATATAAAGAACTCCGTTAATTACAATTAATACACAACTTTGCCGTTTCGTTGCACCTGTATATGCGCCCAGGAATTACAGAACAGTTGACGGCAATGGCGTTTTTTACTCCAACCTAAGCTCTAAACTGAGTAGAGCAAGAAGTTCAAATATCATTAAACGAGCATTGGTTGCGTGGGCGGCGATAATAATTACTAACAATTAAGTTTTTGAAATTGATAAAAGCATCTGACCCATTAAGTACACACATTTGGAGGCAATTCATCAAGTAGACTGGTTTCGTCTTTATTGGGAACTCACCACCTACTGGTCAGAATTTTTTGTGGACGTGGCTCGAACCTGGACAGGTCTGTTTCGGAATCTGGTGCTCTAACCACTGAGCCATCCTGCCGCACACTAAGCCACACACAATTTTCAATTAAATAATAACTAATGCAACTTGGTTAGTCCATTTTTCATTTAGGTGGAGCTCATATGGCATCCATTTAGACTCAAAATTCCAACTAACCATCCACAATCTGTCATTATTGAACAGACACCACACTACATGTGGAAGTGTTATTGAAATGAACATTTATATAATTAAACGAACATTGGTTGCGCGGGTGGTGATAACAATAATAACCGGTTTACTGGACGAATAAACTTTTCTACAATTCTTAGTTTATACTGACTTATTTGGGTGTTTATATCAAGATCGCGACCTTGATTATAGTAAGGTCAGATATAATCTTGATTATGGGTAATATGAATACCAAAATTGAACGTTTACCTAACGCAGAATTTCATTTAGTTTAAATGTATATTTTAAGCTCGATGCGCACCGATCATGGTTAATGACAGTTTCGATGGTTGCGAAGAACATATTTTATACTTAATTAGCACAAACTTCAGACGTAGTGTAGCACGATGAGCCACATGGCCCCTCCAGCTCCCGGACAACGGTGGACTCAAATATGTCATGGAGCGATTAGTTATACAGATCGTGATTACATCCCCGATTGTCGCTCGTTTTGGAACACTTAAGTCGACCTGGACCATGCATTCATCCGTTGAAGATTTGCACGTAAATTTTCTGAGAAATAAATAAAAATAAACCTCAAATAGATTAAAGAAAATTAAAACAATCGTCCGTCCGATATAAATATGAAGATATTCTAGAGTCAGTGTTTTTTGTCTTAATGGAGAAAATTCTAATTTAATTTTGATGAAGATAAGTTCCACTAGGCACAATGTGCACTCAACAGTATGTTGCATTGTAAGCTCCAATATAATACTGCTACTGCTGCTACTACTATTATTAATAATAATTGTGTCTCTGTATAGCCTATAAAGATATTAAAAAAGGCGCCAAATTCCACCAGGCTCGGCTTACAATACTCATAAAGTTAAAAGACGCCAACTTAAACACAGTCTAAAAGTAGAACTCAAATCAGAAAGACTGAAGTGGTGGAAGAAGCAGTGGTTGGAGAACCAGATTCCGAAGCAGACGTGCCCAGGTTCGAGCCCTGTCCGCGGCAAATTCTGGCCAGTACGTGATGAGTTCCCAATAAGGACGAAACCTGTCTACTGGATGAATTACCTATTCCACACCATACAATTCTTAGTCTATCCTGTATGTACTTAATGGGTCAGGTGTTTATATGAAGATCACAACCTTGATTATAATAATTGTTATCACCCCCCGCGCAACCAATGTTCGTTTAATTAGATTAAAGTAGCGTTCGCATAAGCTAACAGCCGATATTTGTTCCAACTTATCCACGCAATAGGATAGAGAAAATAAAAATTTACCCAAACTATAAATAATAGTAAAAACTATTCGAAAATCGATAAGATAAGTCGTCTTGATAGGTGGGCTTCACACTTCAAAGATTTTTTTCTTGGGCTCATGCGTCAGTCTTGATTCCCGAAAGCATGCCTATATCAACAGTGTGGTACATTAATCTCGAACAACTATTGGAGTTAGATGCAATTTTATCTCTCAAATCTTGCAAAGCTGCAAGCTTATACAAGAATGTTAGCGGTATAATTTCAGGAGCATTAACTATTCTTTTTCGTAATATTTGGAATGATTTGAGCATAATTCTTATCTTCAAAAAGGGCAATCGTAATTCGTGTGATAGCCATTGTGATATGTGCTTGACTCTAGTCGTGTCTAGATTATTTGCTTCGATTATCAATGCCGCGTTTTGCGTACGCGGGTAATAGTTGTACACGGGCAGTTACACAAAGATCCGATTTGTCACTATTTCCAATTTTGTTTTGTCTTTGATCGGGTTGACTCATTTTTACTTCAATTGGAAATGCGGTTCTATCACATCTTTGTTTACTGGCGACGTTTCGGTGCCTACTTTCCAGCACCATCATCAGGCAACACAACACTGATCACAATAACAGATTTAAGCAAATGTGGTAACCTCGTTCCAAAACCATTCTATTTATATATATTTGACTCAACACTATTTTAATCATAGAATTTGTCTCAGTAACTAAACTCAATATATAACTTTTATAATTAGCAGACCAATCATTACCTCACCTATACCTCATCTCATCTCGTATGCAGAATATTTTAGGGGAGAGAGACAGTATCGAACCTTTTGTTATTTGTTATAACTGTATTGCTACTATGTCACGGTAATCAAAATTTAAAAATGCTAAAACTAAAACCTTGACTATCATATACTGTATTTTATTTAAAGCCGGGAACTCTAATGTATACAATGGTGTGTGAGGTATTGCGCACATAGCAACAAACTAGTTCAAATATGGAGCAGCAAGTAACGTAGATGGATGGAGAGTGAATGTTATATCGACGCTTAGGTGAACGATTAAAGAGAGAAAGATAGAGATAGCCTGGACAACTAACGTTTTTCAAAAAACTAATCGTAAGCACATTGCGAAGTTAATCAACTATTGGAAATAATTGCATAAGAATATTTGCTCATATGACTAAAATAATTCATTATATCTATATACATATATATCTAAATATAATATCGTAACAACCTTTATATATATATATATATATATATATATATATATATATATATATATATATATATATATATAAATAGAGAGAGAGAGAAAAAGGACCATTGATAATTATTAAATATGAATAATTTCTATTCTTATTATATATTTATTTATTACGTTAGTCACACCTTATATCAATATATAAAATACATGTCAATATGTATAAAAACATATATATGAATATAAGCAACAGTATGAGACCAACATCCCTAATCCTATATATATATATATATATATATATATATATATATATATATATATATATATATATATATATATCGTTTGCATATTTCAAATTATTATTTTATTCTTTTCTTACTGTTTTTTTTATTTACCAATTAATCAAATTGTATATTTATTTATTCACACCTTATATAAATATATAAAATACATATAAATATGTATAAAAACATATATATATAAATTCTCCTTAAATCAAGTTTGCGTGCTTGAAGTAA
>JAQBSW010000352.1:0-217699 GCA_029291075.1 Eudiplozoon nipponicum
AAATTTATTTATGGGCCATTTGTAATTAACGTCAATTTAATTAAATATAGTTACAATTTTTGGCAGTTAATTCGACATGATCTAGATGAAAGTTATTTATTAGATTGTTTTAATTTTTACTACTCGTCATATTCGAATTTTGGTTATTCTTAATTACTATTTTATTTCTACAGTCGAGTTATATCGATATCATCAGTTTTGTTAAATATTCAGTTTGCGTCCATTAAAGCATAATCTCCCTGACAATATTTCATTATCACGTTGCCAAATACCATTAACTTGAAAGATATCATATTGCTTGTATAATTTACACTTTCGTTAATTATGCTCATTGTCTATCGTTAACGGATTTCCAATTGTATAATGTATGTGTAATCTAATTTGATCAGCTTTTATACAGTAGTTATATCAGTACCCAATTTAATGCTCTCATCAGCCGGGCGACTCATAGTTGATTGAACTTATGTTAACTTCTCTCTTAATATTACAAGTTAGTGCCGGAGTTCCGCTAATACATACACCTATAATACACTTGAATACATTATGAATCGCTGTATGATTATTTATTATCGAAACTTAGAAATATAAAAACAAAATCTACGTTTCATATAGCTTTTCCATGTCATTCTTGCATACAATAACTCTTAATAGTGCTAATGTTTCCCGAAAGCAATGTGTGTTACTACGACCAAAATCCAATAATTAACTGTTAAATTGCATGGCGGATCAGCTTTAAACAGAAAAGATATTTTGGCACACAACTCACACGCTCAAATATAAGAATTTAACTGAATTATTCTACGCATCTCCTCCTCTATCCTTAAACTATTCTAGCCATCTGTGTGACTTAAAAATCATAATTAATTAAACAAAAGTGCATACAATATGTAAATATAAACCGAAATTCAAGCAGGGAAATCTTATTGCAAATCATATTTGGCTTACAGCACGTTGTTCTAAATGACGCATCAAATTATAATGGCAATTTTATGAGCGATCTGAACAATAAGCGCACAAATAAGTTTACATATATTAAAACGCCAGACAGTACAAAAATTAAATCTTTATCGCAATTTTCCTCACATACAGTTGTATCTCACAGTTCATCACTTAATTAATTAAAAGAACAAAATGTTTACATTATTTTTTCTTAAATTTTAACCAGAAAATCATAACAAAATTCTGTTATGGTCATTTTATCCTACTAATTCATGAATAATTTTCAATAAAACACCTTAAAATATGCACACTATATGATGATGTCGTGATTAATTCAGTGCTGCTCATCACTAACAAAAATATGTATTAACTAAATTAGCATACTTAATTAAAATAATTTTCCTAACATTGACCACTAGGCCATTCTCCATAATTTTTGCTTCTATTTTTGAATCTTCTACTCCTCATCTTTTCCAGTCATTTCACCTCCTGTATATGAGCTTCAGATTTCTGTACAATAACAATAATTCGATTCTATATTAAAATCGAACATGCTACAATCATTCAAGACGGATCGAGAAATATACGCATACCTGACGCCAAAACCGTAATTATATTAACTAGTCGAAATATAATAGAGAAAGTTGCTAAACTAATATATTAAAATAATATACTGAATAAGGCTAACCAATGTTAAACATAATGACTAGTAAGGAAACAACGCGTTCAAAAATCCTGTCTCTATCAAGATAATCTTGTGAGAGTCAACAACAACTCACATAAAATTTAATAATTGTTTATTGTTGGAAATTTGAAGTTAACGCCAGTTTCTTTAAAAATCGTTATAAATAAAAATATTATGTAATAATTATCTGAAATGTGTTTTAAATGAAAAGCTTCCTGTTGTATTTTTGCCTTGTTTATTAGTTTTTTTCGTTTGGAGTTTCGGTTTTGCCCTTATCTGACAGCTACATGGTACAAATTCGCTTATCGGTTTACTTGAAACTAAATTTGAAGTATATTGCTTTCAAATATTTGAATTTTCAAAACGAAGATAAATCGATTTTTGTATAACGAAGAGGATTATAAGTTGTACATAAGGCATGGCGATGTCGGTCCTTAGTTTCAAGGTTTGCCTTCCGTTTGGATACACGAATAAATTTCGTCAGACACTTATCATACCAATTTATTTTTAATAAACATTTTTTACTTTGCTTTATATTTTGAGCGATGAATAAGAACTACAAGCATTATGACATACAGATAACATTACCAAAGGCTTTAGGAAAGCGTACATGTAGTCCTGGTTATCTGCAAGTCCCTTATTTACATTTCTGAATTATAGTTAAATAGCCATAATAGTAGACTGCTTTAATTAGTCTTATTATTTTGTAACTCGATTTATTGAGCATTTTATTTTTTCGTTAAACTAAATATTGCTAATCTTAGAGTTTTGTGAGTTGACACTTGTGTTAGCTATGGATTAAACCGTGGACGACGTTTGTAAACTTATTATTTCAAAACTAATTTCCATTCCCATGTAGCATCTCGACATCATTTGTTTATATTAAATAACCGGACAATTATTTTTATACATTGTGCGTTATGGAAGCGTCATTTCGTTGAATATTTTGTCTGTTCTTACATATAAAAAAATTACCATTGCACACGTGTTTATTAATAGTTTATATGCATATCTATTCACGTTGCGAGTTTTAATTTAATTTGTACATTCTTTAATGTACACTTCGTTACTTTAAGGATTGAAACAATTTCGAAATTTGATTAATCAAAATTTCCTGATCTGCGTTTTGACTAACAAAGAAATAAAACAACTGGTATTCAGCCTGTTTTATGCATTTCGGTAGTCAATTTTCCGGTCTTTTAAATAAACTGGCAGAGAGAAGTATGAACAAAAATAAGGGGATTCCATATTAGGTGGTCAATCCGGTCGCTGTGGTCTTGGCATATATCCAAAATGTCTTCGTGGTAATTATATGAGAGCTACTACAAGGCTCACCTATATGCCAGTAACTTAATGATCACAACATTACTTTAAATTGAAATCAACTGTTAAAAGTTCTACAATTATATATTGTTTGTTGTGAAGAACTGATATATATGCAAAAATGTATTAGTTGTTGCGCACCTAGTAAAAAAGTAGTTCAAATATGGCCAAAGGAAGAACCAAATTTATCATGAACGAAAGGTATAATCTCATGTGTGCTTACTGGCAATAAATCAGTAGGAACCGGTCATATCCCTATATCCACCATATATTTTGGTGAGGAATGTGGGATAATATAACGGTACAATCACCTATAAGAATGTGTATACCTACAGTAATGGTGTTATTTTCATATAAAGCCATCGGCAAAGCGACTTCAAAGCCAACTCATTATATATAATATATACCGAGCCTGTAAATGGTACCAACACTATGGCTATTGTGTCAGTACCTGATTCCAACATTATGGTACCGAAAAGGTACATGGTACTTTCACAATGGGTACCTAGTCTTTACATGGTACTAACATAATGGATTTCTAGATATGCAAAATTTAACCAAAATTTAAAATTACAACTACTTCTGAACACGTTTTACTCCGGTAAATCCTTAAACTCTGACTTTAATCAGTATCAGTTATCAATTTTTGTGGTAGTTATGATATCATTCGATAAGTTAATTTTTACGATATTTGATTTATTAAAGCAGAAATTTAGTCACAGTAAAGTTACATCGGATACCAAGATGTACCGAGTTTTAGCTAAAAAAATAATTAATTACAAGTATTTTGCGCATCTTACCATTTACACAAACGAAAGCTGTTCATGATTTTGAATATATTACATCATTAGTTAATAGTCTATCTTTATTTTCGTAAGCGGCGAGAGAACTACTTTTTGCCATTATTGGGGCCATCTACATTTCACCTTTGGAAATGAGCCTAGTGAAAATCAGTTTACCTTTCTAAGCTAAACTCCAGATAAATTTGAACACTTTATTCCCAATTAGATTCGTAATGCTGAAAACTTTTTGGCGAAATACAGATCTCTAGTATATTGTTCTGGGTTATTGAGATTTTTACTTTACCAAAATTTATCTTGAGCCCAGGCTCACAATAGAAGTTATTATGTCGTCAATTTACAAAAAAATTTCATGCAAGCTTTTATTAATGAATCTCTGAATGGTGACAATGCCGCGATTTATACTATATGGTATTCAAAATTATTGTAAAACGACAAATGAATTATGGCCGTAGAATTTTATACATCTCCAAAATCTATTAGGAAGTAACGGAAGGTTTTCTTTAACGAAAATCCGAAAAATAATATTACAATTTTGATTTTCTAGAGCGACATTAACAATGGTAATTAGATACATGTCTACACTTGTAACAGAATTAATTTTACGATGTTCATTGAAAGCCATATTTTTTGTTTTTTCGATAATAATGAAAATGATTAACTACCTTCAAACTGTACCAGAATGGTGGTAATATGATTTCAAGGTCCTTGAATAGGGTTTTCGTACTATATGCAATGAGGAGACCTGGCCGCTTGCTTGGAGAGAGTCGACCATCGTATCTATTTATAAAAAAGGCCATTGTAACTTTTGTAATAACAATCAAGTTATAAGCTGAGCTCCACTGATATCTAAGTTATTTGCATCGATTAAATTACCCCATCGTAGCGCAGAGCGTGAATCACATATTAGAGAACAAAAAAACAGGATTTCAGTTCGAAATATGTTTCAAAGACAATATCATTACCTAAAGGCCAGTTTTTGAACAGCGACATATATATATATATATATATATATATATATATATATATATATATATATATATATATATAACCGTCCCATAATAACGGTCTTTCAAGACTTTAATAGTATACTGCTTCGGTCGATCGCAATGTCCTATTCGAGATTCTGTCAAGTAATGGTGTGCCCATAAATTTGTAAATATTCTGCGCGTTTTATAAAAAAAGTTTCAGGTCGCCAAATGTTTACATCAAATTAACATACAACTTTATCAAAGAAACGCGAAAGTTAGAATAACTTTCTCCAACCTTCGCTGTTTATAGAGAAACGCGTTTATTTTGGCCTACCTTTGAGGTTGTGTTTACAATGAAATTTCACACGTAGATGGCCACGTAGATTTGATGTTTTGAACACTGACAGGAATTCGACCACCGTTTGTTTGGTAGCATAGCACATGCAAGTTTCCAATAACTATTAATCAACTCCGACATCCGTAAATATATTTATTGATTGGCCAACGAGTGCTTCTCCTAAGAAATATATATATAGGGCTCCATCATCTATGTATGCTCAATCTCGTTTTTTATTCCTTTAATTCGATTGACAAATACAGCATTATTTACTAACTCAGAGCCAGATTAGCGTAAGAAAAAAGAATGACAAAATTTGACATTACAAAAACGCTAAAGTTAATTAGATTCATATTTGGTTGTATGGGACGAATTCGCTTATCAAGATGGGGTCCACAAGAGAATCATACCTCGTGATTGTAAACCCTACACAATTTGGCATCAAGTCGAATTTAGTGGCGACCTTGTTGCAGATTTTTGGTAGAATCATCTATTTAACTTACTTTTTTAATTTGTCAAATTTAGCTGCAACATTTGATTGTGTTTTTACATGATAAAGTGAAAACCACAAGGAAGCTGTATTGCTTTATATCCCTCGATTTATAGCAAGCATGGTTTTAATGGTGATTTATAATCGTTTAGTTTGCCTCACTTATTTTTGTTTTATAGTTAAATATACTAATTTAATCTATATCTTCAACATCATAAATCACTCTTCTTTCGAAATTTTTCAGCTTAATTTATTAGAACTGTTAGTATCACTAATTTATTTAAAATTTCTTGTTTTTTTAAAATTATTTTTTTGCTTATAAGGTAGTGAAACATTAGTTTTTAAGGACTTTATTACTATGTATAATGTTGATGATGATTAAGGGTCCTAACGTCTGCATTCGTATGTTCATTTGTCATTAAAAACAGACGGATGTATTTAGAATGAGTTGCACCACTGAGTATATTATCGATTATTGCATTCTTTGATGGAGTGACAGGAGATGATTAAATTATATATGATTCTAGCACTGTCAGTACCGTACGTCTACCAAGATAGCAAAACAGAGGATCCTTCATTGTAGCCTATAATCAGACATAAACCAAAATTGGCATTCGTTGGTATTTTTTATTGTGAAGGATATAAAATGTCGGCCGAGGCAAGGCCGATATTTATTATTTGTAGCAATAAATTTGTTGGCATTTCTTCTTAACTTGCTAGTCGATATTGATCGCCAACGAGATTAATATATCCTAATATACGAAAAGTTTTCCCTTTGTTTTTTTAACGTTTTCTGATTCTTCCATGTATAAGCTATCACACATTTGCTATTATGCCAGTAGAGGATGAGATGAAAACGGAAAAGCATTTGATAATCTTTTGTTTAGAAATTCTAACATATTATTCAAAACTCTACGAGTTCTCATCTATAGGAGTTACGAAGAAACGTGTCCTGTAAATAACTTTTGAAAATATGATAGCTTGTTTGATATAACCTTGGTTTTTTAGGGACTATTAATTATCCCACCTCGTTATTCAGCACAAAATGTGTATCAGCAGATTAATTATTGATCTTGTGATCAACTTTTTGCAGTAATTCAGAGGAAGGTTTAACGAAGACGGTAGATTGATTCTGAGTATTTTCTTTATCTGGAAGTGGAATAAAATAAGTCTACGTCCATAAAGAATAACTTACTATCAATATCCATAATTTTAGCGAACGTATATTTTTGCGAACATATCTCAAATTCATAATTAATTCTTCTATATAAAGGAAACGATAAAAGACATAAAATATAAATAATTTAAAGCATACGTTCCTGGAGAATTGAAACGTTAATAACACAACGCTGATTAATACCTGTTTTCACAAACCAAAACATTTTGGCATATAGAGTTGGTATTTTGCAGCCATGATTTAAATATATTAAATGAAGTGAGTCATTTCTGAGGGTGTGAAATTAGTTGGAAGAATTCTACAGAGAAAGTTTTTTAATATAATTTCATTTTTATTAGCGCACGGTCTGCTTAATTCTTTTGTAATTTTACTCGTTAAAATTTTATTTTAATATGGGTTATTTTACATTCTTAGACATTAAAACCCTAAAATATGTAATCATTCTTGCACATTTAAATGATATATATATATATATATATATATATATATCTAAGTTTATTTATTTTATTCATCCATCATCGTTTTAGCTCATTTTTGTTTCCTTAGTCAACTTGTAACTGACATCACATTTCCTACTCCCTATTGATTATTATTTCATTCAAAATGCAAAAACATGATCAGGCAATCTCAATTATGCATTAAATTATGTTTACACTTCAGTCTAAAATATATGTACTTGAATAGAAACTTCACGCATTGGAGAGGAATATTATGCAGTAAAAGCCTGCACAATCACATTATCCTCTCTTCATAATCATTTTTCTGACAAGCTTAAACACAAGAACAATAACTTTATAAACCAATCGCCAGAAGAACTTTGCACAAGACATATTGCAAATTCTGGTCAACACTCTCCAGTGAAACTATTATAACAGACAAATGTTACGATTACAATCAAATCTGGAAAAACAGGTCCTTAATAGTAAAATTCAACACGAGACCAGAACAAACCTTCTTGATAGCTTTACGTCCATACATTTTAAGCTTAAATGTGACAAAAAATTTCAAGCAGAATTAACCCCACATTCAGTATATTGGATTCGCCATAACAAATAATTCAATACTCACTTCTCCAAATACACAATTTCAAATCAATAGAAAACGAGGCAAAGCTCTTCTGACAACCAAAGTTTTGCATAAATTATATAGTAAGTCCCAGATACCTACAAACGAAAAGAACTTATTCCACAACCAATCTATTCCAACAAAGTCCAGATTTATCCATGCAGATACAGCAAATAAATCAAACCTAGAGCACATCCCACAAACAAAACTGAAGCCTTCGTCATCTGCATCTAAAAGGTACATACATAAAATTTATCACACTGTAGACATTACCATTTAATCCAAAATCCCACACAAATAAAGAATTAAAACCAGCCCATCAGAATAGTTTAAGTCCTTATACAACAAAACCGAAAGAAGTAGAATATGTTTTTTCTAATCTCATGATTAAAGGACAAAGAAATCATTAAGAAAATCTGCTACAACAAATAAATATCACAAAGAAAACGGGAGAGCACTGAAATCACGATATCCGCCATAGAAACATCAACGAGAAACAAAAGGCAGATTTTACACTCATCAA
The DNA here is from genome assembly GCA_029291075.1 of Eudiplozoon nipponicum. Taxonomy (NCBI): domain Eukaryota; kingdom Metazoa; phylum Platyhelminthes; class Monogenea; order Mazocraeidea; family Diplozoidae; genus Eudiplozoon; species Eudiplozoon nipponicum. The sequence continues at coordinate 8,311 of JAQBSW010000352.1, forward strand.
TTGTGATCACTAACAGCGTCTTGTCACAACAAATTTAAATGCAACCACAATAGTAGATTTCTTCACATAACTTATGATCTGGCAATAAATCACAAAAATCCACAACATATGCAATACATACAAGAATACAGAACTACCACAAAATCCCCAAAACTTAAAACAGGCTTTTGAAGAATCAACAACAACACTTTCTCATTTCATCATTAATGGTGTCCCAACGATTCTACAAGAAAAAATAGACTATAAAATTATAGAAGAATAAGAAATAAGATTTCACACCAAAATAGTAAAACACATTTGCAAGAAACTGAATACGTTCGAAGAATTTTCTCTAGTTACGAAGGAAATCTACTTTATCGGGAAAAATATTTAAGTGAATACCAATTTTATTCAGATTTCTAACAAAGAATATACAAATATGTCAAACACATATCTACCAGGGAACATCCTATTAATTGCGTAATTAAAGTTTGTACGCTTGAAATAACCACCAATCCCATCGTATCTAACAAATCACCCCTTCCATCATTGCTAGCACAGTGCAACCACCTATACTACCTGAAATTCGAAAATATCTCTGCTGATATAAATGTGAAAGCCATGCGATTCAGAAAATCTAAACACTAAATGGACCCATCCAGGATCTTTGTCATAATTTTTCTTCAATTAGTTAGCTCTCAAATGCTATTGGCCTCTAATTTAAACAGGATATCGCTGCATAATTGCAACAGATTCATTTTAACTTATTACTAGAGAGCAAAGTTCTCATGGAATTCAATGATTTAACACAAATTGATAAATTTCCTTAGTCAATATATTTCTGGACTATATCAACTTTAACTTGTTTGAACCGCTGTTTCTGTCGAAAGACACGAATCAACATGGTTTCACTCGAAATCGATTATGTATAATAAAAATGATCACTTTTATAAATAAAACAAACGATATTATATCCTTAAATAACGATGCTATTGTAATATTTATAAGTATCTCTAAGGCTTTTGATCCAAATTTTGTAAGTGCAGTCATTTTGGAACTTTCCCATCCTAATTTTTGCAAATGAACACAAGAATTAATCTTTAAATACCTGTCACTCAGATAATCAGCCATCACACTAGGTGGAATATTATTTCTTCCACAGCTTATCGAAGTTGAAGTTCAACAGAGTTCAAAACTAGGGAAACATTTCTTTGCACTCTAATTAATAAATAATGAAATAAGACATATTAAAATTATCAAGTATGCGGATGACGGCCAAATAGAGTAACTAATTAACGCAAAAAATATGTATCAATTGTTCCTTAATTTTCAAGAAGACCTAAAGCACAGCCACTGTATACTCTAAAATCTGTCACTTCAAATCAACACATCTAATTCAAATTTCATATTACTCGATAATTAAGCATTACTCAAAGACGAAATTCTACACCTTTGGGTAATCATTCCTGAAAGCGACAAGATAGAACATCTGAGGATATTTAAAATAAATATTTTGTTCAAACAGCATATTACTACTATTACACTCAAAGCCAATCGTTTAACCAATTTAATACTAATGCAATCAAATTTAAGATCGAGATTAGGATAATTCATTTCAAGCCACATAAAAAACCTATTCAACATGTGCAAATTTGAAATGTATATAAAATACATCCTAAAAAATGACGTAATCAAATAAATGAAGATTATTCGATACTTTAGGGAAGAACAGTTCATGGAAGCTAAATAATTGGTTACAAAAAAACATTTGGCTATACAATGAAAGACTCCTGAGAATATGATGTACAACCCGCGTAAATTAGACGTTCATGAATAGAAGATTGCCAGAAACTTTAATCTTTGTAAGATTTATTATGTCGATGTGATTAATGATTAGACGTTGCGTTGCCTTTGGGAAATGTTCCAACTTAGAATGAGTGTGCAAAAGTATTTTATTCTTTTCGCTTGTGGCACACTCGGAGACACATTGCTTAGCTTACAGCCAAAGTCGATGACGAAATAATCAATCTATTATAAGTATAGGAGACGCACTACTACCTGATAGAGAAATGGAGTGAATGGAACGAAATATTTTATCTGAGTTTGATGAAGTATGAAATTAGTTAACTCTCTTGGATTCTGCATACGAACCTAGTGGGGTGGCGAGTTATTGATCTTTGAATATAAGTGTCAGATTGTCGTTTTGTTCGTGCGAGGGTTAATGTCAAAATATGTCCACTGATAGTCATAATATTCACCAAAACTCGCAAATGTGAATGCGGTTGTAGCGAGACTTATGGCCTTAAAAGCGCATGTGCAATTGTTTTTTGTTCGCTTCTTTTTTTCAAATTTAAGACATGAAAGCTGTCGTTCTATACTGGCAGGGTAATTTGCGACTGTATAAATTGCATTTAGAATTACGCTAACTACAGTTACATTATCTGCAAAAAAATTAGATTTGCCGTCGCTTATAATGCTAATGAAGTGCCGCAAAACGTAATGGATAGTGACAAGTAAACGGCCGGAATTTTCTTATTTAGTTTCTACAAGTTTTAAAGAACGCGAATAAAAATTAGTTGATTTCCGAAATTCTTTTACCCCGTGATCCAAGTCGGCGCCGTCACAAATTCCGCAGTATCAGTGATGAATAAAAAATGTCTTTTGGAATCCGGATGTGCTAGCACAGTGGCCTTTACTGGTGTGTTTACGAAATAACAAATTATTTCTCTGTTATGATACGACCATGAGCTGAAAAAATTTCCTTTTAGTCTTTTGCGATTCTTAAAGTGCCTGCGTAACGGATATACTTTTTAGATAGGGCGGAAATGAATTTGCAATAGTAATTTAGAATTTCCAAGATTTTCTGCAATTCTGACGAAATTTTTAGTAAAGAAATGTTCTTGCGCAAATTAGCCTCAAAAGGAAAAGGATGAATAACTTCTGATGTAATACGACGCCATTTAAATTAATAAAATTTTACTTTATGCATTGGTTCAGTTAGAAAAGGAAATTTTACACCATTCTGGCGTATTCGTCTATTTTATACTTGCGACGCATCAGAACAGGCCTCAATTTATTAAAGGGACCATGAAACGTGCCTGTTTGGTAGTACTTGAGTGTTGGCAGCTGTAATAATATCATTGCAGCTCGTGTCAAAATTCAGTTCCATGTGTGCGATAATGACAGTAGTTGATAGTACTTATCAAGCAATATTTTTTGAGATAATTTATATGAATCCATTAATTTTTGGCGTCCAGTTTCTTTTAAAAATTTTGATCAGCAGTAAACTTAGGCTTGATAATTAAAAACATAATCTGTATAACAAAGACCAGTAGGTGTAACATGAATTGCCACACATTGTAAGTGGCAATATGATATCCGTGCTAAATCATTAGAAGCAAGCAAGGATGGTGTGTTTAGTCATGCTAGTGTAAATGCCCGTATGTTATTGCTATGCGAGGAATTATCGGTATATATACTATATGCAGCGCATTTGATTTTCATCCCGTTAATAAATCAAAAATAATTATTTATTGGACCTCAGTTTAAAAATTTCTGGACATCAAAATTAAGTTAACGCGACTGATAAACTTAAAAAGATTTGAAACCAGTTAAAACTAAAACGTAAATAATGGGATCACACAATCTGACCTGACTATAGACTAACCACGTGTTTTGCATAATAAATATTAATTTGATATAATTTATATGCTGACCCACACGCTAATTTACTCTTACTCCTTTTGTCATTAGTTTTACTAACTTTTAAATGAAGAATTATTACGTGTTATTCGGAGAAACGAACTTGATATTGCTCTTGCGCTGCCCGGTCATTTCGACAAACTTGATCGCATAATTTATTAAGCGGATCTTTCATTCTACTATTACTCGTATCTATCGGTGTTTCCCCTAATATTTTCTGCAAGAATAATTTTGGCTATCATTATTGGAATTGTCTCATCATGTATATCCTGCAAATCTACTTGTTGCTGTTAATCAGCAATAAAATATTGCTTGTTAAGTCTTAAAACAAATACCTCAATCACGAACAAGTCGGCAGGACGCACAAAACTCCTCCATTATTTCAGAATAATTGCCAAAGCCATTGTAGTTCCTTGATTTATGACTTTTCGTCGCTGAACGTTCGACGGAATATTTTATGACCAAATAAATGAATTTCTTTCCTTATTTTTTGTAATGTAAAAGTCCCACAAATTGCATTGTGCACAATATTTTCGAGCATCCCTTTTGCACTTAGCTTCCAAAACTATCGGATCATACAGAGCTTGAGCTGATTAACGCAAGCTTATTTCTATCACGAAGGCAGATGCATACCTTATACCCACTATAAATATGTTGTTAGAAAACTTTTATGGTATCAACTGTTCTTCCTTCATTGACAGATAAAAATACCATCAAAATTTGTTAGCTCAAAAATATAGGGAATTCTACTGTCATTACTTTCTTTGGTTTATTCAAATATATTTACATGCGTGTTTCTGCTATGCGCTTTCCATTTGTTTCAGAGGTTTGTAAAAAACCTTCTGCGCGATAACACAGATTACCGTATTCTATACCTTGATGAAATCTTTTTAATTATCCTTGACGTAAACTCTCATGCTGTACATCAAAGAAACGTCCTATTTTGCTAAACGGAACACGGATTCAAAATCAACTGCGACTAAACATAAATAGCAATATCTTCAATTGATGTCTTAGGACATCATATTTTCCTCACAATGCATTCAGCTTTGCCATTTATAACTAATATATTAAGTATCTCGAGCTGAATCTCCATCCCAATTTTCATCCTGGTCTATACCAATTATGCAGGTCTCAAATAACAGGAAATGAATGAGCAGAATCTCTCCCATTTAGTAGTAGACAGACAACACGTTTGCTCATGTAATTTTATTATACCCCGATTTCAAACCGGCTTTTTTACATCGTCAATATTACTTTAGATTATGCCATTGGTGGCAAACTTGAAAAAGAAGTCAATAGAATTTGTAAACCAATAAGTTCTATCTAACGTGATCCTTAGCCATTGGAGACTAGATTTCAATAATTTTACACCATGTGAATAGGTTAATTGACTAAAATGTTTCGCTACGAACGCTTTTGTTTTCGCCTAACTTGTTCAACACTATAAAATTATGAAAAACAAACTTTCGCCATTCATTCTACAAAAATAACATTCCGACGACACTAAAATACAAAATGTAGTATCTCGTGCACAAGTAACTTTGTACGGATGTTCTGGAATAATTAACTTATAATTTATATCGTGGATTCGAAAAACCAACAATCTAGATTGCCTATTAGCTTCAATCGAATTGTATTCGAATATATTCACTTCATTTCTCAATCATGTAATATTGCAACTATTGTGTTTAAAAGAGATCGTTTTTGGGTTTATAAATGATGGCACAAAAATTTTCGATTGGTTTCTGAATGTACTACATGCCAGAAGAGTAAAATCATCTGGCCCACTCATTTTAATTTAGATGATACCCCCATTGCTCAATTCTTCATTGTTCATCTAACTCTTGTTAATGATACCAGTTATCTTCTTAACATATTCAAAAGATTGACACTATGGTCTGTGGAATCAAAATTATGCACAATTTCTGCAGTTGAAGACGCTTGTGGTTTCATCGCTGAATGGATATTAAACTAATGTTTTCCGAACGAGTTTATTACTGATTATGTCATATATATATATATATATATATATATATATATATATATATCCTCTAAATTTTCTAGAACGACTTCGCTTTTCATGAATGAACCACCACCTATCACTTATGATAGCTTGTATTTGTAGATAAAATGCATAAGGAACTCAAAGCTGCTTTGAAAACCTCATACATTTTTGGCAACTTGATCAACACCATACTTAGAGTACTTCCAATAATACGTTCCCGTGTATGTAGATCAATTCGAACCTCTGTATCATATTTATTATTTATCATAAACTTAGTCTGCTCGATCAGCTCTTACGTTAACAAAATGCATTGAATAGACCATAAATTTCAGCTTAAATCTTTAACTACATATTAGAAATATACCAATCAATTATCTGTGATATATCACACGTCCGGTCTTTGTCCATTCGTGACACCAAGAATTTATAGGACCGTAACGGTACTGCTTTGATGTAACGCGCGGCTCCGCGTTACAACCCAACGAAGCTCAATTTCGACAAATATGGTTTTCCTTAGGGTCACATATACGAATTCTGGTTTTAGACAATCATTCTCTTAACTGTGATTTTAGCAACAATCTCTGTTAGTTTCAAGCAGTTTTAATTGAGATTTCTTGAACTGCAAATTTATTTGTAATTAATAGGGTTTTGTTTAATAATAATACACACCCGCGCGCAATACGCCGGTAACATGCAGTGGATTTATGTGACTTAACGCTCAAAGCCAGGATTTATATATTTTATGTGTTATACATTTAAACCTGACTATCAACAACTCTGCTAAGGCATTCTGGATTTATATTTTCTTTTCTGTTTTCAGTTATTCACATAAAATTACTAACTATTCAGCCAACACATTCTGGATTTATATATATTATGAAATTATCTATTCGACTGAGACATTCTGGATTTATTTATTATGTTTATTGTGGCTACTTTTACACCTAGATAGTGACTTGTGTTGACAATATATCATTTTGATGCCGTCTAGAGCACGGTCAATTTGGACTAACAGTTAATTTTAATCTACTTTGTAACATTGTGTACAATAATTATAATCAAGGTTGCGGTCTTGATATAAACACCTGACCCATTAATTACTTCCATGTCAATATAAACTAAGAATTTTATAGTGTAGAAAAGGCAATTCATCTAGTAGACTGGTTTCGTCCTTTTTAGGAAATCATCATGTACTGGCCAGAATTTGCCGCGGACTATACAATTCTTAGTTTATACTGACATGTAAGTAATTAATGGGTCAGGTGTTTATATCAAGACCGCAACCTTGATTATAATAATTGTTATCACCACCCGCGTAACCATTGTTCGTTTAATTATTGTGTACAATAAACGTATGATGATTCGACTTAGCCTTCTCACATCACCCATTGGGAAAAGTTCGGAGACTAATCCTAAGCACGCCCTTGACATCAGCTACCAGGCATATGTAGGAATGGTATCGCATCGTTAAATAAATAGCTACCCCGCAAAACCTCTTACAATAACCACAATACCTCCTACATTAGCACCATTAAAAACTAAGTACGCAATTCTGACCATATTTTGCTGTAGCTTCTTAAAACTATTATGTTCATGCAAGTTACAGCAAATATTTCATTTAATGTAAATATGTGAAAATATTTTAGTAATCTGCCTCATCATAGCAAAATCAAAATTTATACTTGACTTTTGGATAGCTCAAACAAGAATGATCGCCTAAATTGTAACTTACTTTCATAACATAAAACTAAGCGACAATATATTTTGCAGTACATAATGGATTTCCTTTAATTTACATTAAAAGGTTGACTTTCGTGACCGCGCACCATTTGCGCTAGTATGTATCATTTTCGCATTAAACAGAGACTTGATAAGAGTTAATACTCTTCCACCTCGTTAATCCAACGACCTGTCTTTTTTAAACAAGAAATAATGTGGCATTTAAAAATCAGGATTTTCATTGTCCTTACTGAGCCAATTTTCAGATAATATTATAAAGTCAAAATCGTTACTTGTTATAAAATTATACAGCAAATTTTTTTCCTTAATGCTTATAAAATTGCATAAAATAATGTATAAATTAACATATGATTTATCTATTGTTTTCAATATCTAATGATTTAACTTTGTCGTTCTCTTTATAGTTCTTTTGTTGGGCTTTATAACGACACTTCTCTTCTCTCCACTGTCCACTATATTCAAAAGTGATATTTAGCTTTGTTAATTTTCGAGACAATTGGCGGACTTTGTGTGCTGACTTTCTCTACCATTGATTGTCCCTGATCCGAATATTTCTTCAACTTCTTCGCTGTTGCTAATTGCCTTTACAGAAAGGTTTTGTCCTTTTCAATAAAATTCATGTGGAATTTAGAGAAATCACTCTTTTTTATAAATTGCGTCTATTTGTATGTTAATCGGTCTTTTAGATAGATTTACAACGGCAGGTCTCGGACGATCAGAATTTTAGCCTACCCTGTAAAATTTTCTGATATCGGTTTCCGATGTATTTTTGATTATATCATTCAATTTTGTCGCAACTCGTGGATCATTATTCTCATCAAGATTAAATTATGTTTAATGGTCTTGTTTACCGTTACGTGCCAAAACTTTATTTTCTAATATATTCAGCAATTCTTCACAAGATTTATTGTTTTAGATGGCGTATTTTTCTTTTGTTTATCTCTGTCATCTCTATCCATGTCTGGACATCAATCTTTATTCACCTAATTTCACATTTAGTATCGCAGTCAATCCTAGTTTTTTCCGACTAACTCCAATTTTAATGAGTATAGACACACACATAATTATAATTTAAATATTTTACTCTTGATGGCATTAGTTTATTCCTTTATACATTTAATTGAATTTTGAAGCTCTTCAACGAGTTTTTCATTGTCAGTATGCAAAAAATTGGAGCTATGTCAAACCACGCGCTCAAAAATTTTCCAAAGAATAATTCATTTGGCTTCTACTCCTATATATTGTTTTGTTGGAGCACTTAGAATTAGGATGTGTTGCTTGGCGTCAACAAAGACTAAATATATCACAACCGAGAGTTATATGTCCTTTGCTTTTAAATTAGCACTGCGTGTGTATATAGATAACGATAATTTGAAAAAGGGCTTCAATCCATTTTACAATGTAACGTATAAGATAAAAAGATGACCGAAAAAATTGGCCTCATCTAAGTAAATGGCATGAAGGATTGTGTCTCTTTGGATCGTTTCATTCCACAGTTTATCTGGATGGTTTTCGAGATCGCGAAACAAGATGAGTTAAAGAACCGTTGTTTTGTGGCAGTGTCTGATATGTAACATCCAAATCCACTGGCATAGCTTCATGCAAATAGCATGAACAATAGAATCAAACAGACTAGTATAGAGTATAACAGAGAACAAGGGGCAACGTCAAAGATACTGGCTCCGAATGTAAATGAGCTGCATGAAAAGGACGCATTTTTAACGTCACTAACACTAGTTTTAAAATAATATCTTTGACAAGACGCACTATCGACATCACGCACACTAGCTTAGGCAGCATAAGATGAATAACACGTACTTGCAACACTAAGGGTACCAATGAGCACAACTCGATCCGAAAGAATTTTTTCCAACTAAGGCACAAGAATAACATTTATTGCTTGATGCGTTTTTTGAGTGCATGGAATATATGGAGAATTTATTTCCTCTGACAACATTAAATTACGATTTATTTTGATATTTTAACAACCGTTGCTCACTTGAACAAATATTATTTGTTAATAAAATTTATTTTTATAATTTCTGAATTAGTTTTTGTATAAATTAATTCTTTCATTTTTTATTTTATTTTTTTATGATGTTCATGAGACCTCTCCAGTTTTGTTCGGTTTCTATCGTGAATTCCTCTGCAATTTGTTTAACTTTGACCCTTGCATTCACAATTTATTTTCATGACACAATTTTATTTCTTTTCCTAAACATATTTGGAAGACCAGGAGTATGTAATTTAATTATTCTATTCTTCATACAGCGTTGATTGAGACATACATATTTAAGTATAATATTATATAAATAAGTAAAAACGACTGTTGTTTCCATAGATGTTAATCTTGAATTTGACGATATAAGGAGCTTGACTGTAGTGGCCACGGTAACTCGTAGAATAGACTTCGATGATAAGGTTAGCTCGTCAAATTCCAGATTGCTTCCTAATTGCAGTCGACCAGAAGCATAATATTGCGCTCAGACAGACTCTAATTTGGCATTGATGAGGTTATTATTAACAGATAGTTTAAGAGACATTTCATCTGCTTACATGCCCTCATTATGTAACCTTCTACAGTTCTCCGGCTGGAGTGTCCTATTTGGCGGCCGTGCTAAAGAGGCAATGAAGCTTTTTCTATTTTTTTTACAGACCTAACTAGTTTAAATATTTAAAAATTATTATTCTGATCGAATAAATATTTTTTTACGTGATATATTTGAAAAAATTTCCCAGCATATCAAATGGATATTTTCATCTCTACATGTGATTTTTTACACTTAATTCGTCCTTTCCTCCGTATTCTACGCTAATTGCAACAAGCTAATATTAGTATTTAAGCGCAAACAAAATTTTTGTAATTCAATTTCAATGCTGCAGTTCCAACTGTCCAATTTGGAATAAATAATTTCCAATAGTTTACTTTAAAAATATAGTCTAACCTACGTCTATATGTACAATCTAATTCATGAGTATTGACAAGCGCTACATCTTCGTGTAATTTTTTTTCAGCGCTTCGACATCAGCGTTGTGACACACGTTGCTATGAGTTTTCATCCAAGAATATTTCTGGCTGTGAAAATTGCCAACATACCAAAATATTCTTCCAGACTTTGTGTTGATACTTTTAACTTCACATCAGTTTAGCAAAGTCATTTCTGTAAAGCAATTCTACAATAGTTCCAATGCCACGCCGACGAATTAATGCAACGGAGGCAAATTTAGCTCTAATCCGTTCCAACTCATTTTGTTCAATCTTTGGAAGAAATGTTTGGAAGACGTTCTGTTATTAGTAATTAAAATTTACAGGGAACGTTTAATTTATATTTTATTCAATTCACCTTGGGTGCTTTGATTTTATGCTTTAAAATTTATAAGTATGTTAAGCCAATTTATGGAATTTTATGTTCCGTTTATGTTGGATAAGTTTAATTATTTTTCATGTGTGATAACTTTACGTTTGCTCTTTCCTCATATTATGACAGCTAACAAAATCTACTAAAGGTATTTGTGTAACTTCCTTCAGATTTGCAATGAAGTATAAATACTAAACGTGAATCTATTAGCAAACTACATAATAATATAGTCGGTTGGTATGACGAAGTGGAACTCCAGCTTTGCCTAAAAGAGACTGAGCAATTTATGGTCAAATTAATCAATAACATTCCTTCAATCAAGACTTTAAAATAATTCTAGTAAACCTGAAGAGTTATAAACTATAATTTCAAGCTCCTTCCCAATCAATCAGAACTGACAATTCGAAAAGGAATATAGAGGGAAACCATTTGAAGACGAATAATTGTTTCGTCATGGCGCAAATTCATTAGCATATGTCAGTATTCTAACACATTTGGATTTCTGACAGCCTTTTATATTCACCACTAATGCTTTAGAATTAGCAATCGGCGCTAACTAGAAACAGGAGATCAAAGGAATTCGGAATCCAATTAGATTTTATTCGCGTACTCTACAAAATGTAGAAACCAGATACGACAATTTCGATCGAGAATTTACTTTTATCCATGAAACAATGCTCCAGTTAACTATAATTATTGGCAGCAGCAGAATTTTTGCTTTTACAGATCATGATCTTTTAGTTAGTACATTTTGAAATGCGACTTTGACAATAAAAGTGACTTTCCATAGAAGAAATATATCTTTCATTTCTTGTTGAATGGTAATTTGACATTTTACAATCAAAGGGCAAACAATCCGTCAATGCAAACTCGCTTTCACGCTCATAAGTCTGGCCACAACCATTTTAGCGATTCTCAGTCAACATTATGACAGTCAGAGATCTCAATTTCATGTCATCCCTCCTACGAACACAGCAACATGGCAGCACTTATTTACAGTGATCAGTTGCTTTTCATTATATTTTGTTCGTATGCAGATTCTTGGAGGAATTTCTCATTGCAAAAGTCATGACTACGCAGGCTTACGAGCCAGTTTAGCCTTCCAATTTCAATTGAACTATTCTGACTTCATTATTTCGATTCCTCATCCAGGTATTAATGCCTCTAACAAACTTATAACAGATCATGTTTTATATTAAAAACGTAGGCAAAACGATAAGTAATCGGTTTCCAAGTGTTCCACATGCAAAATGAATACAATCACACCTCACAAATTCTAAGTTAGAACATTTCCATCCAGCGACGTCACACTTAGCCATTTTTCATACTATAAAGTTCAAGTTCTTGACTACCGTTTAACCATAGATTAACGCAATGGCCTGTGGTATTACTACTCAGCATTATTTCCACAGATGAAGTCACTAATGATTTCATCTCTCCATTGACAGCATATTTTTGAGTTTTTAAAGAAATTGTAATCGATAGGTGTCCAGGTTTTTCTTCAGACAGTTTTAGAACTACCGTATGTTTCACAGAATGCACTTTATGCCAGGCAACTCTCTACCAGTCACAGTCCAATGGCACGGTAGATATAATGAATTGTGATATCAAGGCTGCATAAGCATATTCATCCCTTAATACTAACTTCGTCGATGCATTTCCTACAGTTTTCCTTGCAATCTATTCTCGTATTCACAATGTATTTGCACGTTTTTATCATGCTCTAGTATTTCATGTAATTAAGCCTGCCAATTCAGATCCTATGCTTACCACCAGCACAGGTTCATCAAGAATGTGAAGTTTCTCGTTTTCGACTTCATGTTAGTTCTATGTCGGCCGAGCAGAGTAGACACGTTACTCACTCGCTTTTTGTTCATCCACAAATCCACAGCTACAGGAAAGTACTTGTTCATAAATGCACTGCTGTAGCACCACGAAAACGTAAGTTTGGTGGCTCTTACTAGATTACCTATAGACAACCCCAATTTGAAATTATCCAGCAAATTTCAAAATCTAATTCGGTGAGCATACATAGATAGAACCCTATTATTGAATCGCATTATCATGAAAGTATTCTAAGTTTTTTTGTGTTTTAATCATTTTCTAACAAAAATCTCAACCAATTCAACCTTAATTTACATAACGTGTAATTAATGTTTCATATCATTATTCATTTTTCACTGAATCAAAATGTCGTTTTTTGCGCAACACTTTTGCTCTATTTCATGTTACATTAGATCAGCTAATATGCATCTATATGATTCATATCACATGAAATTACCTTTCTTATTTGCCATAACGTTCCGCCTTTATATAACGATTGTGTGGCGTCTATAAATAGTTCTTTGATATCATACGATGTCGTAGTATCAATTAAGTACTTATTATTTATTTATTTTTACTTTTTAATTTTCACGTAATATGATTTATACGTTATAAACTTGCACCGCATAATGCACGTTTGAGCACGAATTTCCTTTATGTGATATGTCTAGCTAATTAAAGCTAACGCCTTGTGTAGGGACCATAAATAGTCACTGGTTTCATATCGTAGTATGGGCAATTATCATGTACATAGCAAACTCATCAAATACGTACTCGACATATTCACTTCTCTCGCGAATGCAATAGACCTTTATGTCGAGCACACACTGCCTCCTTTGCTCTTAACAATGCATCAGTACAATGCGATCTAGTTTTATCAACCTACGAACAGATAATTAACTAGTGGCATTATTGTGTTCGTACAATCCCATACAATACTAAACATACCTCGCCTGGAGGAATATTCTTTTATTTTTCCTTTAATTCCATAGAAGAAAGTAGTTAAACTTGTCAAATTAAATCTTCAGTATTTCCTTTAATTAAAATGCAATGCGCAAATTAATTGATTGACACCAGGTCAATTAAGAGGTATGCATTCTGAATTGATTATTACGTATCACGTGCTACATGTAATGCATTTATAATATAAGTTTAATACATTTGCTAAGCAATAATCTTTGACTTTCCTCATCTGACTGCTTTTGTCTTTATCAAAATACACCCTTTAAACCCGCTGTTTCACTTGCACAACTTGCGGCCTGTGACGCCAAAACTTCCCGCTGCGATCCCTGGCAATCGTGAACGCTTAATGTGGTAATACGATTCATACAGTTATTAACCTCTTATTCTTACCACATATAATATTAGTATGACTCAAGGTGGCCCATAAAATTGCACTTGCCTAATTCTGCTTCTGCTAATCTATTGGTTGATATTCATCTGCCCAACGATCTCTAACACGGAAACAGGGCACAAATTGCAAGGCTCCGAGTAATTCTAATGTAATTGTACTCTCGCTATTCGCGATATTTTACGTAGAATGTTTCTAATAGCTGTCTTAAGAGCCATCAAGCAAATACTGCTCAACTGGCCTCTTTGTGCAGGGTTGTGCAGCTATGTGGCCAAAGCCTTAAAAATTATTCTTACTAAAATAGAAAGCACGGCAGAACAAAATTACGAAAACGAGCATAAAATAACAAATTCTGTAACTCTTCAGCTAAAATGTTGCACAATGTTAATTAAAGCGTCGAGATGAACAATTACTGTTGGTGATCCTAAAGAATGCCGAGAGATTGATTTAAGGGATAATGCATTGAATAGATATAATACCAAAGCAAATTCGAAATTCGTGCAATAACTATGCTACATGTGTTGTAAAGTACTTCAGGGCAGATGCACATCGAACCGTAGATTAGAAGAAAAAAGATATGACAGTAGATTTGTTGAGACGTGTGATACATTATGATGATATCTGCCATCATAAAGATACTAACAGTTGTATGAATACCATTTATAACGTAGGGATTACGATTGCCTGAAAGTGCAGCAGCAAGAGTTGACGTGGCTAACGGCAAACTGTGCTAGTGAGAAAGTATGTTAAAATCGACCAGAGAATATATTAAATATAATCAGAGACCAAAACAGGAAATCGATAACTAATGGAGGTGGCAGGTTTATCATTGTGTGTTGCGTAGGAAACACATTGTGCTCATATAGTGACAGGTAGCACATGATTGGTTAATTGTCAGATCAGTTTGCGTGATTTCTTATTTTTCTAGCGTAAGTCAATGAAATTACGTATTACATATGATTTAAATTACAAAATATTGAGATATGATTTGACCCTTTTCACCATTTTACTATCTAAAAAAGGAAGAAAAATATAATCAGATTTCCTCGTGATGAGGCATGATTTATTTTGCTGGGAAGAATTCAGCCCATTTTGGCAAATGTTTTATGATCTGCCCATAATTTAAAAATATATATGGTAAAATTTTGATGCTGGTCTAGTGCATACTACTTATCTGCTTTATCAATGATATAATGCCAAATAAATACTAGTTATTGTTGCACAAACTTTTGGCCATAGTGGTCGGTCATACAGCGTGAAATAAAAAAGAGTGCTGCTGAAAATCTTTGTGAGCCAGAACGCCAAATTACAAAATGGGTTGTAATAAGCTGTGTCAGGTTGAGTTGGTGCTTCCTTGGAAAACCTTATCAGTGTTAATGAAAGAAGTTCGTTAAGACAATAGTAGCTGGCGTATGTTCGAAGTTTTCATCCCTGATTTTCCCGAGGGAATATGTTAAATGCGTAATTGATGAAGTTTCCGTATGTAAGATAATTGCTTATGCTATTATACAAAACCAGAGATTACTTATTGTCGTTAGCTTTAAGTAGCTAGTTATGTCATATAAAGTAAATGTTGGTGCAAACGTGAGTCACAATGTACAACTGTATGGTATTTAAGCAATAAAACATGAAAATATAAACTGTAAAATTAATAAGCAAAGTCTACTCAATCCTCACTGAAAAATGACATCATACCGATGATTTTTTATAGATGTCACACAGCTTTTAACTGAAAGATTTGGTTATACTAATAAATACAAGTGGGAGTATGAGATGAGAATAAGTTTGATACATATGAGCCGATCAAGTGTTACGTGTAAAAGTGATTAAATGGTGTGTAATATTCGAAAGTATGATACTTCTTAAAATGAATAATGAACACACAATACAATTGCTAACAATTACACACTTTGCAATTTAAGTAATGACTTCGTGTAATTTTTGGCATGCGGGGCCTGAATAAAATATATAAAGTTTGATATTTCAATGTTAAGAGGGTTCAATAAAATGTTTCAATCTATCTATGCTAACCGAAGGAGATGTCGCACCGTGCGTGATAATAAAACAAATTTTCATTTAAATAAAATCTGACAATACCCGCATTACTTATGTTTTATTTATGCTACAGCAGCGACATTAATAATAAGTACTTTCCTTAGGTTTTGAAGCTAAGAATGAACAAAGACTAGGCGAAGAGGGCTGGTATAATACATATAAGCGGTCGAAGGGAAGAAGTTTCAAATTCTGAGTCATTCTGTACGGGTTATAAACATAATATCTAACACGATAAGATAAGGTCTATGCCAAACAAGTGTTGTAATGCAGAATTGCAAATGGATTTACGTATACGAGAATGCATTCCTGGGAGAAATAAAACAATAAATATATCAAGTTTTTAGTAATTGACGAGAGTGCTAATGTGAGTTTAAGTTCTCTGCATTCTCTCTATCGTAATATAATTATGTGGAAAAGAAATATGCACATCTATTCGTAATATCCTCGTTAGAAACAGGATAATATGATACCCATGCAAAGATAAAACCTTTAGTGAATTCAACTGAAGAAATGGTGCTGTGGTGTAATGCCTCAGGAAATCCATTAAATCTATCTATCAAGATTAGATGGTAATTTAAAACATGAACATGTGTAACATGACTTATGTCGATGTTAACAATGCCTTTTCGTTGTTGGGAAATGTTCCTAATTAGAATGAGTGTTCGAACAATTTTATTTTTTGGCATGTTGCACACTCGAGGACGCAACGCTCAGCTATTTGGCTATGATAATTAGCACAAAAACGATCTGTTATAAGTTTTACAGTCGCATTACTACCCGGATGAGAACTTGAGCAAATGGATTCAAATATTTTTTCTCTAGAGGCACTTGAGTAAAACTGATTTTTGGAGCTGTGTATCAGTGAAGTAACCAATGGGTAAATCAAACCAGATTCTGTATGAACATGAAAGTCGTATTTCAACTTCGAAAGGATACGTTGCAACTGTTGAAGTCACATTTCATAGTATGCTAAATAAAAGAGCATAAGCGGTGAACCAACAAACGGTTGTTGCCTATATTTCTTATAAAGTGGCGCATTGCTTCATAGAGAGCGAGCAGTTCTTTACCGCATGTGTTTATCTAATTTCACCGGGTTGTAGCGTACGTAAAAAAATTAATTTGTTTCCGAAATCCTTTGACCTCTTGCTCTATGGTAGCAAGGATTGTGAATTCTAAAGCATCAATGATGAGTACAGGAAACTTTGAATTCTGGAATTGTTAACAAAGTGACATTTTCCGACTGGAATATTGCATGACAAAGAAGTTCCTTGTCATCAGAAGACCAAGAAACGGTAGAGCTCCTGCTTAATAAATTTCTTTTCCTCATGTGTCTGAATAACGGATATTATTGATCTGATTGGAACTTGCGATAGTAGTAGATTTTTTGTAAATCCTTCTAAGATTTTGGTAATGAAAGGTTCTTGATCGAAATGGCCTTAGAATGTAAAGGATGCATATCTTGAGGTGTAATACTATTCCCTAGGAAATAAAAAATGTAGTTGAAAAAATCGTTTTGTCGCAACTTATCTTGAGTCTACAATCTGCTAAGTTCAATAAAATATTTCTATGATGCTCGGCTTGGTAGTCAAGATTAAAAATAATTAGGTTATCAAGATATAAAATGCCATAGTCGATATCGTCTTTCTAATTATTGTCTATGAATCTCCGAAACGTCTAAGTGGCGTACTTGAGACTAAAATAGATATAAATTTAATAAAAAAGTGATGCAACTATCTACTTTAAATCTGCTAGTGCTATCGGAACATGGTGATAGGCTTGTCTAATGTCGATTACCGAGAAACAGTTGCTACCACTGCGTTTTTCTAGCAATATATTTATTGTAGGAATTATTCATACATTGGTTATGGTCACAGAAGTTAAATTGCGATAATAACCGCAGACGCTACATGGTCCATTAGCTTTAGGTAGCAAGTGCATTGGGAATGCCAAAGAATGTTTTGGCAGTTTAATAACAACTTCTTTCAATAGTCAAGAACAGTTGTGTGTTCGGCTGGAAGAAACGGCCAATTCTTAAATTTAAACAGGTTTTCCTGTTGTGTTAATTTGTTGAATCGTAATGGTGACACGTACCTGAGATCGATCAAGAATATGTGATCCCGAAATACCGTTGATAACTCTGCCAAGGAATGCAATAGAGATGGCTATATGACATTTAATTTCAAACTATATTAAGCTAGTTTACAAAAACGTTTTTTTGAATTCTGTGATATGCTCAAAGTCCTTTTTATTTTCTAGGTCAAAAATAAATCATAATTTTAACAGGTAATTAATGCCTAGAATTCTGTTTGAGACCTTAACGATAGTGAAGTCTTGAGCAAATTATATTTGTAAATCTACATTAAGAATTTAAAACAGAAAAATGTAGCTGAGAATGAGCTATACCATGAAAGGAAACTGGCCCCTTTCTGGTAAATTCTCTGGACGTTGTATGTGTAAGTGTATTTTTATTGATCATAGCATAAATTCTTTGGAGGATCTCCACGGGTCTAGATTGGTTTTAATAACTTGTGATTTAAATAAATAGTTAGACTTGACTCGGAAATGTTGCTTTGTAAAAATGCTAAAATTGCTATCACGGATTTAACATCTGATTATGCGCATATTAATATTGTGCTCCGGCCAGTTGCGTACTATAAATATAAAGCTGGCGAACACAAAATGGATTTTATTTTTACGTTTACAATTTGCAAAACAAAAATTGATAGCAATTTGTGATATGAATACATCCCTACGGTGTTTTTAAGAAGAGTAAAGAAAAGAGATGCGAAATTTATTCGAACTAATTGGTGCTTCTGTAAATAATCTTCATATTAGGTATACCAAATAGCACGTTCAAGAATTAACTAAAAAGGACAATTTCCATAAAGAAACTTTAACAAGCTAGCCCACTAAAACAAAACTAAAAAGCAAATTTTTCCAAGATTTTGAATTATATAAACTAATGTAAACGCCTCAGCTGCAAACAAATACCGTGCGACCTTACAAAATAGTAAACAATCCGTAGATATTAAGAGGCAGTTACCGTAGGTGGCCATTATCACGACCGGAATTGCTTTCCCGGTAAATTCCAAGAAAGTTTGGTAGAGTTGAAGTGTCTAGAAGTACTCCTAGACACTTGAGGCCTGCTCTGGTTGATTGGCTGATGTTTCTTCGTGTTCATGCACCGGAATAAGTAGTGCTTTAGAAACCAGAGTGGTGAGTTGCTGTTCGATGGCCCAGAATTACCTTGTTGGAGATCTGCGACAACACCGTGGTGACTGGCACATGTAAATATCCAATTAATACAAAATCGATTACGTGTGACTAGTTGTGCAGCAATAAGAAGATTGGCGTAACCGAAGTCCACGTGACGCTAAGACTCAGCGTGTTAAACACAAGTCCTTATGTCAGCGTAGGTAAACAGTCAAGAAGAGAGAGACAGCAATCACACATAGCGCGCAAAGCAGAATTGTCAAGTGTGTGTGGTGAATGGTAAATGAAATGTGTTTAACTACTTGTGCAGGCACAAGGTCGCACGCTATTGGTTAACGGTAAATCTCGCTTCCTTTAATTGGTACAATGAAATGAAATTTTAATTTCATTTAGTCAATATATCGGCGAATTAATTTGAGCCGTTACTCTAGAGAATTCAACAAATCACAACATTTTTATTGTGTTCCCGGTGTGGTAGCCAAATGTAACATCTTCGTCGCAGTACTGTACTACATTACACAATGAGTACAGAATGCATCCCTATCGATGGTCCTAAAAAACCAGAGACACTATTACTGGATTATACCATAGTAGAGTCCCTTTGGTCACTACCACAAGAGAGTCTCTGGGATGCCAGGCCCGGATAATCCATATATGCGATATGATCATCTAGTTTGGAACACTTAAGTTCCTCTGAACTATCTTTTAAACTACATTCCTTAAGTCCACTTACTAACTGCTCTGTATCCTCAATATTTGATAAACCAGCCATAATATTATGATGAAATTTCTTAGCAATTTATATATTATATTAATTTAGCTTACCGGGATACGCTGATATCCACAGATTACAGAACGATACGGTGGTGACCTTGAAAACAAATATCCACGTCAATTACCTGAAGCAAATTTGAGATCCTTCTCAATACTACGTAATAAGAACGATAGATGAAAGTGGATTACAATAATTTATTAGCAAAGATATCGGAGATGGAACCACGCAGTGTTCCGCTTGTGCAATTCAGCAACTCAGATAAAACTCTCTTAAACATTCAACAAGACAAGTCAAAAACTTCGACAATATGAACAAAAGAACTTCCAAAAAATTTACAATATATTTAAAAAAAACACAATATTGTTTTACGAAACCAGCGATAACATCAAATGTCCAAAAATAAAATTGATTTATTTTTATATGAGGAGTTAATTGATGTCCAATAATTAAATTAACCTCCACATACACCCTCATGTTTAAGATGATTAACCATACATGATGTAGTCCTCATTATTCGGTTTCTTGATGACTCTTCCAGAACGAGTTTCAGCATGTTGGGCTGGTACTTCACTAGATTTCATGTTCATATTGCATTGTTCTTTATTCTCAGTTGTCTTGGTTTTAATCTTTACTTCTTTTCCATATTGTGTTCGACTCTTCGTTTTTCTCACACACTTCTGAGTCACATCTCGCCTCAGCTTCTGGATACTTCGATGGATACTGTTCCTCAGTCTCCTCCTCCGTCCATATAAACTGTGGAATGCAGCGATCTAGTGCTACACATTCTACTGTGCCATTTACTTCTATAAATGCATTTTTCTCAGTCATATGATTGACTTTAAATGGCCTCTTATAGAGTGGAGTCAGACAATTCTGTCTGTTTTCGTTAGTTATATATACATGCGATGCCAGCTTTAAATCTGAAGATACATAGCATTTAGACTTTGGACTTCTAGTTTTGGTTGGAGCTGAACGACTCATTTTATCTCTCAATGCTCCAACAAACCAATCTTCTGAACTAGAGGCCCAATCTAGACAACTTGGAGCTTCTATTAGAAGATCCCTAGGTAACCTCAATGGCTCTCCATAAACAATTTCTGTTATGGATGTTTATAACTGTGCTTCGTATCTGTTTCAAATTGCCAACAAAACTATGGGCAATTCATGTATCCAACTGGATCCACCAGTGCAGCGTGATGCAGCCTTCAGCTCCCTGTGCAGTCTCTGAACAATGTTATTATCTCTGGGATTATAAGCACATGTGTGTCTTACTTCTATCCCCATTGTATTCAATGATCTGATAAAGAGTTCAGATATAAATTGACTACCACGATCAGTAGTAACACTTATCGGTACACCATATCGCGACACCCAATTATTCAAGAACATAAGTAAGACTTCTTGAGCTGTAATGTCCTTCAGGATTACTACCTCAAACTGACGATTGAAACGATCAACTATCGTGAGTAAATACTTCTGGCTGGAAATTTCGCGCATTTCTACTGTATCAATATGTAAATGCATAAGACGACCCGTTGGTATACCAATCGTTTTAATTTCAGTTTTAGTATGACGCCAAACTTTACAAGTTTGACACCGGGCACATTTCCTTACCCAAGCTCTTATACATTTCGACATCTTAGGCCATACATATCTATCGGTGACCATCCTGATAGTTGCCTTAATGGAGTGATGACTAAATTCATGCGGCTGTTGAATTACCTTATACCGTAATTCTAATGGTACATACGGTCTAGGGTGGCTCATGGAGATTTCACACAGTAACCACTTATCTCAAATCTTCCTGTGTGTATACGTAGGATACTTTACCAACACAGCCACTAAAGGATCGAGACCTTGTGCTTCCATCAATTGCTCGACAAAATCATTAGAAGAGACAACAGAGCATACGAGTGGCTCCGAACGAATCATATCTTCATCTGATACGTCTGGTCTACTGAGCGTAACTGCCACCACATTATTTTTTCCTGAGATATTATTAATGGTAAAATCAAATTCTGCTAGTCGGGTTATTTGTGAATTTACCAGCGGAGAATAATTAAACCTATTTGCTTTCCAAGGATAATTATCAACGGTTTATGATCAGTTAATATCATAAACTGATGTCCATCCAGGTAGTGCTCAAAATGCAACACTTCAGAATAAACTGCTAGTAACTCCTTTCCAAGCGTGTCATATCGCTTCTTGCGATCTTGGAGTTTCCGACCATAGAATCCAATCGGCTTGACTATACCATTATCCCGCTGATGTTACTCTGCCCCTAGGCTACATCAGACGCATATGTGACCAGCTCAAACAGCTTAATCTAATCCACAGATTCTAATGTGTTTATTTGGCTTAACAAATCTTTGGCCCTCTTGAATTTTTCCTTGTCGTCTTGGCTAAAATTATTAGGCCAGGACTTCTTGATCGTACTCCATTCACGAATTAAATGTCGAGTTAGCGACCCCAAAATTTCAGCTAAACCTGGTATGAAACGACGATAGTAACTAATCATTCCCAAAAATCTACGCAATTGACGTACAGTTCTAGGTTCTGGCACATCCTTGATTGCTTGTACCTTATCTTCCAAGGGCTTGATTCTGTGGCAATAGCCACCATTAAGACAAATAATAAACAAAGAGTCTTATCTAGTGCAGACATTATTTCAACAGAAATTCCTCGCAGAAGCGCCCGTATAAGAATGAAGCAGTCAGCCCAATGATAAAAGCAGACTTCGAGCCGAAGTGAACATAAATTAATTAATATTTGTAAATTTGTTTTATTAAATCGATGCTCGTTATGCGAGCAAAATTCTATATATAATTAAGTAAAAATAAAGCATGTGTGGTACATTTAAAATGGCTTCTGATGGGTTGGAAACGTTGATTCAGGGACTGACTTCTCAAATGAATAATTTAACTGCAGAATTAGGCATAATTAAGTCTCGTCTGGACGATACGCTGATAATAAACACAGACGACATACGTGTACGTGGACCATCCAATATAGGTGGACACAACAATGGCGACCGCGCCGAAGAGGAATCAGGAGGAAATATGCCGGCGTTTTCAGCCGAATCGACGAGTTATTTCAGACCGTCATCAGAGTTTAAGCCCATGCTGGCACCACTAGATGTGGAAAGGCCACAGTTGTGGTTCGAAAAATTTGAAGCATCAGTTGGAGCCCAAGAATTTACATTAGAAGCACCTATTGTGCGTGTGGCTGTCCAGGAATTAGTGGACCGTACAGTAGCAGTCCAATTGGAATTACCGGCTGATTTCAAGTATGAAGAGTACAAAAGACGATTGATGGATCATTTTCGGGCCAGGCCTCAGGAGTTGTTCTCAGAATTATACAGCCTGAAACCATTAATGGGTGAGATGCCCATGGATACCATGGCACGTATCAAGCGGTGGTTCTCGAAGCTTACTGAGTCTTTACCCGGGTTGCAACCGCATGAGGCCATCATGTTCATGCTGCTGGATCCTACCAGATACGGTGCAATATCCAGCGCCCAGGGAGGCCTGGAAGAGAGACTTCAGGCTCTTCAAAGTTCGGCCATGATGACAAACAAAGTGGCAGCTGCAACTCCACGCATGGGTCCAGTTACAACATCTGGCAGGAGCGACATACCGTACTGGAATTCTTCGCGGCATAATAATCAATTCCGCGACAGAAGGCAACAGCCAGTGGCCTGGAAGCAAAGCCAATATATAAGGACTCCAGCTCCGACGAATACGGCGTATAAGCGTCAGCAAAACCAATGTACTGCTCCTCGAGAACGGCCAGTTCAGTGGGGAAATAGGGTACACAATCTCACAAATAAAAGTGGGCGAGATCAGGGCACAAATATTAATCCTTCGGAGGCTCCGAGGGGTAGATCGAATGAAGACCAGCAGAACAAACAAAAAAGTGATCCAAACCAGATGACCTCTGAAGAACAAGGACGAGATGCCACGTGTCAGGAAATAGTCAATCTATTAAAAAACGGCATAGTGGTGTCTGTACCATATAAAACGTTGAGCCTACAGAATGGCCTGTTGGTGCGGAAAGAAGGACAAACAGTGCAATGGTTTGTGCCAGAATCTATAAGAACAGAATTAATGGCCCTTTGGCATGAAATGTTGGGACATTCCGGCGCTGGGCGGCTCATTGAGATATTGCAGTCACGATTGTATTGGCCTGGCATGTCCAAAGAAATTCGTAGCTATTGTCAACTGTGCACTACATGTCAACGTTGTAAACCACAAAAACGAGAAAAAGTCACTCCGATTGCTTTCAATGCCACTGCACGGAACGAGTTTCTGCATATCGACCTGGTAGGTCCACTGCCGGTAGCTCGCGGCGGCGTGTCCTATGTGTTTTCCATGGTCGATAAGTTTACCCGATGGGTCGAGTTTGTACCACTGAAGAAGATCACAACAGAAAAGATTATAACGTGCTTAGAAGAGCGATGGCTCAGTCGATTCGGTGCACCACAAGTTATTGTTACCGATCAAGGCGCACAGTTTGAGTCGAAAGAATTTAATCAGTGGTGCAAAGACCTTGACATAAAGCATTCCCGCACAGCCACTTATCACCCGCAAACCAATGCGACTGCTGAGCGCGCACATAGGACGATGAAAGAGGTACTGCGATGTTGGTGCCACGAGAGCCCGGGAACGTGGAGAGACAAATTACATTTGGTCGAGCGGGCCATGCGCTTTACAGTCTCAACAGCTACAGGATTCGCTCCAACGACCATGGTCTATGGAGGACACATAAGACTGCCAGGTGAACCTGTAATCCAAGGATCCCATGAGCGCTGCACCATAGCGATATTCAGGAACGACTAAAACAGTTAACTGAATATGTTGGCGCCACACAGCGACAAGGCTATGCAAGGCAACCGACACGCACTCGCCTAAAGGTCGGCGACTATGTCATGGTCGCGAAGGTCGAGCCCATGGCACTGCAGGCTGTCAATGATGGGCCGTATCGCGTGGAGAGGGTGGACTCAGAGCACAATACTGTTTTTGTTAGCATGCCCGATGGACCACGAGCTGTTGCACTGGATCGTTTAAGCAGAGTGCCAAAGCCGATTCCTGAGGGGGGGAAGATGTGGCAATAGCCACCTTTAAGACAAATAATGAACAAAGAGTCTTATCTAGGGCAGACATTATTTCAACAGAAATTCCTCGCAGAAGCTCCCGTAGAAGAATGAAGCAGTCAGCCCAATGATAAAAGCAGACTTCGAGCCGAAGTGAACATAAATTATTTAATATTTGTAAATTTGTTTTATTAAATCGATGCTCGTTATGCGAGCAAAATTCTATATATAATTTAGTAAAAATTAAGCATGTAGGGTACATTTAAAATGGCTTCTGATTGGTTGGAAACGTTGATTCAGGGATTGACTTCTCAAATGTATAATTTAACAGCAGAATTAGGCATAATTTAGTCTCGTCTGGACGATGCGCTTATAATAAACACAGACGACATACGAGTTCATGGCCCATACATAAGAACTTATGCGATTCTCTTCCAGGGAATCGCACTGCTGTGAGCGGTATAGATTTTGCCTCCCTGAGCAAGGTACTCTGGTTCGGTAGAGGATACGAATCACCATTCGTTATCGAGTTCAATAGACGATAGTTAACACAAACCCTCTATTGACCTGGTTCAGGTTTGGGAACAACCACTATTGAGATGAAAAGTTGGAATTTGAACGCCTACAAATTCCTTCTTTTCTCAACCGCTAAAATTCTTCAATAGCAACCTGCTGCTTGTTTTGTGCTAACGGTTGAGCCTTCGGTAAACAGGGTAGTGGTTCCACCAACTCGATTTGGTGTTCTATGCCTGTTTTTAAAACCTTGCGTTTAGCATTGAATGGTAGAAACACGGCCCAGTTTTTCTCGATGACATCCACCAAGTCATCGGCGACGACGGGTCTGGGTAGTCTCACTGACCTAACTACTGAGGTCCCAGTTTCAGCATAAGTCACTATCCTAGTGCCTTGTCCAATGGTTCTAGATTTTGGATCCAAAGCAAGATTAAAATAGATCAATACGTCCATCCCAATAATATTATCCTTTATATCAGCGACCAGAAATTTCCACGTAAATGGAGATTTCTACCCAGATGTCACTGACAATTCTTTAACCACATTTACCTCAATTGGACTTCCATTAGCAGCCCATAGTTGGTAATCGAATTTGGGGCTATCAATTTCCACCACATCGGATCGAACTATGCTCACCTCTGCACCCGTGTCTATTAAGAAGTTTAACCAAGTAAGTTCATTTGTTATAACGAACTTATTTTTCCTATAACAGCAACCTCATTAAGATTACCTTCCAGTCGAAATCTCACAGATTTAGGGACTGTGTTACCTTGCGCTTCTTCTATCGAAGCTTCCGAACCTAACTTCGATTATTTTAGTATGCCTCGAATATGCATTTCTTGGAGCCTTGTATGTGCAACCCCCCTACGGCTCCTATTAGCGGCGGCTCCACTAGTTTTCCAGCAGCTTAGACCAGGCTACAGGAAGACTACTTCCTTTCCATCGGGGACCACCCAACTTGGGAAACGTGCATCCCCCCTCCAAACTCGGCGTATTAACGATGCAAAATGCACCACTCGTGTGGACTTTATACATCATTACGCGATTCGCCTCTTCGATCCTTGGAATTTGAACTTTGACTCCGAGAAATCACCCTACCTCTGTTGGTACTTTCCTTATTGTTTTTTATCCAACCCACATCCCTCCGGAGGGTACCTAATTAATTCTCTACGATCAGGAGTCTCTCTGAGAGATGTCTGAGTTGCTGCTCCAGGCGTGAATCTGCTGTTACTGCATACACCTTAGGTTTCTTCTGACGATACACTTTGGCCAACCCTTTGAGCTTCTTTGGCCACTCTAGTTCCATTGAATCAAAGACATTTAAGTTGGCTCTTAGTATAGCAGGAAATTCTGCTACAAATATACTGTTTATAACTTCCTTAGATATTTCAAGCCCGATGGATTTTCAATTAAGTCTTTCATAAAATTCAGATGGGAGTTGATTTCCCAACTTTACCTGACGTAAAAAGTCAGCCATCCGTTGAATACTCTCGGGTCGATATCGTCCATGAAGTTCTTCGATTAGAAGCTCAAATGCATTTGCCGGTTCGTTTTTAAAAACAAATTTCCTGAGTCTAAATAGATTCTTTTTAAACGGCTCACGTAAACACCACCAGGCCGAGGCAAACCTTTCTATAGAGTCGGTCATCTTTATAGTTTAAAATAAAATTTTGCTTCTTCGACACATTCAGAATGGTTGTCTGGTCTGTACATATTAAGCTTAACATTGCTTTTCATAGAATTGCGGCAAAAGCGATCATCTACCCACATCTTTCCACATACAGGATCCTGGCGCGGTCGCCATTTTTTGTAAAAGCCCTTTAGTCGCTACCATAAGAGAGCCTCTTGGATGCCAGGCCTGGATAATTCATATATGCGGTACGATCATCTAGTTCGGAACACTTAAGTTCCTCTGAACTATCGTTTAAACTACATTCCTTAAGTCCACTTGCTAACTGCTCTGTATCATCAATATTTGATAAACCAGTCATAATATTATTTTTAAATTTCTTGCAATTTATATATTATATTAATTTAGCTTACTGGGATAAGCTGATATCCATAGATTACAGAATGTTTTTGAAGATGACCTTGAAAATAAATATCCACGTTAATTACCTGAAGCAAATTTGAGATCCTTCCCAATGATGTGTAACAAGAACAATAGATGAAAGTGGATTACAATAATTTATTAGCAAAGATATCGGAGATGGATTCACACAGTGTCGCCTTTGTGCAATTCAGCAACTGAGATAAAACTTTTTTATAACCCTCGACAAGACAAGTCAAAAACTTCGACAATATGAACAAAAGAACTTCCAAAAAATTTACAATATTTTAAAAAAAAAGCACAATATTGTTTTACGAAACCAGCGATAACATCAAATTTCCAAAATAAAATTTGATTTATTTTTATATGAGGAGTTAATTCATGTCCAATAATAGAATTAACCTCCACGCCGTGATAAGTGAAAGTATTACCGCACGGCCGGTTGTCGAATAGTCCTTGCAATATATGGCCTGATCATTTGTTAGATTAACGTAAACCAAAAGTTAAGATGAAGCAAGTTATGGCAATTGCTGTGAAACTGCCCAGAAGAATTCGCCGATATATTGCGTATATGAAATATAAATTTCAATTATGCGACACCAATTAAAACAAGTGAAATTTGCCTTTAACTTTTGAGGAAGATAAATCCTCCGCCAAATGTAAAATAACATTAACTGATAAATTTAAACCACCATGGCTGATTGTAACGAATTTTATTTAAAAAGAATTTTTTCTTTTTATTTTACAGTACATTCTTTGTTTAAATACTTGATTTTGAATTGTGCGCCATTTTGAGTTTTCGAGTGTCACGCACCTCGACGGGCTGTGTCATATTTTTTTCACATTTTTCTCTATTAAAACGGATACATATTAACAATATATTTCTGCTAAAACTGTCTTACATTCTGTTATTAAAGCACACATAGAAGGGACGTTCTGGAACAGGTAATTTGATTATTCTGTTTTTCATGTATATCTCCTTCCAGATTATTTGTTTGGGAGTTTGAGCGAGACAGCTTTCGCATTCCGATTGCCTAACATTAAGTCTCGATTTAATAATTAAACTAACCAGACATGGAGGCTGATATTAAATTTGAGGACACAAGTAGGTTAGTACAGGATATTGCGGATTTGAATTTAGCAGACGCGAATGGAAATATAAGCATATCAGATTCTACTGTAAATTATAGGACTACAAGCGATCTGGCATCTATGGGGTTCTCAGACACGAATAGGTTAGGAGCCTCTACATAACCAATGGCGTGCGAGCTTTCGTTTTCAAAACTATATAAGCACGGTGAATTTACCATGCTTGTCATTAGCACGTTTTATATCTACTGCTGTGCACTACGTGTGCTTGCTGTCTCGCGTCATATATTACTCTTTACCTACGCAAACTTCTGGACTTGAGCCACGCTGTGTCACCTAGTCACTGGGATTTCAGTCCGACCAATCTTGTTGTTGCACAAATAGTCATACGAATAGATCATCTATTTATTAGACCTCTACGTGTTTTTAGGTTTGTCTTTATATCAAAAATTTTTTGCCATAAATACAATAGACAGTGTTTTTTATTATCCTGCGGAACACGGTAAATCGACGGTAGTGCACTTAACCATCCTTTTCTCCACCATGTTTGTGAATATTTCCTAATTCAAGGTCTTCTAGGCATTTTATGTTGTTGGGAAACAAATTTTTTGAGGGGATCTTCTTTCGTTCAAATATTTTGCCTCCTACGAACAACTGTACCAAACTGTGGATTTAATCAGTTAATATCTCAAAACAGTTTTGGAAGCCGGTTTGTTATTTTGTGAAAGCACAGTCTGTTTACACAGATTCGGATTCAGAATTTGTGAGAGCAGATTTGGTCAGTTTTCTGCGTATGAGGAAGCAGATCTCGTCAGTTTCAACTATTGAAGCAGTTTATGGTAATCGCCTAGTTAATAGTTGTAACTTTTATAGGGCACACATGCTTTAAATTTTGAGGCTGTTTTATGCATTTATTTTCGCTTAATTTTAATATAAATTTGTGCTTTTAAGATCCCATAAGATTTTAAGAATGTCAGGTCCAATATAAGATGTTGATGTTCCTGTATGGGATAGAGATTGCGAATTATTCTTTATTCGCATAGACTCTGGTTTCTCCCCGTTTCCAGAATAGAACAGTCATAAAAAACTGTCAAAGGATTTCGCAAAACTACCTTCAGAATTGCAGCGAAGGATTTATCCAAAGCTTTTGGCGATTAGCAAACCACCCAATCCCATTTTTGGCCTTCAAAATGAAGTTTAATTCTTGCTGGATCCCACTGAACCTGAGCATACAATAAATAAATATGCGCACATCGACAGGCAAAACCTTGGCCCCATCAAGATTTAAAGGGAATTGTGGATACGTTGATATAAAACCAATATTCCTGATCATGAAGCTAAGGTTGATTTTATTAACAAACTTCTCCAGTAAATAAAATTGTTCGCCAGACAGCTCTCCAACTACATCTCCATAGATGACTTATCAGAAAGATGCAAATTGTAATTTAGAATTTTAGAAACTAAGTAAAATTCGTCGTGTTTTTGTGATTCTCCGCCGGATGATAGGATCACTTCCTTAGCGAGAAGAAAAGCCAACATGGCTAAAGTTCTCCAAAGATTAGCAATTGGGAGATTTGAGCTAAAACAAGTGAGCGCACGACCTACTTTCCCACTCAAAATACGAAATAACTGTATAATCTTAAATTCCCTTTAAACTCTGTCCGTCCACGCCGAATATGCCACATAGACAGCCAAACTCACAATGTCATTCGCAGTTACCAAACTTCTTGTTTGTATGACCCGGCTAAACAACCCAAAGAAATTCTGCATCTTCACGATTTCAGAACTGGCGAAGAATTCATCGTAAACACAGGTGCAGCAGTCTCAGATCTCAAGGGTGATCCAATGGCCGAGATGTCTCTAGGCGTTTTACTTGCAACAGCTACAGGCAAGACTATTACTACTTATGGCTGCTGGCATCGCACACTCAACATAGGTTTACGATTTGAATTTTCTCCTAACTTTATCGTCGCCAACGTCACACACAAAAAATGGGCCTTGATTTCCTGTTGCAAATTCGGCTCATTGTTAATCTTGCAAATCACAAGATCATCGACCACTCTACCGGACTTGAACAAAGTTTTTGGACACTTTCTTCTGAGTTTTTGGTGTTACAGGCATTCAACAGAGATCTCAGCTGCTCTTAAAAAACACAAGTCAATTTTTGATCTCAGCGAATCAGAATTACGAGTCTCCAACACGATGCACCACATGGTCACAGAAGGACAAACTATTGCACTCAAGAAGGACGACTGGCCCCTGCTAAAGTGAAAACTGCATAAGAGTAATTTCCAAGACTAACGGAAGATGGAATCATCGGATCGTCGAAGGTTCATGCGCGTCACCATTGCACTTAGTCTCCAAATCAAACGGATCGTACAGAGCCTCTGGAGATTAACGCACTTTAAATTCTGTGACCAAATCTGATGCATATCCTATTTCCAATATTAATACATTGCTAGAAATACTCAGCGATAGCAATTTCTTCTCAGTGATTGACCTTAGACAAGCCCACCACAATATTCCGGTAGCGCCAGAAGATAACGAAAATACTGTGGTTATCACTCCCTTTGGCCTTTTCAAATATCTCTACATGCTTTTTGGACTCAAGTGCGCTACAGAGACATTTCAAAGATTCACAGTCAACATACTTTGCAAGGACGCCGCTTTCTGTATGTCATATATCGATGGCATAACGGTTTTCAGTCCAGACATAGAATCTCATGCCAGGCATTTATTAAATATCCTCTCACGCTTATCCAATCACAGACTCAAGACCAACTCTGACAAGACGCAGATTGCAATTATATCCGTGGACTTCTTGTGGCATCGTATTATGCCACAAGGTATTCAAACTTTGCGGTCAAAGGCGAATTCAATCAATAATATCAAGACACCGAAGACAGTTACCGATTTGCAGATAATTCTGGGAGTACTAAACTACAATCGCGAATTCCTTTCGGGCCTTTTAAGGAAACATTATATTTTGTGTAGGCACCTGCGGAATCGAAAAGGACTTAGCAAGAATTCCACCAGTGCTTGGTCATCCGAAGACGAGGAATTACTTCGACTCGCCATCAACTCGTTAGCCAATGCCACAATGCTAACGCATCCAGATTTTCAACGACCATTTCTACTTAGGACAGATGCTTCTGAATTGCTATTTGAGCCACTTTGGAACAAGAGATTGACGGAGTTCGCCAGCCTATCAGTTTCTTATTGCGTACTCTCCAACCAGTAGAAACGAGATACGACACTTTCGGTCGAGAATTCTTCGCCATCCACGACGCAGTGCGCCATTTTATCAGCATCATGTGCAGTAGCAGATTTGTTGTTTTCACAGATCATGCACCATTAGTTATCGCACATCGAAACGCAACTTCAACTATCGCCAAGTACTCTGCCAGAGTGGAAAGACAGCTTTCACGTCTAAGCGAATGGCAATTTGATATCTTTCATGTCGAGGGCGAACAAAACTTCGTTGCAGATGCCCTTTCCAGGCAAAACGTATCGATGCGACCACCTTCGCCGTCGGCATTCACTGTCAACTCCGTGACAATCAGTTAACCTGAACTAACGCCATCCCTCCTGCAAACGGAACAACGCGGTGACATTCACATTCAAAGATCAATAGCCCGTCACCCAACCAATTTCATATGCCGTCTCTGGGAAGGCCTTCCATTTGTTTAATTCACGGTTTCGCAGCCCCACCAGCCAGTCCTGCCGACCAGCCTTCAGAGAATGGTTTTCGACTCAATTCACTCAATTTCTCACCCAGAAAGCCAAGCGACTGCCCGACTTCTCACAAATCGTTTCTGGGGTCACAGTCTTAGGCAGAACGCTAAACAGTGGGTCTCCGAGTGTGCCATTTGCCAGAAAAACAAGATCACACGGCACACTCGTTCTAAGTTGCAATATTTCCGAACTACTTCTCGCCTAGCCATCGTCCACATCGACATAGTTCATCCGTCAAAGGTTCAAGGTTTCAGCTACCTTCTAACTATGATTGATAAATTTACACGGTGGCCCCTGGCATTACCTCTTGGCACCATTTCTGCAGACGAAGTAACTAACGGTTTTATCTCTGCATGGATATCCAATTATGGTGTTCCCAATGAGGTCAATACTGACAGAGGCACTTGCTTCTCATCGGATCGTTTTAAAAACCACCTTGCGGTACATTGGATGCACCTTACTCCAGACGACAGCCTATCATGCCCAAGCTAACGGTATGGTAGAGGGAATGCATAGGGAACTCAAAGCTGCTTTAGCATCCTCGTCCATCAATGATAACTGGGTCGATGAAATACCTTTAGTTCTGTTTGCCATGTGTACCCGTACTCGTGAATCCATTAAAACGTCTGCGCAAAACTCTTCTATGGCATGGATTTACGCCTGCCTAGTCAGTTCCCATGTCCCCACCCTGCACAGGATGACCCATAAGACGAAGCTACCCGCCTTTGACTTCATTTCGTTAACATGTCTGAACATACGCCTCGCTCAGTCTTCGTTCACCCGCAGCTCCACAGTTGCAAGAGAGTACTCGTTCGCAACGACACTGCTGTTGCACTACTACAACCAAAGTATCGCGGTCCTTACCCAATTTTGCTCAGACAACCCAAATACTTCATCATTATGCAAGGCGCGACACCGACATCAGTAATTATAGACAGGTTGAAACCCTTTAGCGAACCGCATGATTCTGAGAGCAGTCAACCTGCTACACACGTTTCAGGCTCCGTCTGCCCCCAATCTCAATAGCCTGCTTTGCATAACGCGTAATTGATATTTTTAGCTTTTCGTTATTCTACGTATCAAAATTTTTAACTTTACGTTATTTTTCACATTTATCTCACGTGGCATAACCAGCTGTTCTTAGCTAACAAATGTGTAGCATTTTTGAACAGTTCTTTGGTATTATGCCATCTCTGAGGCAATTTTCGCGTACATATTTTTTATGCAGCTACCTTTGATTTTAATGTATATATTTTTACATTCTAATGTATTTCTCATACATGACATCACACTGCCTGTTTTGGTATAACCAGCTTCTTCGAGCAAACGCTTTCGCGTAGCACCACTAAGTAGTTATCAGCTTCAAATCATGGTACAGGCCACTTTCAATGCATACCTCAACTTCATCAATTGCACATAGACCAATCCACAAATATCATGACCACAACATCGAGCACACGTTCTAGTTCTTTTGGTCGTATACAAACACATTGATGACGATCCAGCCTGCCTAGGTTTTAACTTAAACCTGGCAACTTCAGTGGCAATTTACCTCGAAATCCTCACGCTGTGGCTTCCAAATCTTACACTGTTCTATTTTGCCTCACGCGGTATGACCGGGCACTAGAGCTAATAATTTGTGTAGCAATTCCTAGTGGTTACTTGGCTTCATATCATCGTTGAAGCAAACAACAAGCATACTTAAATCCAGCATTTATGGTACATTACCTTTTTTGCTATAAATGGTTCGAACTCTGTCATGCGTTTCTTATCTAGCCTCGCAGAGAGGAATTTTTTCCCCTTTTTCAGACAGGAAAGTGATGTCACGACACAAAGCAATTGCCGACATATTGCGTAAATTTTGAATAGAATAGAATATCTTTATTTGGGTTCAAACCACACATGTTCCATCAAATAATAAAATTAGAAAATGTACAATATAAAAAGATATCACATCACATATATATGTGCAATTAGTTGTACTGTACAATTTATCATCATCAGAAAGTTCAGCTGTAAACAGTGATAGATTCTTCATCAAAATTAGGAAAATTTAAGTTATAATTCGAGTATAACATTTTGTAAGAAAAAAAGGGAACCATGACTAATAATTGATTGTGTGCATTATTGATTAACAAGATGATATAATGCATAACATTTCAGTTTTAATAATGCAAAATTTGAAGATAGAATCTCGAGAAATTATGTTGTTGAAAAACAATTAATCCTGTCTTTTATTTAACCATGAGAAAATATTATCATAATCAAAATTAAAAATATCAGCAGGATTAAACACTTTTTCTAGTTCGGTAGATAAAAATTTAAAAGACATTTTAGTTGGAGGCGTTTCTCTAAGCCCCTTTGGCAATTGATTGTAAATTTTGTAAATTTTTGAAAAAGAGAATAGCTTGCTCGCAACATTCCCCACCAATGGTGGAGATATTGCAAAATGACCAGATCTAGTTCCAATTTCATGACTCTTTCTTATGGAATCCATATAGGCACCAGACCACTGGTTCGAATGGAAAGCTTTTATGCAATAGCACATTCTCCGAAACCATAAAGGATGCAGTAATACTAACTGTAATCTAGTGGCGTATATAGTGCAGGAGATAGGACTAATTTGTTTCACAACTTTTCTTTGTATAGCTTCTATCTTATTAGACAAACCCTTTGTTAAGGGATTCCAAGTAGCGGCAGCATATTCTAGTACCGGTCTAATCCATATTATAAACATTTTAAATTTTATTTCATGCGATATAATATTTCTATTTATTAATGCCCATCTTTTCTTGGCACTGCCTACTATCCTTTCAATATGTCTCTCAGCAGAAACCGTACAATAAATAGTTATGCCTAAATCCTTAATTTCTTGCATAAGTTTAATCTCAAAAACATCATTAATCTCAGCATCATGAAAATAAACATAATTAAATTCTGTTCTGTTACCTATTTTTAAAGCTCTCGTCTTTTTACTGTTTATTCTCAGCCCTAGTGTTAACAAATATCTACTTAAATCATACAAATCTAGTGTCACGTTATTTTTGAAGAATTCGACATTATTTGGATCAATTGGAAAGATTATTTTCAAATCATCAGCGAATTTGCAGACTCGACCGTTAGGGATCTTAGTTTCCAAATGTGCAAATACAATTTTAAATAAAATTGGCCCCAAACTTGATCCCTGTGGAACTCCACTTGTTACCCTTTTCGATTTAGATATCAAATCGTTTACTTGAATACTCATTCTTCGATTATATAAATAGTGTCTAAGTAATCTAAAAATATTCGGATCAATATTCAATAAATTAATCGCATTCAAAATAGCATTAAAAGATATAGAGTCAAAAGCTTTTGAGATATCTATGAATTAAATTCAATTCGATTTACGCTGCACTAATGAAAAAAATCAAAACTTGCCTTTAACCAATAATGTGCAAGTAGCCATTTTTGGCTATTACATGGTCATTTAAGCACGGTGAATTTACCATGCAATTCAGTTTTCGCGATTACCTTCTACTGTGCGTGTCTCGGTAGTGCTGTCTCCTACCTTTCACATACGCTGATTTTTGGCCTTGCTTTACCAAAATTGGCAACATCACTAACGCCAATCTTGTTGCTGTACATTTAGAGAGACGAGCCATTTACTGCAGAACTTCAACGAAGTTATTCTGTGAGATTCCAATGCCACAACAGAAAGAACCACAACCCAAGTCAACCTGAGCTGGTCACAAGGGTCTAGGAGTACTTCTGGACGTCATCACATTTACGGACCTTCTCGGCATTTTGCCAGAGAACGGAAGACCGGCCCTGTTAAGTGCTCCCTAACAGTACTAACTCTTTATTTTATGGCAATCTAACCGAGATTGTAACGTGGTACGGCATTTACTTGAAGCTGAGGGCGTTGACAAGTTTCTAAACGCTCCAGCTTCAAGTAAATGCCATACGACGTTACAAACTAGGTTAAAGTGCCATAGATATAGAGTTATTGTACACATAGGGGGGTCCTTAACAGGGCCGGTAGTGCGTTCTCCGGCAAATTCCGAAAAATATCCTTCAGTGTGAAGATGTCCTAGAGCCTTGGGTTGACTTGGGCTGTGGCACCTCTGTTGTTGCGTTGAAATCTCGATGCGGAAACTTCGTTGAGGTTCTGCATTAATTGGCTCGTCTCGCTGGTTGTACAGCAACAATATTGGTGTCACTGATGTTGCCAATTATTGGTGAAGACAATCCAATAACCAGCATAGGTTATGACAGCCGATTGCACGCAGACGCAACGCAAAGCAGAAGGCAAACGCGACAACTGAACTTCATGGTAAATTTTCCGTGCTTAAATAGCCATACCATAGTAATATATGTCTACTTGCACACTATTGGTTAACAGCAAGTTTCGCTTTTTTCTCATTAGTACAACGTAAATCAAATTGAATGTAATTTACGCAATATGTTGGTAATTTATTTGTGTCGTTACAACACTTTTCTCTCAGAAAAAAGGAAAAAATTCCTCTCTGAGAGGCTGGATAATAAATGCATGACAGAGTTCGAACCAAGTTAAGCAAAAAAAATAATGTACCATAAATGCTGGGCTTTAGTATGCTTGTTGGTTGCTTAAACAATGATATGATGCCAAGTAACCACTAGGAAATGCTACACAAATTGTTAGCTCTAGTGGTCGGTCATACCGCGTGAGGCAAAATAGAGCAGTGTAATATTTGGGAGCCGCAGCGTGAAGATTTCGAGGTAAATCGCCTCTGAAGTTGCCAGGTTTAAGTTAAAACCTAGGCAGGCTGGATCGTCGTCAATGCGTTTCTATACGACCAAAGGAGCTAGAGTATGTGCTCGACGTTGTGGTCATGATATGTTTAGAGTGATCTTTGTGCAATTGCTGAAGTTGAGATGTGAATTGAAAGTGGCCTGTACCATGATATGAAGCTGATAACTACTTAGTGTTGCTACATAAAAGCGTTAGCTCCAAGTAGCTGGTCATACCAAAATAGGCAGTATGATGTCATGTTGGAGAAATACATTATAATGTAAAAGTATATACATTAAAATCAATGGTAACTGCATAAAAATATGAACACAAACATTGCCTCAGAGATGGAATAATACCAAAGAACTGTTCAAATATGCTACACACTTGTTAGCTAAGAACAGCTGGTAATGCCTCGTGATATCAATGCGAAAAAAATAACGTAAGGTTAAATAAATTTTGATACATAGAATAACGAAAAGTTAATGTTAAAAAAATTCAATTACGCGTTATGCAAAGCAGGCTATTGAGATTGTGGGCAGGCGGAGCCTGAGATGTGTGTAGAAGGTTGAACGCTTCCAGGATCAGTCTGTATGATAAACGGTTTCAATCTGTCTATGCTTACTTATGTCGGTTTAGCACCTTGTATAATAATGAAGTATTTGTTTGTCTGAGCAAAATCGGGTAAGGACCGCGATACTTTGGTTGTAGTGGTGCAACAGCATTGTCGTTGCGAACGAGTACTCTCTTGCAGCTGTGGAGCTGTGGGTGAACGAAGACTGGACGAGGCGTATGTCTCGGCTGCTGTTCAGACATGTTACCGAAATGAAGTCGAAGGCGGGTAGCTTCGTCTTGTGGGTCATCTTGTGCCGGTAGTAGACGTGGGAGCTGACTAGGCAGGCGTAGATCCATGCCATACAAGAGTTGTGACGCAGACGTTTTAATGGATTCACGAGTACGGGAACGCATGGCAAGCAGAACTAAAGGTAGTGCATCGACCCAGTTGCCATTAATGGACGAGGATGCTAAAGCAGCTTTGAGTTCCCTATGCATTCTCTCTACCATGCCATTAGCTTGGGGATGGTAGGCAGTCGTCTGGCGTAAGATGCATCCCATGTACCGCAAGGTGGTTTTGAAACGATCAGATGAGAAGCAAGTGCCTCTGTCAGTGATGACCTCATTGGGAACACCATAATTGGATATCCATGCAGAGATAAAACCGTTAGTTACTTCGTCTGCAGAAATGGTGCCAAGAGGTAATGCCGCAGGCCACCGTGTAAATCTATCAATCATAGTTAGAAGGTAGCTGAAACCTTGAACCTTTGTCAGATGAACTATGTCGATGTGGACGATGGCTAGGCGAGAAGTAGTTCGAAAATGTTGCAACTTAGAACGAGTGTGCCGTGTGATCTTGTTTTTCTGACAAATAGCACACTCGGAGACCCATCGTTTAACGTTCTGCCTAAGTCTGTGACCCCAGAAACGATCTGTGAGAAGTCGGACAGTCGCTTGGCTTCCTGGGTGAGAAATTGAGTGAATTGAGTCGAAAACCTTTCTCTGAAGGCTGGTCGGCAGAACTGGCTTGTTGGGCTGCGTACCCGTGAAGTAAACAATTGGTAAGCCTTCCCAGAGACGGCATATGAACTTGGTTGGGTGACGGGCTATTGATCTTTGAATGTGAATGTCACCGCGTTGTTCCGTTTGCAGGAGGGATGGCGTTAGTGCAGGTTCACTGAGTGTCACGGAGTTGACAGTGAATGGCGACGGCGAAGGTGGTTGTAGCGAGACGTCTGGCCTGGAAAGGGCATCTGCAATGAAGTTCTGTTCGCCCTCGACGTGAAAGATGTCAAATTGCCATTCGCTTAGACGTGAAAGCTGTCTTTCCACTCTGGCAGGGTACTTGGCGATAGATGAAGTTGCGTTTCGAAGTGCGCTAACTAATGGTGCATGATCTGTGAAAACAACAAATCTGCTACTGCCAATGATGCTGATAAAATGGCGCACTGCGTCGTGGATGGCGAGAAGTTCTCGACCGAAAGTGTCGTATCTCGTTTCTACTGGTTGGAGAGTACGCGAGTAGAAACTGATAGGCTTCCGAACTCCGTCGATCTCTTGTTCCAAAGTGGCTCCAATAGCGAATTCAGAAGCATCTGTCGTGAGTAGAAATGGTCGTTGAAAATCTGGATGCGTTAGCATTGTGGCATTTGCTAACGAGTTGATGGCGAGTCGAAGTAATTCCTCGTCTTCGGATGACCAAGCAATGATGGAATTCTTGCTAAGTCCTTTTCGATTCCGCAGGTGCCTGCACAAAGGATAAAGTTGTCTTGAAAGGCCCGGAAGGAACTTGCGATAGTAGTTTAGTACTCCCAGAATTTTCTGCAACTCGCTAACAGTCTTCGGTGACTTGATATTCTTGATTGAATTCGCCTTTGACGGCAAAGGTTGAATACCTTGTGGCGTGATACGATGCCCTAAGAAGTCCACGGATGTAGTTGCAATCTGCGTCTTGTCACAGTTGATCTTGAGTCCGTGGTTGGATAAGCGTGAGAGGACATTTCGTAGATGCTTGGCATGAGATTCTAAGTCTGGACTGAATACCATTATGTCATCGAGATATGACATACAATAAGCAGAGTCGTCGCGAAGTATGTTGTCCATGAATCTTTGAAATGTCTGTGTAGCACACTTAAGTCCAAAAGGCATGTAAAGATATTCGAAAAGGCCAAATGGAGTGATGACTGCAGTCTTTTCAATATCCTCTGGTGCTACCGGGATGTGATGGTAGGCTTGTCTGAGGTCAATCACTGAGAAGAAATTGCTGCCGTTGAGTTTTTCAAGTAAGGTGTTAATATTTGGAATAGGATATGCATCAGATTTTGTCACTGAATTTAGCTTACGGTAGTCTCCACAGGCTCTGTACGATCCGTTTGATTTGGAGACTAAGTGCAGTGGTGACGCCCATGAACTTTTCGATGGTCTGATGATTCCCTCTTCCAAAAGCCTTGAGAATTCCTCTTGGGCAGCTTTCAGCTTAGCAGGGGCCAGTGGTCGCTTCTTGAGTGCAATAGGTTGTCCTTCTGTGACGATATGGTGCATCGTGTTGGAGACTCGTAGCTCTGACTTGTTAAGATCGAAAAGCGACTTGTATTTTTGAAGAGCTGCTGATATCTCTGCTGAATGATGCACTGGGGTTGGCTGAATGATCTGTAACTCCAAACGCTCGGAGGCAAGTGTCCAAAAGCTTTGCTCAAGTCCGGTGGAGGGGTCGATGATCTTTTGATTGGCAAGATCAACAATGAGCGGAAATTTAAGAAGGAAATCAAGGCCTATTATATTATGTGAGACCTTGGCAATGATGAAGTTGTGAGAAAATTCACGTCGTAGACCTATGTTGAGTGTGCGGTACCGGCAGCCATAAGTTGGTATGAGCTCGCCTGTAGCTGTTGCGAGAAGAACGCCTAGCGACATCTCGGCCATTGAATCACCCTTGAGAACTGAGACTGCTGCACCTGTGTCTACGATGAACTCTTCGCCAGTTTTGAAATCAAGAAGGTGCAGAAGCTCGTTGGGCTGTTTGGCCGGGTCATGCAAACAAGTAGGCTGGTGATTGCGACCGGCGTTGTCCGTTTGACTCTCTATGTGAAAAATTCGGCGTGGACGAAAAGAGTCGACAGGGATGTCGGATTGTAATTGGTTTCTTCCCTGTGGCGCCGTTGATGTCGTTGATGCGCAGAAAGTACGGTCTTCTACTTCCTGCGCCAGACGTTTCCCGATCCTGATGCACCCTTGCGCCTGTGGTCTGTTGTCCTTTCCGTCAACTGTGGAAATTGGCACTCATTCGGAAATTCTTCGGAACGACAAAGACAGACTTGGCATGAATAAAAAACTTCTGGTGGTTATAACACCAGTTCTTTGGGGCATATCTGTTAAAGGATTGCGGGGATCTCGATCGCCGCCTACCGTTATAATTAGTTTTTGGCATGAATTTGGGTCGAGCAATTACTTGATTTAGCTCGGATTTCTTTATGTCCAATCCTTCTAGAACTTAACCATGTTTGCCACTGTCCTCTCTAAAGAGGAGAGCCTATCATCTTGCGGGGGTGAACAAAAGGATGACGGATTCACCTTGGGTTCCAAAACCCTATATTCTAACTCACATCTCTCAGATAAGTCATCTATAGAGAGAGTGTTGGGAAGTTGTCTGGCAAATAGTTTTAATGCTTGTGGAAGATTGTTAATAAAAAACCTTAGCCTCATGGTCAGAAATGTTGGTTTTATACCAACGTTTCCGTAATTCCCTCAAAATTTCGATGGTGCGAAGGTTTGGCATGTCTAACTGCGCATATTTATTTATTATCTGCTCAGTTTCTGTGGGCCCGAGCAAGGACTCTACTTTGTTTTGTAGGCCCAGAATAGGATCAAGTAGCTTCCTGGTGGCCTCAAGCTTAGGATAAATCCGTCGCTGCAATTCAGAAGGTAGTTCAGCAAATACCTTCGACAGTTTTTGATGACTGTCATAATCAGGAAACGGGGAGAAAGCGGAGTCTACACGCATAAAGAATAGTTCACTATCTCCATCCCAAACAGGAACATCAATATCTAAAATTGGACCTGACATTCTAACAATCTTACGGGATCTTAAAAGCATAAATTTATAAGCAAGATGAAAATGTATAAATATACTTTAACGAAACGCTTACCCACTAACAGCTTCCACAGTTGAACGAGAATCTTCCGCATTTGAATGAGCGCAGAACACAGATGAATTAGTTCCTTCACAAAATCTGTCACAGTAACTGCTTCCAAAAATTGAAATTTTCCGCAATTGAGCCTGACGAGTACGTACGGTGCAGATTTGTACGTAGGAAAGTTGAACAGAGCATATACCCAAACAAATTCACCAGAAATCCACGAATTTAAGAAGAAAACATATACCCAACAAAATTCCCAGAAGACCACGACTTTAGAAAGAACATGTATACCCAACGAAATTCCCAGATGACCACGACCAGAGTAAAGAACACGAAAACTCAAATTTTAATCTATTTTTATCCCAAATAAATGATAAAGAAAGTCAAATTTATTTATACCAAAAAAACAGTGCAATACTCAATATCCTGGCGCGGTCCCCTTTTTCGTAAACGCTCCAGCTTCAAGTAAATGCCGTACGACGTTACAAACTTGGTTAAAGTGCCATAGATATAGAGTTATTGTACTGATTGGGGGCCCTTCACAGGGCCGGTCGTGCGTTCTCCAGCAAATTCCGAGAAAGATCCTTCAGTGAGAAGATGTCCTAAAGCCTTGGGGTGACTTGGGCTGTGGTTCCTTCTGTGGTTGCGTTGTAATCTCGATGTGAAAACTTCGTTGAAGTTCTGCATTAATTAGCTCGTCTCGCTGGTTGTACAGCAACAATATTGGTGTCACTGATGTTGCTGTAACGACACAAATTAATGGCCGACATATTGCGTAAATTAAATTCAATTTTATTTACGTTGCACCAATGAGAAAAAAGCGAAACTTGCCGTTTAACCAATAGTGTGCAAGTAGACAGGGCATGCTATTTAAGCACGGCAATTTACCATGCAAGTCAGTTGTGGCATTTGCATTCTACCTTGCGTCACGCGTGTGCGTTCTGTCGGCTGTCAATACCTACGCTGGTGATTTGATAGTTTCACCAACAATTGGCTACATCCGTGACTCATCTTGTTGCGGTATAACCAGCGAGACGAGCCAATTAATTGCAGAACCTGAACGACGTTATCCACATCGTGATTACAACTCAACCACGAGAACGACAACAACCAGAGTCCACCCAAGGCTCTAGGACATCTTCACACTCTGAATAATTCAGGAGAACGCATTACCAGGCCCTCTTAAGGGCCCCCTATCAGTAACAAATCTCTATTCAGAGCACCTTAACCGAGTTTGTAACGTCGTACGGCATTTACTTGAAGCCGGGGCGTTTACAAAATTGGCGACCGCGCCAGGATATTGATTATTGTTCTGATTTTTTTGGTATAAATAAAATTGACTTCCTTTTTCATTTATTTGGGATAAAAATAGATTAACATTTGCGTTTTCTTTACCCTAATCGTGGTCTTCTGGGAATTTTGTTGGGTGTATATTCGTGGATTTGTGTTGAATTTTTTTGGGGGATATAATAATAATACATTGGCATCAAAGGCCAACGGGGCCTCTGTTCATCTTTCCTACGTACAAAACGGCACCGTACGTACTCGACAGGCTCAATTGCGGATTTTTGGAAGAAGTTACTGTGACGTGCTTTTGTTCTGCGCTCATACACCTGTGGAAGCTTTTTGTGGGTAAGCGTTTCGTTAAAGTATATTTATATATTTTCATATTGCTTATAAATTTATGCTTTTAAGATCCCGTAAGATTGTTAGAATGTCAGGTCCAATTTTAGATATTGATGTTCCTGTTTGGGATGGAGATAGTGAACTATTCTTTATGCGCGTAGACTCCGCTTTCTCCCCGTTTCCTGATTATGACAGTCATCAAAAACTGTCGAAGGTTTTTGCTAAACTACCTTCTGAATTGCAGCGACGGATTTATCCTAAGCTTGAGGCCATTAGGAAGCTACCTAATCCCATTTTGGGTCTACAAAACGAAGTAGAATCCTTGCTTGGGCCCACAGAGACTGAGCAGATAATAAACAAATATGCGCAGTTAGACATGCCAAATCTTGGCCCCATC
The DNA here is from genome assembly GCA_029291075.1 of Eudiplozoon nipponicum. Classification (NCBI taxonomy): domain Eukaryota; kingdom Metazoa; phylum Platyhelminthes; class Monogenea; order Mazocraeidea; family Diplozoidae; genus Eudiplozoon; species Eudiplozoon nipponicum. Next base: position 52,263 of record JAQBSW010000352.1, read on the forward strand.
GAAATACTGAGGGAATTACGGAAACGTTGGTATAAAACCAACATTTCTGACCATGAGGCTAAGGTTGTTTTTATTAACAATCTTCCCCAAACATTAAAACTCTTTGCCAGACAGCTCCCCAACACTCTCTCTATAGATGACTTATCTGAGAGATGTGAGTTAGAATATAGGGTTTTGGAACCCAAAGTGAATCCATCATCCTTTTCTTCACCCCCGCAAGATGATAGAATCTCCTCTTTAGAGAGAACAGTGGCGAACATGGCTAAAGTTCTAGAAGGATTGGCCATTACCAAATCCGAGCTAAATCAAGTGAATGCTCGACCCAAATTCGTTCCTAAGCCCAATTATAACGGTAGGCGGCGATCGAGATCTCCGCAATCCTTTAATAAATATGCCCCAAAGAACTGGTGTTATAACCACCAGAAGTTTTTTTATGCATGCCAAGTCTGTCTTTGTCGTTCCGAAGAATTTCCGAATGAGTGCCAATTTCCACAGCTGACGGAAAGGACAACAGACCGCAGGCACAAGGGTGCATCAGTATCGGGAAACGTCTGGCGCAGGAAGTAGAAGACCGTACTTTCTGCACATCAACGGCATCAACGGCGCCACAGGGAAGAAGCCAACTACAATCCGACATCCCTGTCGACTCTTTTCGTCCACGCCGAATTTTTCACATAGAGAACCAAACGGACAACGCCGGTCGCAATCACCAGCCTACTTGTTTGCATGACCCGGCCAAACAGCCCAACGAGCTTCTGCACCTTCGTGATTTCAAAACTGGCGAAGAATTCATCGTAGACACAGGTGCGGCAGTCTCAGTTCTCAAGGGTGATTCAATGGCCGAGATGTCGCTAGGCGTTCTTCTCGCAACAGCTACAGGCGAGCCCATACCAACTTATGGCTGCCAATACCGCACACTCAACATAGGTCTACGACGTGAATTTTCTCACAACTTCATCATTGCCAAGGTCTCACATGACATAATAGGCCTTGATTTCCTTCTTAAATTTCGGCTCATTGTTGATCTTGCCAATCAAAAGATCATCGACTCCTCCACCGGACTTGAGCAAAGTTTTTGGACACTTGCCTCCGAGCGTTTGGAGTTACAGGTCATTCAGCCAACCCCAGTGCATCATTCAGCAGAGATATCAGCAGCTCTTCGAAAATACAAATCGCTTTTCGATCTTAACAAGTCAGAGCTACGAGTCTCCAACACGATGCATCATATCGTCACAGAAGGACAACCTATTGCACTCAAGAAGCGACCACTGGCTCCTGCTAAGCTGAAAGCTGCCCAAGAAGAATTCTCAAGGCTTTTGGAAGAGGGAATCATCAGACCATCGAAAAGTTCATGGGCGTCACCACTGCACTTAGTCTCTAAATCAAACGGATCGTACAGAGCCTGTGGAGACTACCGTAAGCTAAATTCAGTGACAAAATCTGATGCATATCCTATTCCAAATATCAACACTTTACTTGAAAAACTCAACGGCAGCAATTTCTTCTCAGTGATGTGACCTCAGACAAGCGTACCATCACATACCGGTAGCACCAGAGGATATCGAGAAAACTGCAGTCATCACTCCATTTGGCCTTTTTGAATATCTTTACATGCCTTTTGGACTTAAGTGTGCTACTCAGACATTTCAAAGATTCATAGACAACATACTTCGCGACGACTCTGCTTATTGTATGTCATATCTCGATGACATTATGGTATTCAGTCCAGATCTAGAATCTCATGCGAAACATCTACGAAATGTCCTCTCACGCTTATCCAACCACGGACTCAAGATCAACTGTGACAAGACGCAGATTGCAACTTCATCCGTCGACTTCTTAGGGCATCGTATCACGGCCCAAGGTATTCAACCGTTGCCGTCAAAGACGAATTCAATCAAGAATATCAAGTCACCAAGGACTGTGAGCGATTTGCAGAAAATCCTGGGAGTACTAAACTATTATCGCAAGTTCCTTCCGGGCCTTTCAAAACAACTTTATCCTTTGTGCAGGCACCTGCGGAACCGAAAAGGACTTAGCAAGAATTCCATCATTGCTTGGTCATCCGAAGACGAGGAATTACTTCGACTTGCCATCAACTCGTTAGCAAATGCCACAATGCTAACGCATCCAGATTTTGAAAAGCCATTTCTACTCACGACAGATGCTTCTGAATTCGCTATTGGAGCCACTTTGGAACAAGAGATCGACGGAGTTCGGAAGCCTATCAGTTTCTACTCGCGTACTCTCCAACCAGTAGAAACGAGGTACGACACTTTCGGCCGAGAACTTCTCGCCATCCACGACGCAGTGCGCCATTTTATCAGCATCATTGGCAGTAGCAGATTTGTTGTTTTCACAGACTCATGCACCACTAGTTAGCGCACTTCGAAACGCAACTTCATCTATCGCCAAGTACCCTGCCAGAGTGGAAAGACAGCTTTCTCGTCTAAGCGAATGGCAATTTGACGTCTTTCACGTCAAGGGCAAACAGAACTTCATTGCAGATGCCCTGTCTAGGCCAGACGTCTCTCTACAACCACCTTCGCCGTCACCATTCACTGTCAACTCCGTGGCACTCAGTGAACCTGCACTAACGCCAACTCTCCTGCGAACTGAACAACGCGGTGACATTCACATTCAAAGATCAATAGCCCGTCACCCAACCAAGTTCATATGCCGTCTGTGGGAAGGCTTACCAATTGTTTACTTCACGGGTACGCAGCCCAACAAGCCAGTTCTGCCGACCAGCCTTCAGAGAAAAGTTTTCGATTCAATTCACTCAATTTCTCACCCAGGAAGCCAAGCGACTGTCCGACTTCTTACAGATCGTTTCTGGGGTCACAGACTTAGGCAGAATGTTAAACGATGGGTCTCAGAGTGTGCAATTTGTCAGAAAAACAAGATCACACGACACACTCGTTCTAAGTTGCAACATTTTCGATCTACTTCTCGCCTAGCCATCGTCCACATCGACATAGTTCATCTGACAAAGGTTCAAGGTTTCAGCTACCTTCTAACTATGATCGATAGATTTACACGGTGGCCTGCGGCATTACCTCTTGGCACCATTTCTGCAGACGAAGTAACTAACGGTTTTATCTCTGCATGGATATCCAATTATGGTGTTCCCAATGAGGTCATCACGGACAGAGGCACTTGCTTCTCATCTGATCGTTTCAAAACCACCTTGCGGTACATGGGATGCATCTTACGCCAGACGACTGCCTACCATCCCCAAGCTAATGGCATGGTAGAGAGAATGCATAGGGAACTCAAAGCTGCTTTAGCATCCTCGTCCATTAATGGCAACTGGGTCGATGCACTACCTTTAGTTCTGCTTGCCATGCGTTCCCGTACTCGTGAATCCATTAAAACGTCTGCGTCACAACTCTTGTATGGCATGGATCTACGCCTGCCTAGTCAGCTCCCACGTCTACTACCGGCACAAGATGACCCACAAGACGAAGCTACCCGCCTTCGACTTCATTTCGGTAACATGTCTGAACAGCAGCCGAGACACACGCCTCGTCCAGTCTTCGTTCACCCACAGCTCCACAGCTGCAAGAGAGTACTCGTTCGCAACAATAATGCTGTTGCACCACTACAACCAAAGTATCGCGGTCCTTACCCGATTTTGCTCAGACAACCAAAATACTTCATTATTATGCAAGGCGCTACACCGACATCAGTAAGCATAGACAGATTGAAACCGTTCATCGAACCGCCTGATCCTGAGAGCGTTCAACCTTCTACACACGTCTCAGGCTCCGTCTGCCCACAATCTCAATTTCCTGCTTTGTATAACGCGTAATTGATTTTTTTTAAACATTAACATTAACTATCAAAATCTTTTTAACCTTGTGTTATTTTTCGTATTTGTCTCACGTGGCATAACCAGCTGTTCTTAGCTAACAATTGTGTAGCATTTTTGAACAGTTCTTTGGTATTATGCCATCTCTGAGGCAATGTTCGTGTACATATTTTTATGCAGTTACCTTTGATTTTAATGTATATATTTTTACATTATAATGTATTTCTCACACATGACATTACACTGCCTATTTTGGTATGACCAGCTACTTAGAGCTAACGCTTTCGTGTAGCAACACTAAGTAGTGATCAGCTTCATATCATGGTACAGGCCACTTTCAATGCATATCTCAACTTCATCAATTGCACAAAGACCACTCTACAAATGTCATGACCACAACGTCGAGCACTCTAGCTCCTTTGTTCGTATACAAACACATTGACGACGATCCAACCTGCTTAGGTTTTAACTTAAACCTGGCAAATTCAGAGGCGATTTACCTCGAAATCTTCACGCTGCGGCTCCCAAAACTTACACTGCTCTATTTTGCCTCACGTGGTATGACCGACCACTAGAGCTAACAATTTGTGTAGCAATTCCTAGTGGTTACCTGGCATCATATCATTGTTGAAGCAACCAACAAGCATATTTAAGCCCAGCATTTATGGTTCATCATATTTTTGCTTAACTTGGTTCGAACTCTGTCATGCATTTCTTATCTAGCCTCGCAGAGAGGAATTTTTTTCCTTTTTTTTCAGAGAGGAAAGTGTTGTAACGACACAAATTAATGGCCGACATATTGCGTAAATTAAATTCAATTTTATTTACGTTGCACCAATGAGAAAAAAGCGAAACTTGCCGTTTAACCAATAGTGTGCAAGTAGACAGGGCATGCTATTTAAGCACGGCAATTTACCATGCAAGTCAGTTGTGGCATTTGCATTCTACCTTGCGTCACGCGTGTGCGTTCTGTCGGCTGTCAATACCTACGCTGGTGATTTGATAGTTTCACCAACAATTGGCTACATCCGTGACTCATCTTGTTGCGGTATAACCAGCGAGACGAGCCAATTAATTGCAGAACCTGAACGACGTTATCCACATCGTGATTACAACTCAACTACGAGAACGACAACAACCAGAGTCCACCCAAGGCTCTAGGACATCTTCACACTCTGAATAATTCAGGAGAACGCATTACCAGGCCCTCTTAAGGGCCCCCTATCAGTAACAAATCTCTATTCAGAGCACCTTAACCGAGTTTGTAACGTCGTACGGCATTTACTTGAAGCCGGGGCGTTTACATTACCAATTGTTGATGAAGACAATCCTATAACCAGCATAAGTGATGTCAGCCGGCAGCACGCACACGCAACGCAAAGCAGAAGGCAAACGCGACAACTGAACTGCATGGAAAATTTGCCGTGCTTAAAAAGCCATGCCATAGTAATATATGTCTACTTGCACACTATTGGTTAACGGCAAATTTCGCTTTTTCTCATTAGTACAACGTAAATCAAATTGAATGTAATTTACGCAAAATGTTGGCAATTTATTTGTGTCGTTACACGTTTATAAACGCCCCGGCTTCAAGTAAATGCCGTACGACGTTACAAACTCGGTTAAGGTGCTCTGAATAGAGATTAGTTACTGATAGGGGGCCCTTAAGAGGGCCTGGTAATGCGATCTCTTGAAGTCTTCAGAGTGTGAAGAAGTCCTAGAGCCTTGGGTGAACTCTGGTTGAGTTTTCGCTCCCGTGGTTGAGCTGTAATCACGATGTGGATAGCGTCCTGCAGGTTCTGCACTTAATTGGCTCGTCTCTCTGGGTATACCGCAATAAGATGAGTCACGGATGTAGTCAGTTGTTGGTGAAACTATCAAATCACCAGCGTAGGTATTGACAGCCGACAGAACGCACACGCGTGAAGCAGGTAGAATGCAAATGCCACAACTGACTTGCATGATAAATTGCCGTGCTTAAATAGCATGCCATGCCTACTTGCACACTATTGGTTAAACGGCAAGTTTCGCTTTTTTCTCATTGGTGCAACGTAAATAAAATTTAATTTAATTTACGCAATATGTCGGCCATTAATTTGTGTCGTTACACGTTACACAATTATTAAAATGTAACGACACAATCAATCGCCGACATATTGCGTAAATTAAATTCAAATTTATTTACGTTGCACCAATGAGAAAAAAGCAAATTGCCGTTTAACCACGTTTAACCAATAGTATGCAAGTACACATATTGCATGCTATTTAAGCACGGTAATTTACCATGCAAGTCAGTCGTGGCATTTGCCTTCTACCTGCTTCACGCGTGTGCGTTCTGTCGGCTGTCAATACGTGTGCGCTCTGTCGGTTGTCAATACCTACGCTGGTGATTTGATAGTTTCACCAACAACTAACTACATCCGTGACTCATCTTGATGCGGGATACCGCAGAGACGAGCCAATTGAGTGCAGGACCTGCAGGACACCATACACAACGCGATTACAGCTCAACCACGGGAGCGACAACTCAACCAGAGTCCACCCAAGGCTCTAGGACATCTTCAACTCTGAAGACTTCAAGAGAACGCATTACCAGGCCCTCTTAAGGGCCCCCATATCAGTAACTAATCTCTATTCAGAGCACCTTAACCGAGTTTGTAACGTCGTACGGCATTTACTTGAAGCCGGGGCGTTTACAAAATTGGCGACCGCGCCAGGATATTGATTATTGTTCTGATTTTTTTGGTATAAATAAAATTGACTTCCTTTTTCATCTATTTGGGATAAAAATCGATTAAGATTTGCGTTTTATCTACCGTGATCGTGGCCATCTGTGAATTTTTTGGGTATATATATATATATATATATATTCGCGGTTTGTGTTGGGGGATATAATAATAGATTGACATTTGTGTTTTCTTTACTCTGATTGTGGATTTCTGGGAAATCTGTTGGGTATATATTCGTGGATTTGTGTGGATAATAATAACACATCGGCATCAAAGGCCAACGGGTCCTTTGTTCATCATTTCTACGTACAAAACGGCACCGTACGTACTCAACAACTCAACTTCGGATTGTTGGAAACAGTGACTTTTTTGTTCTGCTCTTGTTCAACTGTGGAAGCTGTTTGTGGGTAAGCGTTTCGTTAAAGTATATTTATATATTTTCATATTGCTTTTAATTTATGCTTTTAGGATCCCGTAAGATTGTTAAAATGTCAGGTCCAATTTTAGATATTGATGTTCCTGTTTGGGATGGAGATAGTGAGTTATTTTTTATGCGCGTAGACTCCGCTTTCTCCCCGTTTCCTGATTATGACAGTCATCAAAAACTGTCAAAGGTTTTTGCTAAACTACCTTCTGAATTGCAGCGACGGATTTATCCTAAGCTTGAGGCCATTAGGAAGCTACCTAATCCCATTTTGGGCCTACAAAACGAGGTAGAATCCTTGCTTGGACCCACGGAAACTGAGCAGATAATAAACAAATATGTGCAGTTAGATATGCCAAATCTTGGCCCCATAGAAATACTGAGGGAATTACGGAAACGTTGGTATAAAACCAACATTTCTGACCATGAGGCTAAGGTTGTTTTTATTAACAATCTTCCCCAAACATTAAAACTCTTTGCCAGACAGCTCCCCAACACTCTCTCTATAGATGACTTATCTGAGAGATGTGAGTTAGAATATAGGGTTTTGGAACCCAAAGTGAATCCATCATCCTTTTCTTCACCCCCGCAAGATGATAGAATCTCCTCCTTAGAGAGAACAGTGGCGAACATGGCCAAAGTTCTAGAAGGATTGGCCATTACCAAATCGGAGATAAATCAAGTGAATGCTCGACCAAAATTCGTTTTCAAGTCAAATTATAATGGTAGGCGGCGATCGAGATCTCCGCAATCCTTTAATAAATATGCTCCAAAGAACTGGTGTTATAACCACCAGAAGTTTTTTATGCTTGCCAAGTTTGTCTTTGTCGTTCCGAAGAATTTCCGAATGAGTGTCAATTTCCACAGCTGACGGAGAGGACAACAGACCGCAGGCACAAGGGTGCATCAGTATCGGGAAACGTCTGGCGCAGGAAGTAGAAGACCGTACTTTCTGCACATCAACGGCATCAACGGCGCTACAGGGAAGAAGCCAACTACAATCCGACATCCCTGTCGACTCGTTTCGTCCACGCCGAATTTTTCACATAGAGAACCAAACAGACAATGCCGGTCGCAATCACCAGCCTACTTGTTTGCATGACCCGGCCAAACAGCCAAACGAACTTCTGCACCTTCTTGATTTCAAAACTGGCGAAGAGTACATCGTAGACACAGGTGCGGCAGTCTCAGTTCTCAAAGGTGATTCAATGGCCGAGATGTCGCTAGGCGTTCTTCTCGCAACAGCTACAGGCGAGCCCATACCAACATAGGTCTACGACGTGAATTTTCCCACAACTTCATCATCGCCAAGGTCTCACATAATATAATAGGCCTTGATTTCCTTCTAAAATTTCGGCTCATTGTTGATCTTGCCAATCAAAAGATCATCGACCCCTCCACCGGACTTGAACAAAGCTTTTGGACACTTGCCTCCGAGCGTTTGGAGTTACAGGTCATTCAGCCAACCCCAGTGCATCATTCAGCAGAGATATCAGCAGCTCTTCGAAAATACAAATCGCTTTTCGATCTTAACAAGTCCGATCTACGAGTCTCCAACACGATGCATCATATCGTCACAGAAGGACAACCTATTGCACTCAAGAAGCGACCACTGGCTCCTGCTAAGCTGAAAGCTGCCCAAGAAGAATTCTCAAGGCTTTTGGAAGAGGGAATCATCAGACCATCGAAAAGTTCATGGGCGTCACCACTGCACTTAGTCTCAAAATCAAACGGATCGTACAGAGCCTGTGGAGACTACCGTAAGCTAAATTCAGTGACAAAATCTGATGCATATCCTATTCCAAATATCAACACTTTACTAGAAAAACTCAACGGCAGCAATTTCTTCTCAGTGATTGACCTCAGACAAGCGTACCATCACATACCGGTAGCACCAGAGGATATCGAGAAAACTGCAGTCATCACTCCATTTGGCCTTTTTGAATATCTTTACATGCCTTTTGGACTCAAGTGTGCTACTCAGACATTTCAAAGATTCATAGACAACATACTTCGCGACGACTCTGCTTATTGTATGTCATATCTAGATGACATTATGGTATTCAGTCCAGATCTAGAATCTCATGCGAAACATCTACGAAATGTCCTCTCACGCTTATCCAACCACGGACTCAAGATCAACTGTGACAAGACGCAGATTGCAACTACATCCGTCGACTTCTTAGGGCATCGTATCACGGCCCAAGGTATTCAACCGTTGCCGTCAAAGACGAATTCAATCAAGAATATCAAGTCACCAAGGACTTTGAGCGATTTGCAGAAAATCCTGGGAGTACTAAACTATTATCGCAAGTTCCTTCCAGGCCTTTCAAAACAACTTTATCCTTTGTGCAGGCACCTGCGGAACCGAAAAGGACTTAGCAAGAATTCCATCATTGCTTGGTCATCCGAAGACGAGGAATTACTTCGACTTGCCATCAACTCGTTAGCCAATGCCACAATGCTAACGCATCCAGATTTTGAAAAGCCATTTCTACTCACGACAGATGCTTCTGAATTCGCTATTGGAGCCACTTTGGAACAAGAGATCGACGGAGTTCGGAAGCCTATCAGTTTCTACTCGCGTACTCTCCAACCAGTAGAAACGAGGTACGACACTTTCGGCCGAGAACTTCTCGCCATCCACGACGCAGTGCGCCATTTTATCAGCATCATTGGCAGTAGCAGATTTGTTGTTTTCACAGATCATGCACCACTAGTTAGCGCACTTCGAAACGCAACTTCATCTATCGCCAAGTACCCTGCCAGAGTGGAAAGACAGCTTTCTCGTCTAAGCGAATGGCAATTTCACGTCTTTCCCGTCAAGGGCAAACAGAACTTCATTGCAGATGCCCTGTCTAGGCCAGACGTCTCTCTACAACCACCTTCGCCGTCACCATTCACTGTCAACTCCGTGGCACTCAGTGAACCTGCACTAACGCCAACCCTCCTGCGAACTGAACAACGCGGTGACATTCACATTCAAAGATCAATAGCCCGTCACCCAACCAAGTTCAAATGCCGTCTGTGGGAAGGCTTACCAATTGTTTACTTCACGGGTACGCAGCCCAACAAGCCAGTTCTGCCGACCAGCCTTCAGAGAAAAGTTTTCGATTCAATTCACTCAATTTCTCACCCAGGAAGCCAAGCGACTGTCCGACTTCTTACAGATCGTTTCTGGGGTCACAGACTTAGGCAGAATGTTAAACGATGGGTCTCAGAGTGTGCAATTTGTCAGAAAAACAAGATCACACGACACACTCGTTCTAAGTTGCAACATTTTCGGTCTACTTCTCGCCTAGCCATCGTCCACATCGACATAGTTCATCTGACAAAGGTTCAAGGTTTCAGCTACCTTCTAACTATGATCGATAGATTTACACGGTGGCCTGCGGCATTACCTCTTGGCACCATTTCTGCAGACGAAGTAACCAACGGTTTTATCTCTGCATGGATATCCAATTATGGTGTTCCCAATGAGGTCATCACGGACAGAGGCACTTGTTTCTCATCTGATCGTTTCAAAACCACCTTGCGGTACATGGGATGCATCTTACGCCAGACGACTGCCTACCATCCCCAAGCTAATGGCATGGTAGAGAGAATGCATAGGGAACTCAAAGCAGCTTTAGCATCCTCGTCCATTAATGGCAACTGGGTCGATGCACTACCTTTAGTTCTGCTGGCCATGCGTTCTCGTACTCGAGAATCCATTAAAACGTCTGCGTCACAACCCTTGTATGGCATGGATCTACGCCTGCCTAGTCAGCTCCCACGTCTACTACCGGCACAAGATGACCCACAAAACGAAGCTACCCGCCTTCGACTTCATTTCGGTAACATGTCCGAACAGCAGCCGAGACACGCCTCGTCCAGTCTTCGTTCACCCACAGCTCCACAGCTGCAAGAGAGTACTCGTTCGCAACAATAATGCTGTTGCACCACTACAACCCAAGTATCGCGGTCCTTACCCGATTTTACTAAAACAGCCAAAATACTTCATCATTATGCAAGGCGCTACACCGACATCAGTAAGCATAGACAGGTTAAAACCGTTTATCGAACCACCTGATCCTGAGAGCGTTCAACCTTCTACACACGTCCCAGGCACCGTCTGCCCACAATCTCAACAAGCTTTGTATAACGCGTAATTAATTTTTTTTAAACATTAAAATTTAACTATAAAATTTTTGTAAACCTTTACGTTAATTTTTCGCATTTGTCTCACGTGGCATAACCAGCTGTTCTTAGCTAACAAATGTGTAGCATTTTTTGAACAGTTCTTTGGTATTATGCCATCTCTGAGGCAATGTTTCGCGTACATATTTTTTATGCAACTTTACCTTTGATTTTAATGTATATATATTTTTACATTATAATGTATTTCTCACACATGACATTACACTGCCTATTTTGGTATGACCAGCTACTTAGAGCTAAACGCTTTCGTGTAGCAACACTAAGTAGTGATCAGCTTCATATCATGGTACAGGCCACTTTCAATGCATATCTCAACTTTATCTATTTCACAAAGACCACTCTACAAATGTCATGACCACAACGTCGAGCACGTTCTAGCTCTCTTTGGTCGTATACAAACACATTGACAACGATCCAACCTGCTTAGGTTTTAACTTAAACCTGGCAAATTCAGAGGCGATTTACCTCGAAATCTTCACGCTGCGGCTTCCAAAACTTACACTGCTCTATTTTGCCTCACGTGCTATGACCGTCCACTAGAGCTAACAATTTGTGTAGCAATTCCTAGTGGTTACCTGGCATCATATCATTGTTGAAGCAAACAACAAGCATATTTAAAGCCCAGCACTTATGGTTCATTACTATTTTTGCTATAAACTTGGTTCGAACTCTGTCATGCATTTCTTATCTAGCCTCGCAGAGGAGGAATATTTTTTTCTTTTTTTCAGAGAGGAAAGTGTTGTAACGACACAAATCAATCGCCGACATATTGCGTAAATTAAATTCAAATTTATTTACGTTGCACCAATGAGAAAAAAGCAAATTGCCGTTTAACCACGTCTAACCACGTTTAACCAATAGTATGCAAGTACACATATTGCATGCTACTTAAGCACGGTAATTTACCATGCAAGTCAGTTGTGGCATTTGCCTTCTACCTGCTTCACGCGTGTGCGTTCTGTCGGCTGTCAATACGTATGCGCTCTGTCGGCTGTCAATACCTACGCTGGTGATTTGATAGTTTCACCAACAACTAACTACATCCGTGACTTATCTTGATGCGGGATACCGGAGAGACGAGCCAATTGAGTGCAGGACCTGCAGGACACCATACACAACGCGATTACAGCTCAACCGCGGGAGCGACGACTCAACCAGAGTCCACCCAAGGCTCTAGGACATCTTCAACTCTGAAGACTTCAAGCGAACGCATTACCAGGCCCTCTTAAGGGCCCCCATATCAGTAACTAATCTTTATTCAGAGCACCTTAACCAAGTTTGTAACGTCGTACGGCATTTACTTGAAGCCGTGGTGTTTACAAAAACTTTATTTTATTCAAGAATTTAGCTGGTTTTTTAAAATAAAGGGTAAAATACTTCACCTATTTTAAACACTTAACAATGTGATTCGTATAAAAAAGTTTACAAGTTTACGATAAGTAGCCTTATAAAGCAAAGAAAAAATTTAATTATGGTGATGATTAAAATATTTAACAGCTTTACTTGGTAGTGTTTGCCAGGTTGTCGTTTTAATGTCCAATAACTAAACTAGTATATTTTAATCCGCTGCGCTCCATGATATATTTTTTGTTACATATAATAATTTTGTCTTTGTGACTTCGATTATGAATTTATGTGACAGCCATCAATATTTGCAAACTCTAATTATTTTTTATACTTAAATATTATTAATGACGCTTTCAAATTTCGCGATATATATTCTTATTCAATTATGCGTTTTATTGGTTTATTCTTGTCCACCTACTACAAATACCGAACAGACATCAATGCAAAATTGTGACATTCTTGCTTACAATGCAATTAGGGAGTTGCATAGCCAATTAGACGATGATAAGGATGGTGGTATTGATCCATTTGAAGCTAACTCTGTAAGCATTGTGCGTTTATAAATTTCATATTAATATATTATTATTTTTCATAGTGGTTATGTAGCCCTACAATTTAAAAAGTCAACTTGTAATTCAAAAGTAGGATTGCGCAAGGCTGTGAATGTTTTTTACTTAATTATAAAAGGTTGATAATGCCTATAACTCTCATAATAGTAAATTCTATTTGTCACCAGAGGCCATTTTATCCAGCAATTGGAAAGATCTATACAAAAATTAGAATTAAGGTGATGTATAGGTGGGTAAGACAGTGATTAGCTTTTACTTATCTCGTGTGGATAAATAATGCTGGTAAAGGCCAGGATTAAATTTTGTAGAATAGAAGATTGTGAAGAATCTGAATTCAAGTTCACTCTATTGAGTATAAGGACCATTTCAAGAATTAAAAAACTCAGCTACAAGCGATATATAGTGAAGGCATTTTAGAGAACAAACAGTAACTGAAATTTTTATCCTTTATGAAAACATGCATAGAGTGGGGTACTTCTCCAGATCCAATAGGTTATCTAAGTTTTAATTTTTCTTTTTTACCAGATGGTATTTTTATAGTTTATGTATCGTTAATGATATTTTAAATGAATAATTAAGTTCACCTTTATTCCTCAATATATTTGTCGCAGGAGTGAAGCAAATGAGCATTTTTTATATATGTAATAGAACATATAGAGTAAAAATTTATGCACTTTGAGTATGTTTACCTCAAGTCATCGGGCTCGACTGACGTACACAACTACATATACGATCTAAAACACATGTAGAAACCTAAATCTATCGTTTCACAGATTTCAAAAGGGAATGCCTATGATAAAATTGATCAGGTTTTCACAGTATGCTCCATTTGCTGCTGGACTCACAGATGTTCGCCAATTCTGACCTCTTGATTATTGAAGGTAGGGTATGACATAATAAAGTGGTCTGTATCGCGAATATTATTAACTGAATACGAAATAAGTAGTCGCGATTTTGTTATTTAACGGAAGTTCCCTCGAAAGCCTGGCAAGCCGGTTGTTTAAGTGTCCGTCTCAGACCAACTTCATATACGAAATTAGTTTTCCATTAGATAGTATGGTGATGATACATCAAATAGCGTCTTCGCATGACTCGTTGGCTCGTATAGTTTGCTCTTGATTGACAACTCCTGGCACTTAGCTGGCATTGATATAAACAAAATAGAGCGCAAATATTGATTAACAAATCTATCTAGGTGCATGCGGTTGTAGTCTGTGTACAATAATGAAGAAATAACTGTATACTCGACATGTAGAAAATGAATTTTGTGTTTATTGAAATAAACGAGCTATTCCACAGTGGAATGCGCAATTTATGACAGGGAATCTCGGTAGAAGCCATTCCCTCCGGTGTCACCATGAATCTTATAGATCAATTCGTTTACAAGTGACAATAGATTGATATTAAGCTCCAAATCAAAATTGTCTATAATGACCTCTTTAAAGTCGTTTAACTTCAGAAAATATCGGATTGAAACTTCTTTGGTGCAACTAAGGGCTGGCTAAGCTCGTCTTCCTTTGCTTTCAACACAACAGCATCATTAGCAACCTCACCACCACCACTGATGTCCAGTCCATTAAAATCAAATTGATAACAAAATTAAACAAGGTGGTAGCAATGACCCATCCATGTCAAATGTCGGAGCCTAACACAAAGTGCTTTGAATTGTCCGTGCGCGAATGCAGAACATTGAGATATTATGGTGGACTTCATACAATCAGGATGCTTTGGCCGATATGACATGATTAAGCACAGTTTTCCATAACATTTTTTTCCAAGGAAGATTTGAACGCGACTATGTGGTCTAATAATGTGGCGATGGTGCGTCGCTGATACTGGTGACGCAACTGGAGTTCGCCGAAGTGCATGGAAAAAATTCGAGCATTCCATTCTCGATCTAAACCCTGCTTGAGTTGTACCAGATCGCTACTTTCGCTCTTCATAATTCTTTCTGAGAATAGAAGTTGCACCGAGCAAACACCTATGACGGTGTTTATGTATTAGGTATGACGTGTATTATAAGAAGTTAGTTCAAATATTATCAGAATAATATGCTGCAATCAGCATGAAACTATGTGTAGTCTTGTATACGCATTTCGTGCCTATTGGCGACTCGTCAGTAGCAGCCGACCCCACTCCAAGCCCACTATATATTTCGTCAAATTATGTGGGGCAGTTAAACAATACAATCTTTCATAAACTTGCATGCTAAAGCAGTAGTAGAGTCAGATTTATGTAAATTATTTAGCAAAAATACATCAAAATCGTTTCATTATAATCTATATGTATGACGCCTGTGACGTGTTCAAACGACGTGATTTTGAAGACAAACTAATTTTTGCCAAAATTTGAAAAAAAACTTCCGATCATCAGCTTTTTCAGCAAAGCCTTGTACTCCGGTCTCGCTTGAAATGAATCATCACATTTTCATGATAGTTATTACCTCATTCAATGAAACACCCAATTATTTTTCCGATTTGATAAATCTAACGTATGCACATGTATGCATTTTGTATGGCGTACCTAGTGGCATATTAGGATCAGAATGATTTGCCAAATTCACTATGAATAAAATGTGTAATCTCATCTACACATTTTTTTCTTGCTAATTGGTGACTTTTTGGTATATTTTGGCAATATACAAGGATATTTGTGACAGTAACGGTCAGATTACATCTTTTGTTCATGCTAACTTTGGCATATCCTACTGATCCATTTTGAACTAACTTGTTACTGTGTACACTGAATTTAATGCACAATTGAATAAATATTAGTACTCTGCAACAAAGAACATTAGACACATATGGTAGCCTTCATGAACAAAACGCCACTCTGTCGTTAATTTTGAATGGCATTCTCCCTCTAGACAACACAAATATGCTTTTGTAGAACCTTCTAAATCTTTTTTCCACTGAAAGTTAAAAATATTAGAAGGTATTTTATTGATTTCGTTGGCTTTGCGGACATTTATGATGCCACAAGCCTCAAACATTTTATCCAAAGTATGAGTTTCGATGTGCATCTCGTAGCAAGTTTAACGCGTCATATCATTGCTAATCACGCTGTGTGTAGTATACGATGAGTGAAGGAGATTTTGACAGTGCCTGAATGGATGGACTTAAAAAACTCGTTGCTCGTGTTCTCTTGGATTAAGATCTTCAAATATATAATCAGCGCGTGCGATTTAAAGATGCAGTTATGGTGCAACGCTATTTTCAAATCATTGATAAAAGTAACCAGTTTTTACTCCCACTGCATAACTGCCACAAGAGGTTTTTCAAACTGACAAATTACGCAATGCGCAGCTCTTTTTCATATATTGCTTTTATGAAAATACGGCACAGCGTGTTCTTAGTAACTACCATATTTGTCGAAACATTTCGTAGACGTCGGTGTCACCCTTATATTATCCTAAAAGATGGTTTTGGGACTTTCAATTCGCGTTAGATTGATCATATATCAAGCAAGTCTTTGGAATGTTAATGGACACTCCGTTAGGACGTCTTCTAGCTGAAGTTCATGTGTTCTATCTGGAAGCATATTTGCTGTAGACTGTTATTGAAATAAACTACATTATGTATCTTAAGTTTGTCGGTGACTCCATAATCAATGATGAATGTGGAGGAATAAATGAAACGCTTTATGCTTGTAATAGCGCGGACCATCATTTGATTTTATTTTCAATCGTTAAAGCGCTGTCTAACGCACTGTTTTTCCTCGACATGATTGCATAAAGAGATAAATTTGTTTAAAGTGGAATACAATCCGAAAACAAACGTGGACTTGATAGTAGATCGATTGCTAAAGCTCTGTCCGAATTTTCAAAATGTGAAATTTGATACACAAATTATCAACCACAATAACGGAAATCTGGTAGACAAATATCAATACCAAGAATTAGTGTTTCTCAAAACAAATTTATGAGAAAACGTGCATCCCGAATTATTTATTGAGGCGAGGATGAAGTATAACTAACGAAAGTTACATATGTCAGTATAAACTAAGAATTGTATAGTGTAGAAAAGGCAATTCTACTGTTCTGAATCACAGTAACAAGCACAGCAAACGGGCAGAGTGAGTCGACAAGTCAGAAGAAAGAGTTGCCTAAAATATTAGGCTTTATTCATCATATAATGCAGATATACATGCTAAAAGACAAAGCAAGACATGCTAGTATACGAACGGTGTGAATATAAATGTGTGTACAAATAAACAATCATATCATTCTCCTCCACTGCGATTTGTAGCGTAGCGTCAGAGTCGGAACAAGACTGTTATAGTAACAATTCAAAGAGGATTGAGAAAACATAGTATTTAAACATTTCCACTTCGTAAGTTATAAGGATGAACACGTTGTTGTTGATTGATAAGGTTTTCGAGATTCTCTGATAGGTCACGAGCATTTGAGTTATCCGTAGATTCACCATTTGCCTTAATATTATCAATATCGGTATCGTCATTATAGGAGGTTTGTTCATCAGCAACAACCGGTTCATTTTCACAGAGTCCCATATTAGTCCCAGCTTCATTCATCAGTGCGTCGGAGCCTTTCGGGGCTAATTGACGGATAGATACTGTATCTTCTCTTCCATCAAGAAAACGAACATGCGCATAGTTAGGATTGCAATGAATTAGTTCAACTTCTTCCACAGAGGGGTCATATTTAGAAACTCTAGCATTCTTCTTGAGTAAAACTTTGCCAGGAACAGTAAGCCAGGTTGGGAGTGTGGTACCAAAAGTCGACCTTCTATTGTGTCGAAAAAGATGCTCGTGAGGGGTTTCGTTGGTAGATGTGCACAATAATGAACGGATTGAATGTAATGCGTCCAGCAGCACGCATTCCCAGTTTTCAACTGAAAGCCTTTTTGATCTGAGAGCGAGAAGGATCGATTTCCATAAGGTACCATTCATTCTTTCTACCTGTCCATTTCCTTTGGGATTATAAGGAGTCGTTCTACTCGAAGCTATACCTTTTTCCCGAAGAAAATTTTGTACCTCGGTCGATATGAAGGAAGAACCTCTGTCTGAGTGAATGTACGAAGGCATCCCAAACATTGCGAATATTTGACACAGGTGAAGTATGACGGTGTGACTGCAAAGGTCAGGACAAGCAAATGCAAAGGGAAATCGAGAATATTCATCGATGACCGTCAGTAGATAACGATTACGAGTTGATGAAGGAAGAGATCCCTTAAAATCGATAGATAACCGCTCAAACGGTTGGGTAGCTTTGATTAATTGGCCTTGAATTGCTGAAGGAAATCTGGGCTTGATTTCAGAGCACACTTTACAACTCAAGGTCATTTTTCGAATTTCATCAATAAAATATGGTAAATTACGAGATTTCACAAAGTGGAGCATACGAGAAATTCCAGGATGACAAAGAGAATCATGTATTTGTTTTAAATCCAGTCCATTTAGAAGCGCACCACAACAGGATCGACTTAGTGCATCTGCTGCTTTGTTATCTTTTCCGGGTCTATAGACAACATCGAAGCTGTAAGGTGATAATTCCATTTTCCAGCGCAAAATTTTATCGTTCTTCACTCTTCCTCGATTTTGATTGCCAAAAATAAAGGAAACATCTTTGATCAGTGACAAGTTTGAAATGATTACCCAAAAGTAAATGCCTCCATTTTCGAATAGCTTCAACCACGGCATAGGCTTCTTTTTCAACAGCTGAGTGATGTTTTTCAGATGGCGTCAACGTCCGAGAGAAAAACGCCACTGGTCTTCCATCTTGGTTCAAAGTGGCAGCAATAGCTACGTCCGAAGCATCAGTTTCGACGACAAACGGAATATCACAACGGATAGAAGCTAGAGTTGCTACGGCTAATTCTTTTTTAAGATCATCGAAATTTTGTTTCACAGAGACGGGAAAAGGAAAAGTTCGATTATGAACGAGTGAGTGAATTTTATCGGAGAAGTTGGAGATCCACGGCGAATAATAAGCGAAAAATCCCACAATTCTTTGTTGCGATTGCACATTCGACGGTGGTGGGAGATCTTGTAAAGGCTTTAATCGGTCAGGATCAGGTTTAATTTTTCCATTCGATATTTGAAAACCAAGAAGAGTAATTTCTTTAGCTGCGAAAATGCTCTTTGATTCATTTAAAGTCAATCCATATTTTTTAGCGGCATTAAGAAATTTGTTGAGATTTGTTTCGTGTTCAAGCGTATCTCTCCTGCAAACTGTCACATTGTCCACAGACAAATGTATCTGTGAGATGTTCCTGTGCGATTATATGATCCATAGTTCTTTGGAAACATGAGACACCATTCGTCACTCCGAAGGGAATGCGACGGAATTGAAACAAGCGTCCACACGCTTCGAAAGCAGTAAATACCTTTTCATGTTCTTGGATAGGTATTTGGTGGTATGCGCTTTTGAGATCCAAAGTGCTTAATATATGATATTTTGAAATGGTTTCAGCCATTTGGTCCATTTTCGGCAAAGGATATGCGTCTAAGAGTGTGAATTTGTTGACCGTTTGGCTGTAGTCCACAACCATACGTTTCTTGTGATTCTCATTCGATACCACGAGAACTTGTGCTCTCCGCGGGGATGTTGAAGGTTCGATAATGCCATCAGAAACTAATCTGTTTATTTCATCCCGGATAAATATTTCATCCATTCGATTGTACCTTCTTGATTTCGTAGCAATAGGCCTCCAGTTAGCAGTTAAATGATGGAAAAGAGGCGGTGACGTAACAGATGCAGGTTTCAGTAAACAGACGGTGAATGACGATTTATGACCACCAAAAGAGATATTTACACTTTTATGCAATACAAGGAAGTCATGACCGAGGAGTACGTCAGTACAAAGATCAGAAAGTATAGATAGCTTGATATTTTATAAACACATGATTTGTATTGAATCGACACAAAACAATGGCCTTTGGTATGACTCGATAATGAGCCAGACGCCATGGTTATTGTTTCTTGAGAGGAGTGAATTTTCCAATTATTTTTCAAAACAAAGGCTTCTGAAACATAACTACAGGAACTGCCTATATCAACCAGAGCATGACAATTTATGTTATTGACTTCTAGATTTATTACACATTTGGTGAGACAATCAGGAGCAGCAGCTAATACAGTTGCAGATATGGTAGGATGAAGCGTCGAAACCACTGGGCGGTGATTCTTAGAGCGACATACCTTTTGAAAATGTCCTTTGTTTCCACAACTTTTACAGAAGGCGTTTCTGGCCGGACATTTCCATCTTAAATGATAATCGTACCCACAAAAGTCACATTTTTGTTTAACAGCAGCAACAAGATTATCTGTAGTTTTATCGGAGGTTGATGAAGGACAGAGTGGCTGAACCGTTGCAGTGTGTGCAGAATTCAAACAGTTTTGATATGATAATGATTGCTTTTCCGCCATTTCGAGACCACGTGCTTGATCAAAAGCCGCTTGAAAATTAAGTGAGTTGTGTTCTAAGAGATGTTGTCTGATTGAATTGGACTGGATTCCATTAATGAAGGCATCGCGCAGAGCATCGTCTCGATTTTCCTCGGGCTTAGTTTGTTTGAAATTGCATTCCCTAGCTAACGATTTCAGAATCTGAACAAATTGATCCAATGTTTGTCCATTTTCTTGTTTAGTAGTCGCGAGTATATGACGAACAAAGACTTCATTTTTCGGTCTGACATAGAGATTCATTAGAGTTTTGATAGCATGATCATATGTATCACAGTCAACGATGTGTTCATATACTTCAGGAGAGACATAGGAAATAAGAGTGTCTAATTTATCCGGATTCATGGATTCGATTGATTTTAGGAGACCACAGAATGTACGATACCAATGATTCCATTGTTTTGCTGCATCTGGTGCACTAGGTTCAACATCAAATCTTTCTGGTCTGAGTAGGCGTTCCATGATTGGGTTATATGATGAATAAATTGTTCTGAATCAAAGTAACAAGCACAGCAAACGGGCAGAGTGAGTCGACAAGTCAGAAGAAAGAGTTGCCTAAAATATTAGGCTTTATTCATCATATAATGCAGATATACATGCTAAAAGACAAAGCAAAACATGTTAGTATACGAACGGTGTGAATATAAATGTGTGTACAAATAAACAATCATATCATCTACACTATACAATTCTTAGTTTATACTGACATATGTAAGTAATTAATGGGTCAGGTGCTTATATCAAGACCGAAACCTTGATTATAAAAATCACCCAAGTAGTTCTATTTTGTCCATTGGATCACATTTCGATTAGACCTTGCAGCTGTCTTCATCATTATCCTAAGTCCTGTTAGTCATTGAACACTAAAATCACCATCACAAGTTGCACAGTGTCTCAATGAAGATATGTTTATCAATTAATTTATTCAGTTAGTTTTCCATGGATGTTAACTCTAATTGCTATCTTATTGGCCTAGAAGTGTATAATTATACCATATAATATGCATATACAAAATATCATATCTATGCATGATAAATTGGCACAAAATACTGCATCGCCTATGTTAAATGTAACCCATTTATAGGTAACTGTTACTTTATAAGTTCATATTATACTATTCCTAAATAGTAGCAGTGAAGCACCAATAAATTTTACTTTTGTAGTGTTGTGTAGTAGCATTTCAATGGGGGATAAAATAATCTGGTCTTAAAATGCATTAGATCCAAAATATTTTTTCTCTACATAATGCTTAATTAGGAACATTAACGTTGAATAGGTTGGATTAAGTTCATACATTGAACAAAAATGAATAGAAAGTGGGAAATTCCTGTATCACATTAAGACATTATTCTTTACTTCGTACGATTTTACTTTATTCATTAAAATAGGTTTCGCAAACACAATTGGCTAATATTTCAATTTTTATTGACCGTGTGATGGTTTGTAGTTAATTTTCCACTGTTTGCTGTAGAATTTTTATCCGTGTATTTATCTTTTTAGCGGCCGTAAGTCCCTCGTTTCATCTAATTTGTATACCCTTACTTGTCGTACATACTTTTCGCATGCTTGCCAACTGATTTGCTTGTTTAAGAAGTCGTATGGTAACATCGTTTTCCTATAATTCTGATATTTCATTGATTTTTTAAACAATTTCTTCAAATTTCTTATTGATTCCGCAGCAGTCTCCAGTCTGTTTTTTATATACTTTATTCGGTTTGGATTTCTGCTTATCAATAAAAAAATTCCTCGTTTGATTAATATAATCATTGCTATTCTTAAGACATGCGCCTTTTTCCTGGCTGAGATACCCCGAATTATTTATTGAAGCGTGCATGAACTATAAACAGCGAAAACAAACAGTGAAACCCTACCTAGCCAAAGGACGATATATGCTAGGTTAACTTTTGAATGGAACGCGCCGTTCGAAATATTTAATCGACTTATTATGTAACTGATAATTGGGTATAGCGTGCGGCATGGTGGCTAAATGGTTAGAGAAACCGAGATTCGAGCCCTGACTAGAGCAAATTTTGGACAGTATTTGAAGAGCTCCCAATAAGGACGAAACCGGTCTGCTGGATGAATTGCCCTTTATAAATTAAAGAATGTATACTGCCAAATGTATGTATATAATGTGACAAGTGTTTACATCAATATCACAATCTCGATTTAAGCCTTTGTTATCGCCGCCCGCGCAACAAATGTGCGTTTATTTATATAGCTGGACAGATTATTCATAAAAATCACAATACAAACCAGTCTGATTGGCAAGCGTCTTTCAGAACACGAGAAGTAAAGGAGTAATGCGCTTCAAAATCTGCCTGTTGAAAAATCCTTAATTCGCAACTAAGTAAACAAAAGAAGCTTGTGCATGAATTAAATATAAACCGATGATTTTCTCATGTGCTAACGTATTTTTACGTGCTTCGGCATGTGTGTCTTCTGCTATATTTGCTGTTTTAATTCTCAATGATTTTGACTACCAGAATAGATAACAGTTGTTCCATGGGTACACGTTTTCTGTATTGACAAAGTTTCTCTCTAGCCTTGAAATAAATTAAAGCCACGGTTCTTCTTATCATTGTATCAATGTCTTAACAGGAATTTACTTCCTTCCAAGATTACTGGATATTAATTCGAAGAACACCGCTGCCATTCAATTTTCGTTGATTCTGGTATTCTTGTATGCACGTAAATGACTTTATTTCAATTTGTATGTCTCAACTAGCCCAAAAATTGTGCTCATCGGTTTTTTACCTAAAATTTGTAAACATTTTCTTAATCTGTAGCATATTTTATATTCTTTAAATCAAGTTTGCGAGCTTGAAGTAAACACCTTTCCCATTGTATTTAACCAGTCGTCGAACAGCATAAAACTACCGCCAGTCGCACGCACCGACGCGTTACGACCTTCCATGATCATCATCAGAGTACGACGGCAAACTGACTAGCGAGGACCTAACAACATTGCGTATGGCGAAAGTTTATGGTTGTGACTGTATAGAAATTGTGCAGCAGACATTTCCAGTCCCATATAATACATGCAAGACTACTACGAATGAGAGTCGCATTTCTAATTTTGCTTTTCATATATATATATATATATATATATATATATATATATATATATATATGCAATGCGGTTTGGTCCTCCTAGTCAGTTTGCCGTCGTATTCTGATGATGATCAAGGAAGGTCGAAACGCGTCAGTGCGTGCGACTGTCGGCAGTTCAGTTATGTTTTTCGAAGACTGATTAAATACAATTGGATTTGTGTTTATTTTAAGCTCACAGCTTGATTTAAAGAATTGTTACCACCACCCGCGCAATCAGTTATTTTTTAATTGCATATGTTTCATGTTGATGAGTGTTGAATTTTGAAAAAAAAACCCGAATTTATTTTCTGTTGTGTGTAATTTACTAAACTTTGCTTTCTGAATGCGACCATATCACTTTGTATAAGTGTTACATTTTTCCAAGTTAACTCGTTACTATTGGTCATTTTGTTTATAACCATTAAGAATTCATTGTGAAGCACATCCGATGCACCATAATTTTATTATGTACCTTGTTATTAGCCATAGCCATCCTTGTTCAGCAGAACCGTTGCTGCTCATTTTCATCTATTTAAACCGGTGCTAGTGGATATTTTTGATAAATCTATAACATGTGTAGATCCTGTTTGCGGAAATATTTCATTTTGAATCTGAACAAATTTAAGAGCTTCAATTAGGCTGCTATTTTAAGGAATAACGCAAACTAATTTTTCATGCTGTCCTTCATCTAGTCATAATAGTATTTATCATGTTATTCTTGCTTTATTGTGTCTCTATGCTAATCAGTTTGTGAAGAAAGAACTCCAGTTAACACCTAACGAGCAAACGCAGAAATTCTCCGTATCCGACTCGCATGTTAACCAGGATGAGTTATGGTCAAGTTGGCTAGTAAGCTCTGGTATGTTCATGATTTTGGTTGCTAATTTAATTATTTTCTTTCCTTCAGTATAGATTTTAAATAGAATTTAAAGTTTTGCTATTTTCTTTCACTTTTTGCCACTATAATCTCTGATAATGAAGATTTATAATTCATATCGTTCATGGGACTGTAAAATACCACTCGATCACCCATTTCTGGTTGAGATGGTTTGTATTCTGAGTTTTCCTACTCTTAGATAATCTGGCACGCTTCCTCATTCCATCAATACTTGTTTAACACTAAGTGTAACTTCGTAGTTAAACCAAACTCGACGTTCCATATGAAACGGGATGATGGATATACCCCATTAGACCCGGCGAGGTTCACGATATCATTTCCATATTGCTAATGTTGCCTTGCCTTAATGCTGATTTGGCCATAATGGTGTTGTACAGACGTTTAGTTTGCCTCACTTTTATGTATCATCTAGATTAATAGACACATAGTAACTAGGTCTCTCTCATAAAACTCGCTAATAACTTTTATGCATAAAATATTATTTTTGTCGTTATTTATACAAAATTATCTTTTTTTGTTTCTCCTATGGTTATATTGCAGTGCATCATTAGTTATTTTTGGCTTTTGTATTGCTGTGCATAATAATGGTGACCGACGATTTGCTTTTAACTAAGGCTAAGTTTCAAACCGCAATTTTAGTACTTTATGACCAGGATAACGCATAAGATTGGCTAATTTGTCCCACAATGATGAGAATTTCCAGTCTGATAATGGGTGAGATCTAGATAGTCGTATCTGCAATGTTGATGCGAACATTTCCTGTATTATTGAAATAGTGATACGCCATCTCATAGGAAGCCCTAAGTTCTGTTTTAATGGACAGACGAGTGCCTTAAATGCGTAATGCTGATTTGTGGAAAAAACTTTCTTAATTCGCAGTGTAAGTGTTGGCTTCTGCAGTTAATTTTGGTCACCAAATAGGAATATCTAAGTGTGAAAACATAAAAAGTTTTGTTAACCACTGAATATACTTGCATACATTCATATATATATATATATATATATATATATATATATATATATATATATATATATTAACAGTTATCTAAGTCTTTCACATGATAAACTTCAAGATTGCATTTGCCAATAGGACAGAATTAATCAGGTCTCTCTACTGCACCCTGTCTATCTCCGAATTGTCGCATATACTCGCCCATTCAAGATTCACGTGGACAGTGAAATTATGGCGCAGCGTGATCATGTAACCGATATCGTGAATGAACGTTCAGTAACGAGGTTAGTGGTCTACATCTTCTGTTGTTTCAATCATCCGCAAAAGTTTTCTTGATAGCCTGTTGAGAAGGATGTCTAAGGAGCCTTCTCCGATAATATTCCTAACTATTCAATCGGCTTTCCTCAACTAAGATTGATTTTCAAAGCAAATCGAAGAGCGACACGATATAATAGGTCAGATTGTAAATTCCACTCATTATTAATGTGGCCTGATGCTAAGATGATAAGATTTCAAAACGAACTAAGGTAATGAATCGGTTTAAAGAGCATTTAAGGCATTTACAGCTAGAGTTGGGCATTTCTTACGTCGTCGTGGCGCAAATGAGGATCGATTCTATACTTGACCTGAAGATATTTTGCTGCAAAGCGGGTCTGATAGATAGTCACTAACCTACAGCAAAGCTTATGCATCTGGAAATTTCCGGTAAATCCTTAACATCCGGTGTCACCAATGATTCAATATAAACGTGTTTGTTTACGACAGCTATCAGGACGCTTTTGGAAGTGAATATCAAATAATAAATATTTGTGTATCTTTTTAATAAATAAACGCACTTTATGCGAGCAAAATCCTATCAATAATTGATTAAACAAATGTCCTTATCTGATGGTTTCAAATACTTGGTAAGAATATAGTCTGCGCAAATGAACACTGGGACTGTGGAGTTAGTGATAATTAAGTCATATCTGGACGACACCATTATAGTAAATTCTCAGGAAACCAGCATAAAAGACCCAACCAATGTTGTTGAAGTCGGCAATGGCAACCGTGCCAAATAGGAAGCAGACGACCTATGTAGATATTATCATCCGAATCGACGATTATTTTACCTTCATCAGAATTTAAGCCTATGCTTGCACTCCTGGATGTGGCAAGGCGACAATTGCGGTTCTAAAAGTTTGAAGCTTCTGTGCGAGCGCACTCACAAAGCCAAAAGCGAAATATGCATGTCAATTTTCGAAGCTATTGCTATAGAACAAAGTCATCTAACCATCATTACCAAATTTAAACGAATCATGATCATCTACAACACACATATTAAGATGCAAAATCATGAATGCCAAAAAATCATTTCTTACCTTCTTCAAATTGTCCATAGTTTAAAAATTAAATTGCATGTGTTATAGCAGGTTTTTTTGCACTTTGTGTGTAGAATCTCGATAAAAATTGAGAAGACCCGTTGACTAATTCTTCGGGAATCTCTAATGCCACACACAGTAACACCTCCGTTTTGCATACTGGATTTTATCCTCGTTCGAATTGTCACCATCAAGACCAGATAACATCGACTGTTTAACCGATCATATTTTTTGGAAATACGGCTGTGTATGTTGGTTTTTATCTTATATAGATTTGCGGAAAATGTATGCAAATGTACAACAGGTAAGTGCATGGTCCGAATCGACGTAGTGTTCCACGCGTTATGCAAGTAAATGCTACATGATATATTTGAGTCTATTATTGTCCGGGGGCTTAAGGACGCCTTGTGGCACAACGCCATACACTATGTATGAAAGTTGTGCTATTCAAGTATCATGTTTTCTTCGCTCAGTTATTCAATTGTCGTTCACCATTATCATTGTAAATTGAGGTTTAAGTTTATCTGTCATTCGAATTAAATCATTTTTCACTTAAGTGCCAATCTTGAGCGTTCATTTCGCCCATAACCAAGACTATATCTGAATTTCTAGATATTCTCTTTAGATTACTTTGGTAAGCATGGAATGCGTTTTTGCAGATTTCTTCATTGCATTTAGTGGAATTGTATGTGGGCACAACGAAAAGACGCCATTCATTACTAACCTTGACATTGATTTTAGTAGCCATCTGTAAGCGTAATTTACATAGTCGGCTCTAACAGATATCCATTCAGTTAGAGAAGCTTCATGTTTGGAACTAAGATAAACACCAATCCCTTATCGTTCGGCTTGATACAGATCTGTGGTACCCGAATTTAGAAGTCAGTTTTGTGTTACTCACAGGTTTCTGGATTTTGGTTTCGGATATATAATATATTTCAATTTAAAATGTATTCTACGTTTGTGCTGAAGCATTTTGCTGCCAATGTGTAAAAAGACATTTGTCATTAAATTCACTGTAATTGGACTCTATAATTGAGTCGACATCCGCCATATCCATTTTATCAACATGTTAGGCTGGTAATATGACTAAAGTAAATGAACAAAGGAAGAACAGAAGATAAAGTTATCCATAGTAGCTCGATCTCGCTTGTCCACTCTGCGTGACTCAGCAGATCCGGGGATCATCTTTATACTGCGCGATTTAGTATAGAATCGTTATTGTGTTTATTATGCATAATTGTTTATGGGTTGTAAAAGCGCACCATTTCGCTATTATTTATGGGGATAGGCTGATTCACAATTTTCTCTCTTAGACGGTATGCCCATCAAGGCAGAAGAGCACATGCTTTATTGACGCCATGGGCCAAAGTTCTTTTCTCAGACGAAACTTGCCCTTCGCATCTGACACAGTTGCGCTCATGCCGTCTCTGCTCATTAAACACTAAGTTTTACTGCGTAGTTAAACTGAACTTTAGATTCATACGACACGGGATTACAATTTTATCCACTATAAACCGACTAAATATGGCGCGATGGTCGTCAGGCCGAAAATTTCCATGACTACTGGATAGCTAAAATCGGTACCGTCGTCATACATGAGTATTTAGTGAAAAAAAGAAGCGAAGTGAACTCGTGATTTTTACACACTTTTATAGTCTGTCCTTGATCGTCATCAAGTAGCCGATATTTTAGTAAACGTTACGTCATTTTTGGTGTCTGTTATATTTATACATGTTTTTCTAGTATCTAACACTTTGCCATGCTTTAAAATTTGTTGCTTATGACCAGGACGTTATAACCTTGCCGACATAAACTTGATTCGTTATGGGTTTCTGGGCGCAGTGTCATTTCCTACTAATAGCCAGTTCGTTTGTGCGAAATTCCTATGTAAATAAATAATTATTTATTTATTCTGAGTTTTGGTGTATCCTATTTAAACTAAATGAGCTATTTTATTATTAAGTTCATCATATTTACCTCGTAATTGTCTGCATGCCTTGACATTTATTTTACTTTTCTGACAATGTGCGTGCCTGTGGGTGCGTATATGCTTATGCATTACAGTACACAATTGGACTATACAGGAGGTGATTTGCTGGCTTAATGACGTGGTCGGTTTGCCTCAGTATGCACCGCTTTTCATTAGAAATGAAGTCAATGGCAGCATTCTTCCCAGGTGAGGTTATTTTTATTTTTTTCGGACAATGTATATCTTTTACACCGGGTTTGTCCCATTACTATTTCATCTTTAACGTTTAAGATTTCAACACTTTTTCATTCTTTTATGAATCGTAGACTATTTATATTTTATGTTTTTACTTTTTTTATATATTACTGTGCAATATGTTTTTGTAGGCATTCATCAGCCTAACACTTAATGTCATTTGCATGAAATGAATAATTTGACCTTCTCTCTTATAGATAAATGAGGGCAATCTAAAATATTCTTAATCTCATTCATTTTTAATGACTTTAAAGTCATGTAAGCAAACAAAATTTTCATTGTATGAAATCTGTTAAGGATAAAGATATACATTCACATTTATTTGCTTGTGCTAACATACATGCATTTTTATCTTTATAATGTCCATTGTCTTCTAATATTACAATATATTTTTTAACAAGTGAAAACTTTAATAACTATATTTATGTTCATTGTGGATAACAACTGATTTATTTCGCGAATGCAAAACTGCAAATTACAATATTTCAGTTATATTCACTCTGGTTTTCACTTTATTTATGAGAACTAGTTTGTTTTATAGTTTTACTTATATTTTTTGCTGGTGTTTTATTACAGGTTGATTTCATAATGCCTGTGGGCGTGTCTGTTTGTGTATGGAAAGGTCATTGTTATTGTAGTACAAATTGATGCTAAAGATTTGTTATTCTTGTATTGACAGATTGAGTTTTCACTAGGTGTTCGCTTTGTTGACTATTTGGTCTACGAATGTTTATCTCTCGTCTGCTATCTTTAGTATTGCATTGCTCATTATTTGTATTTCGTTCTCCTGGTGGAAGCATAAGGTGTGCAGATCGTGGTGTTTTGCGATAATATTTTTGTGCTATTTATGTCGCTGATAAGGATGACTGCGATGTCTTTTACTTAAATTTTTTGTCAATCCGGTTGAACGTTTGTTGATGTTGGTCGAATGGATAGACAAAATCGCCTGAATACAATAGATTTGTTTTAGTTCTTTTGATTCGTGATCAGTAGAGTAAAATATTATTTTTATGGAAAATTTGAATGTTTTCGCCATGTGCTTGTTATTTCATTCAATGGGCTTCTTATGCGGATGACAATTTTTGTATAGAAATGAGAAATTCTGTAAATTGGCTGGGTGCCCAGTTTCAAACATATGCTCTGAGAAACCTGATTTTCCAAACGGTGCCAGGCTTTTTAATCAATTTCTGCGATAAATGTTGTTGGATTCTGTTGATCAATTACTTTTTATTACATCCAATATGTATGCTACCGTCCGTACATGACAACGTATAGACTATAAAGGATTTAGAAAGAATTAAAAATGTATCCTTTGTATCAAAGGTCATGATTATATTTATCTGTATATGATCTGGACTTTCATACTAGGGAAATTCCCCTTATTGATTTGATTTAAACGCCGTGCAGTTATTGAAGCTGGTAAGTCGCCTCTAAATGGTAAGTTTTCAGCAACAATGTTGCTGATATTCTTTTTAACGCGAAACTGAAGTGGTCTTTTGCTGACATATATGAACTGCTCTGTTAGTTTTTCATGAGCACAAGTTTCCTCTTAATCGATCTTGTGTTCAGAATAGATTCATTTTTTAGGTAGATCATGAAGCTTCTTTTGTGAGATTTTAGCACACCTGTTATAATGAATGTATTTCTCAGTGAAAGTTGATTTTCAATGTATTACCAGTCTCATTTCACCATTTTATTTCGAGTGAGTTGGATAGCCAAGAAGGGAAATGTGATTTTGATGTGGGTATCGGCTTCATTGGTTTTTCATGAATTTCGCTTGGTTTGCTGTGTCTGGGATGAACAAAATTAGATCATCTACATATTTTTTGTAAAATACGCACTGATCAATTATGGTTTAAGGGCTCGTTCTCTCAAGATTGTGCATGCAACCATCTGCCAGGAGAGGAGCAATACAGCTTTCCATGGCAGCATCATTGAACTGTTGGGCAGTTTCCTTCAAATGTAAATTGCAAGTTTTTTGTACATGATAATGTGTGATCATTAAGATCATTTGTTGTATAGAAAAATCTTGGACCTCATTCTTGATCGGATTATACAAGGTAGTTGTTTTCTCCAGTGGAATGATCGTAAATAAGGATAAAATGTCAAATGAGGCCATTTTGTTTTCTTGGATGCTTTTCCTTTTCAGTTCATCTGCTAGCTCGAAAGAGTCCTTCGTTTTGTTCGTACTTAATACATTTAGTAGTGGTCGAAGTAGTTTTCAGAGAGAATTAGTTGCCTTATATTGCGGTGCGTTGATTATTTACATAATAGGCCGCATCGGATGAGCCCATGGTGCCGTCGTGGTTTTATTAGTTTTTTGTTTTCCATACAATCTCCCAGAGTTCGTTGCTAATTGTTTTGCTTTATGAGTTTATTCTAAAAGTCCTGATCCGTTTTCGTAATCAATTATTGAAGATAAAACGTGTTTCTCTATTTGTTCAAAAGACATTTATTCTTGATTCAAAATTTTTTAAAGTATTCCTTTTGGTTGTCATTTTGTTTGAATTTTAGTCAATCACTCATGGTCTCGTTCATGGCCATAATATAGGCATCTACTTCGAGTATAACATCTGACCTTTTTTCGGGTGCGGCAAGTCGTATAGCTTTGTCTGATCGTAGTTTTATTGGTTCATCTATATATTTGTAATAATTTGAATGCCTTTAAAATTTGATATGTATTATTTTAGTTCGCTGACTATCTCAGCTTTTGGTTTTTTCCATTGAATACTTCAGTTCCAGCCTGGATATCAATAATGTCGCGTTCGCTTAGATTTCTGTTAGTGTTAGTGAATTTTGCTCCTTAGAAGAGTACTTCTTTCTAATGTTTTGAAACAATAGCCTTTGCGTTATTGTAAATAAATGCATCAAGAGTAGTAGGAAATTTTGATTGAGTAGGAAATTAGTCCAGATCTTGTGAGGTCTTTTATTGCTTTGTGAGATATTTTTTGCCAACATTTATATCTTAATTGTAAAGGCATTTAATTCGCTCACGTTCAAACTTGCAAGTTGACTATCTAGTGATTGAATGATTCTCTCAGCTTCTTGCAGTATTTATTTCTCCTCAATTTCACTAAGCAATAAACGGTTTATATGCTTATTCAATTATTATAATCAAGGTTGCGGTCTTGATATAAACACCTGACCCATTAATTACTTACATATGTCAGTATACACTAAGAATTGTATAGTGTAGAAAAGGCAATTCATCCAGTAGACCGGTTTCGTCCTTATTGGGAACTCATCAAGTACTGGCCAGAATTAGCCGCGGACAGGATACGAACCTGGGCACGTCTGCTTCGGAATCTGGTGCTCTAACCACTGAGCTATCCTGCCGCACACTACACTACACACAATTTTCAGTTATATACTAACCAATGTAACTTGGTTAGTCAATTTTTCCTTTAGGTGGAGCTCATATCGAATCCATTTAGACCCAAAGTTCCAACTAACCATGCCCAATCTGTCATTACTGAACAGACACCACATTACATGGGGAAGTGGTATTGAAATGAACATTTATATAATTAAACGAACATTGGTTGCGCGTGTGGTGATAACAATTATTATAATCAAGGTTGCGGTCTTGATATATAATATATATAATATAATTTGCAATTTTTATTGCACATACTAATATGAGGTCTTTGAGTTCACTGTCGTTTGTAGCAAAATCTTGATACGCATTTTTAGTTAGGCCACACAATATAGTCATTTTTTATCAGTGTAATGATATTATATAAGGAAAAGAAATCAAGTGAGGCCAATTGGTGTTCTTCGATGTTTTTTCCCTTCAATTCATTTACTAGCTCGAAAGAGTCCTTGATGGTGTTCGTGTTTATGACATTTCGTAATGGATGAAGATGGTGGCGGAATGACATAGCTGGATTATGTTGCGGTGCATTGATTACTGGTAAATTGGGCGAATCGGAGGAGCTCCTGCGTCTGTCATAATCTTATAAATTTTTGTTTTCTCAACAGCATTGCGGGCTCTATTCCATTCGGTATATCTCTTTGAATTTCTTCTAAGATTCTTGATCTGTTTACGGAAAGAGCTACTGAAGATAAAGCATATCTGTCAAAAATTTTAGAAATGAGTTTTTTTGTTGTTGTTTTTTTGTCCATTGAATACTTCTCACTTGATTTCTTTTCCTTATATAATATCATTACACTGATAAAAAATGACTATATTGTGTGGCCTAACTAAAAATGCGTATCAAGATTTTGCTACAAACGACAGTGAACTCAAAGACCTCATATTAGTATGTGCAATAAAAATTGCAAATTATATTATATATATTATATATCAAGACCGCAACCTTGATTATAATAATTGTTATCACCACACGCGCAACCAATGTTCGTTTAATTATATAAATGTTCATTTCAATACCACTTCCCCATGTAATGTGGTGTCTGTTCAGTAATGACAGATTGGGCATGGTTAGTTGGAACTTTGGGTCTAAATGGATGCCATATGAGCTCCACCTAAAAGGAAAAATTGACTAACCAAGTTACATTAGTTAGTATATAACTGAAAATTGTGTGTAGTGTAGTGTGCGGCAGGATAGCTCAGTGGTTAGAGCACCAGATTCCGAAGCAGACGTGCCCAGGTTCGTATCCTGTCCGCGGCAAATTCTGGCCAGTACTTGATGAGTTCCCAATAAGGACGAAACCGGTCTACTGGATGAATTGCCTTTTCTACACTATACAATTCTTAGTTTATACTGACATATGTAAGTAATTAATGGGTCAGGTGTTTATATCAAGACCGCAACCTTGATTATAATAATTGTTATCACCACCCGCGCAACCAATGTTCGTTTAATTATATGCTTATTCGTCGGTTTATGGTTATTTATTCCACACAGTTTAAGAATTTTTTTAGCGCCACAACTGATTGTAACATGCATTTGAACAACTTATTTATTTCCATAAGTTTGGTACTCACGAAATTAGAGGCAATATAACTGTCAAATAGTCAACCTGCCCTCTATTTCTATTTATGTGTATTGCCATTGAATATTACACAGTATATTTTTTGTGAAATGAAAATACATATAACAACAAAGTGGATGACAGTTAGATACTGTTTGTGGCGGGAACTAATATATATGCAAGTATGTATTAGGTGTTGCTAACCTAGTAACAAATTAGTTTAGTTGTGACCAGAAGGATAAACCAAAGACAGCATGAACGGAAAGTTTCTCTTGCACATTCGTTCCGTGCTTACAGGCAACTCATCAATAGCAGCCGGTGAGAGATGTGACAATATAGGACAATAAAATCTCCTAGTTAAATGCATAAACATGCAGTAGTGAAGCTAAAATCATATAAAGTCTCGAAAATGTTACTTCAACACTAACTCAATTTATATAATATATGCACCTACCAACACTATGACTATTATGTAAATACCAGATACATCATTATAGTACCGAAAAGGTAGATGATACGAAAACTATGGTTTCGGAGTCAGTAAATGGTACCATCACGCTGAATTTCAATGTATGCTATAGTTCACCAAAACTAGAATTAAGACTTTCTGAACACCTGGTACTCCAGTAAATCCGTACACTCTGGTCTTGTTCGATATCAATTATCACATTTATATACTTAAACGAACATTTTTTGCACGGGTGGTGATAACATTTTCTATAATCAAGGTTGCGAACTTGATATAAACACCTGACACATTAAGTACTTACATTTTGTCAGTATAAACTCAGTATTCTATAGTGTATGGAAGGCAATTCATCCAGTACAATGGGATTGGTGTTTACTTCAAGCTCGCAAACTTGATTTAAAGAATTGTTACCACCACCCGCGCAACGTTTCAAGCAGTTTTAATCGATATTTCTCGAACTGCAATTTTATTTGTAATTAATAGTGTTTTTTGGTGCTAAACTGTGGTTGCCGAGTCGGTTCTTGGAACGAACACGATGGATTAAAATGTATGCTGGAGTACACCTCAATTGCGAATTGCTTCTATTTCTGAACACCTGTTACTCCAGTAAATCCATACACTCTGGCCTTGATAGATACTAGTTATTATATTTCTCGATTATCATGACATTCAATTAAATATATTACAGTATAATATAATATATATATATGCAATTATGTATTAGGTTTTACACAAATAAAAACAAATTAGTTCAACTATGAGCAGAAGGATAAACCAAAGACAGGATGAACGGAAAGTATAATGTAGTGCACATTCATTTCGTTTTTCTATTTTTCTACATTTATCACTCAACTATATGGTGGGTAAAGTACTTAATACCCGCTCCTACTGATGAGTCGCCAGTAAACACGAAACGAATGTACACGAGATTATACTTTCCGTTTATGCTGCCTTTGGTTTATCCTTCTGTTCATAATTGAACTAATTTGTTACTAGGTGCGATGAACCTAACATAATTTCATATATATTAGTTTTCCGCCACAAACACTATTTATCTGGTATATATTTAATTGATTGATGTCATGATTACCGCGAAATGTGATAACTGATATTGATCAAGGCTAGAGTGTATAGATATACTGGAGTGACAGGTGTTCAGAAATAGTTGTAATTCTCAATTTTGGTGAAATGTAGCATACATTGAAATCCATCGTGTTGGTACCATGTACCGACTCCGCAACCATAGTGTTAGTACCATGTACCTCTCCGGTACTATAATGTTGCTATCCGCAATAGCTACACAATAGCCATAGTGTTTGTCTTTTTTACAGACTTAGTATATATATATTATACAGAGTGAGTAAGCGTTGAAGTCGTATTGTCGAGACTTTATATGATGTTTACTTCACTACCGCAGGTTCACACATTCGTCTAACACATTGTATCGTCCTATTTTCCCACATTCTTTACTCAGATATAGTGGGTAGAGGGCGTAATACTGGCTCCTACTGATAGTCGTCAGTAAAATAACAAAGTGTATGGTTATTGTGGATAATGGTCGATTCATTTCGAGAATACTCATCTTCACGTTAAAACCTTTCAGTTAAATTAAAAGAATGAAAATATTGCGAAACTGGTTGTATCAAAATAACCTGATCTGTTTCTTGAAGATATTTCGGCTATACATGCCGGTCGTTTTCTTCAGTTCACCCATCATCACTAATGAAGAAGACACACTATTACCTCTTGTCATATATACTTCAAACTGATTTTTCACTAAGTAATTCTTAGATGTTGTACATTGCGCAGTGCTGTCATTTAAAGAATATATAATTCCGAATTTTTCTTGTGTGGGGCAATTGATCGCACTTTTAAATCGGCAAAATCTTGATTCCTTTACATTTCCATGTGCAAATATTTTATTTTGCCTTGATTGATTGGTTCTCACTTGTTGCTTCACTCTGAATCCGTCTATCAGCTGCTTGTCCGAATATTTTCCAAATTTTCTGGACTTCATTTCCAGACTTATCTTTAGAGACAAAACAATGAGCGCTGTATCCTCATTCATGACAGAACTATTTATATATATTCTACTTCGTAATGTATTTTAATTGTCTGCCCTAATAATAATACCTATTCTCTAATAATCACATGTATGCACGAAAATGTCCCCATCACCCCCACGCACACAACAACCTATGCGCACATATGTTTACTCTAATTTAATGTGACATTTATATAAACAAACCATGTGGATTGAAATACATGCCTATCCGTAATGCCCCCATTTTTTAAAGTTACATTTCCCGACGCGTAGGAGAATCAACAAAATTTGTTTTATTTTAATCATATTGCAGCAATTTTTAAATTCCTGATTTTACCTAATCTCATCCTCTGTGCAATAGGTTATCGAGAAAGAGAGGCTTGTAAAACTGTTTGAAGAATATAGTATTATTCTATCGTTGACATGACCAAGTTCGGGGCTTAAACTAACGAATGGTATATCAAACAAGTATACATTTATCCTCATATCCTGTATAAATTTAATTTTTCATTTAAATATTTGTGTCCAAACCATAAAAATTTCTATATATTTATTTATTTAATTACATGTAAGCAACAAAGTGGGTTCATACGAATCACCTTGGGTACATAATATATCAGCAATAAGTATATTTATATATTATGTACTTATTTATATTTATTTTTACCCACATCTTATACATAAATATAAATTTAGATATACGCTCATAGTTGCGTTTTACGTGTGCGTGTGTGTATATATCCATAACTGTTACGTTCATCTGACTAAGTGAAACTAGAGTGGCTTAATATGAATCTACCATGTACATGCGTTAGACTATATGTTTTTTACTCACCATGTGAAATGACATAATTCAGGTATCCCAATAAATCAGATACACTCATCATAACTTTATACCATTGTAAGTGATAAAACTAGAAACCAGACCACTCAAATTTTTTTAGGTTTGACTGATTTAATAGGTTGTATTTATATCATTAAATAGCCGCTAATCACGCATGTGCAGGTTTGTGTATACATTACCAGAAAAGTTTCAGTTAAAAATAATTAATAAGCAAATACATCCATCTAAATGAAGCTGCATTATAATAGATATTGGCACGTGTCAGGCTAATTTTTATTCTTAACGTTTGAAATGCTGTATTACCAGAATGATCTCAATAGATAGAATAGGTTCAATGTACAAAATGTCATATTTAATGAAATATGAAGCTTAATTAAGATATTAAATAAATAATTGATGGTTGAACAAGACAATTTTGAAAATTATTCAACGAAATAATAAGCGATATAGGGAAAGTAGACGGAAGCCTTTTAATAAGCGTTCGATTCACCAAAATATTTTAAATAACCGAACAGTTAAGGGTGAAATTTAGGACTATTCTCGATAATTGATTAGCAATTGATTATAATTAAGTCCACTAATAAACAGATCTTAATCCGATTTTCTTAATCTTTACTGGAGCTTGCTTCAGATTCTGATTCATTTAACTTAACTTACTTTTTGGATGCATACAAACACACGTTGTACGCATCTAGTGAAAGGTCAGTCTGAAGTATAAATTATATGTCTAGAGGAAATATCGCGTTTGCTTCATTAGTTCGCTTTTTTAACTTGCGATGATTAATGAACTGAAGAAGGCGACCGCCAAATAGCTGGAATTCAGCCTTTGTTAATCAAAATACAAAGTCATTTAAGTTAAATGCATTCTGTATTTTCATTTAATTACGTGGATGAGAACCAGTCAGAATGTCTGTTTCTTAGCAGCGTTCATATGATTGTTGCTGGTTAAATGCATGTCGGTCTGTGAGCGCGTTTTAGTATGCGTCTGTGTGCGTTTAGAATCACTCTTATTGTTTTATCGATTTGTACTACAGAGAAGTGGCAGAAAAACGTTTCCCTAAGCATACCATTTAGAGTCGACCAACCGGCCTCAATAAGTGCACGCTGATTAAATCTAATCACTAAGGCGAATTTCCATTGTGCAAAATGTAGCATCATGTTCAGCACACAGATATTCACGAGTTTGGATGCCAAAGATTAATTGTCCATTCTCACCAAATCATTGATACCCTACATTTTGTTATATATGTGAGATAGCATATCATTGGACGTACGAAGATGAAATAGATTAGCAGAATCCGACAACATTTATCGCAGAAAATAATTTGGAAAAGGCCTGGTATCATCTGGACAATTATCCATCTCCAAGCATATATATAAAACGGGGCATCCAGCCAATTTAACGAATTTCTCATTTCTACATGCAATAAAGTCCGCGTACTATTGTACCTATGCAGTATGTTTTATATTAAAATGCCATCGGATTGAACATTAATATTTACACCAACATGATATTTTACTCGACTGGCCACGAATCACACAACCATCAACAACTTCTTTGTATCCAAACGAGTCCGACCTCCCATAGGGCCAAAACCAACTGACACTCGGTCAAATTGGCAAGTAAAATAGCTGTGCAACGGGTATCACTATCATAATTAACAGTCGCAGTACCAAATATAGTACATAATAAAGGTAAATAACCATTCATTTAACCTAGGCTATGTATCTTTGCAAGCGCATTCGATGTACAATGGTTGAAACAAATGTGGGAGTATGAAGGTATAGTACACACGCGCGATAAATTATTGATGAAAATAATGTGTTTATCCAAAACTAGATTGCGGGATCCAACAATAATTGAAGATCAGCGTGGACTATTATAATTCTTCCTTTATTGGTTTATTTTCTGTGGTATCATAATATTGTTTTTATTCTAATATTTAGAGCCAGCATTGTTCTTAGTTCTCGTGCTATAGTTTCTTTAATTGATTGGATCTCCTTAAACAGTCGACTCTGTTTGGTTCATATAAAGACGTTCGCTAAAACGAAGAGCAAAAAATTTAATTAATAATATTCGTTCGCTGTACCTGCATACCCTATCTCCGAATGCAGCTCAGACGACAGAAAGTACGCTTTTTACTCCAGCTCTAGTTCTCCAATAAAATATTCCAGCAATTATGATATTAGACAATCATTGATTGCGCGCGTGGTGTTAACACTTCTTTACATCATGGTTCCATAATTATTATAAATTTTCTGGTATTGTCTTTGTTTTAGATGATGCAAATTCTAAAGTTAAACACTTAAGTGTCACATAATCTCATTATTGTATGCAGATAGTCTTTAAGTTCAATGCGCAGCGACAATTATAAATGATTCATGTTAAGCTGCGCAGAACAAAATTCAGGCGCAACCTATAGAGCTTTGTCATATGATATACTCCAGTTTCTGGACAGTTGTGACTTGTAATCCATTCGAGGACATACGTGAAATCGAACCGTAACCTCATGTTTTGAATGATTGGCGCGCATTGCGAGTTTCATATGTTGATTCTCCGCAAGTTGCGTTCGCGGTTTGTTGCTATCAGTTTTGTAAAGATCCGATTGATTCCCATTTCCAAGTACGCATCGATTTGGTCATAGTTTTGTCTGGCTGCGGATTCGTCCCTTTCTTCCAAGGGCTTCAATATTGTTTATACTAACCACTGAAAATGAGGCATGACCTAATCTTCGTTGACTGGTGATGATTCGGAACCTGAGTTCCGGTTCCATCATCAGGCTTCTAATCATACATATATACACAGCACAATACCCACAATAGCAGATTTAAGCAAATGTGCTAACCTCGTTCCGAAACAATTCTATTTATATTTTAGTTATTTTTATGACTCACTAATGGTTTTAAACAAAGAATTTGTCTTAGTAACTAAACTCTCTATATGCATATGCGTGGAGCACATGAAAACACTCACTCAAATACTATATATATATATATATATATATATATATATATATATATATATATATATATATATATATATATATATATATATATATATATATATATATATATATTGCTATTGACAGACCAACCTTCGCATCAATATAATTGCTTCTATCTCAAATTCCCGGTATACATAACCTCATCTAGTGTGTAGAATGCTGTAGGGGAGAGGGTAAGTATCGAACATATGTGTTATAAATGTAGTATTACGATGTCGCGATAATTGAAGTTAAAATTAAAAACTGTAGGTGTTGCGAACCTAGTAACAAATTAGTTCAGTTATGACCAGAAGGATAAACCAAAGGCAACACGAAACGATTGTGCATGAGATTATACTTTCCGTACATGCTGTCTTTGGTTTATCCTTCTGGTCATAACTGAACTAATTTGTTACTAGGTTCGCAACACCTAATACATACTTGCACATATATTAGCTCTCCGCAACAAACGGTATTTAAAATGTATGTCAGTTACTGCTTTTAGCTGTAGAACTATTATATATGCAATTGCGTCTGAGGTATTGCGCACCTAGCAACAAATTATTTCAAATATGATCTGAAGGATAAATCAAAAGCAGCAAGTTACCTCGATAGAAAGAGAGCGAGCGCCTGAACGACGCTTAGATTGAGACTAAATGTAAAGAGAAAGGAAGAGATAGTATGGAGAAACTAGCTGTCCTCAAAACTAATAATATGCACGCAGTATATGAGAATAAATATCTATATGTTCTATTAACGTAGATACTTATGTGTTTCGATATATTTATATAAGTTGTGGTCGGAAAAAGAAAAAAATATAAAATCACACTGTTGCTTATATTTATTTATAAAGAGGCATAATTGTATTTGAATTGTATATGTATATATGAGCTTTTGATAAAATTATTTGAGGTGCGTTAAAGATATTATATATATATATATATATATATATATATATATATATATATATATATATATATATATATATATATATATAATACAAAAGAACAAAATTAATAACAAAGTGGAGTAAAGGCCATTTATTTCGTGTAATACCTAATAATCTCTATACAATCATACATATTACTAAGATTTTGGGTTTTCACTGATTATGCTAGTGGTAACAAATCTGACTCGATTTTACTTCTGTTTCTTGTTTTGGATAGTTGGTAAGTGTGTATGCGTTTGTGTTTGTGTATGCGTGTTTGCATGTAAAGGTCATTCTTGCAGTATCTTGCCCCCTTCTCACCGAAATGCCACTCGTAATTACTTCATTTATAAAAGTAAGTGTAAAATAGGTCTGACGTGTGCAGTTAGGAAATGACAGTTATCATTTTAGTTTTACTTGTATGACCGTTACACGTGCCTGTAATTACATGTAACAGATTAGCTCTTAGTTTTAAGTAAACGCTCACGCACATATACACAAACACGCTTATCCAGTGAATAGTCAGATGTTGCCAAATCGCTGTAATTTCACTGGGATGAGTGTACACGTGCATTAACTGATTACTCCTCAATTCAAAACAAACGAGAACACATACACACAGGCATGACGTACGCTTATCTAGTGAGTTGTCAGTAATTGTCATTAAATCACTGTAATCTCATTGCGAAGAGTGTATACATGTAGACAACTACACAAACCAATTTAACATACACTTTCTTAGCATTTTTTAAATAAACGTAATGTTTAAGATATCTAACAACAAGTATAAATGAGGCAGTTTAAACTAATATTTCCACTTGACATACTGATTGTCAACTTAGTGGGTGATGTGTTTGGCATTGAAAAAGATTTCCGTACGCGAAAATCGAAATATTTGTAAAAATCATCATGATGACTGTGGATTCAAATATTTCGGTACGCAATCCGAAAATCAGGTAAATGATCCTTTCACTGTCGCGCAACATGTTTCTTTTAATTCTTGCAGTATTGCAAAGTGGTGTCTGAGATCTGGTCATTATTGTTTTGATGGCTTGAGAATTAACCATTTGTGCGCATTTTTCACTGTTACATATGCAAGTGATATTTTTCCCAGTGTAGATGATCGTTTCACCTTGTTGCGCAAATTTATAATTTTTACATGGTAACAGCGCCAGTGCGGATTTCAATGTTAAACGCTCATATTTTTTGTAAACTTCTATCACCGTATGCGCCTCTGTTATTTCCACCTTAGTTTGTTGTCAATCCGATTGTATGTTTTTTGATTCTAGTCGAGGGTCTTTTTGGTCTTGCCTGGATACTAGTAGATAGTTGTTGAATTTCTTTATTCTTGGCCAGTCGATTAGAATATCATGTTATGAATATGAAGGTCAGGTGCTTGTTGTTTTAAATATAAAGTGCTTTATAAATAAATAATAATTTTTCTGATTTTGCTTTATGTAGAATTGTGAAATTGGTCGAATTGACTAGATGCCCCGTTGCCAATATATGATCGGAAATAGCTGATTTTCCTGACGGTGCCAAGCCTTTGTTAATCAATTTCTGTGGCAAATATTGCTGGATTCTGCTTAGCAATTGCTTTTTAGTACGTCCGATATATGTGCTACCGCACATACATGCGAATTTGTAGACTATGAATGATTAGGAGAGAATTGGCAATTGATCTATGGCATCCAACCTCATGATTCTCTGTGTACTAAATGTCATATTAACTTTAACACTGGGAAAGTTCTCTTAGTTACTCCATTCAGCCGCCGTGCAGATCTCAGACATCACTTTGCAATATAACGATAACGACCTTTACATGCAAACAGGCACACACACAAACACAAACGCGTACACACTTACCAACCAGCCAAAACAAGAAATAGCAGTAAAAGATTGTTGTTGAATTCTGTTATTCTTGGCCAGTCGATAAGAATATCATGTTGAAACTTTTGAATATTAAGGTCAGGTGCTTTTTGTTTTATATAATTCACTACAATCTACTAGTATCTAGTCAAGAACAAACAGGCCCTAGACTAGAATCAACAAACATACAATCGGAATGGCAACAATCTGAAGTGGAAATAACAGAGGCGCATACGGTGCAACAAGTCTCCAAACAATATGAGCGTTTAACACTGCAATCCGCACTGGCGCTGTTACCATGTAGAAATTATAAATTTGCGCAACAAGGTGAAACGATCAACTACACTGGTAAAAATAGCCGTCGTACATGTGACAGTGAACAATGCGCACAAATGGTTAATTCTTAAGCCATCAAAACAATAATGACCAGATCTCAGACATCACTTTTCAATACTACGAGAATGACCTTTACATGAAAACACGCATACACACAAACA
This sequence comes from Eudiplozoon nipponicum, assembly GCA_029291075.1. Classification (NCBI taxonomy): domain Eukaryota; kingdom Metazoa; phylum Platyhelminthes; class Monogenea; order Mazocraeidea; family Diplozoidae; genus Eudiplozoon; species Eudiplozoon nipponicum. The sequence continues at coordinate 95,876 of JAQBSW010000352.1, forward strand.
CAAACGCATACACACTCACCAACTAGCCAAAACAAGAAACAGAAGTAAAATCTAGTCAGATTTGTTACCACTAGCATAATCAATTGAAAACCCAAAATGTATAAATATGAATGATTGTATAAGAGATGATTAGTATTCACGACATAAATGGTCTTTATCCACTTTGTTACCAATGTGTTCTTTCTTCCTAATTATAAATAAACTGTGTAACATTAAAAGGCATGGACATTATATATATATATATATATATATATATTTCTAATTTGGATGAAAAAACACATTGATAACAAAGTGGATAATGACGATTTATTTCTAAATTACTAAACTTCGCTTTACAATCTTTCATTTATATACATTCTATATTTTCATTTGATTGTGTGGGTGGCAACAAATCTGACTCAGTTTTACTTCTATTTTTGTTATGGCTGATTGGTCAGTGTGAATGCGTTTGTATCAGTGTGTGTGCCTGTTTGCATGTTTAGGTCTTTCTCGCTGTATTGCAAAATGTTGTCTGAGATCTGGTCATCATTGTATTGGTAACAGTTAACCATCTGTTCGCATTGTTGGCTGTTACGTGTACGAGTGCTATTTTTCCGAGTGTAGCCTCGTTTCACCATTTTGCGCAAATTTGTTTTCTTCACTTGGTAACAGCGTAAGTGCGGATTGCAGTGTTGTCAAGGAAGGGAATACTACTGTCTTTCTCTACCTCGAGAGTGAATTTGATGTCTGGATCGGCTCCATTTGCTTGTTTGAGGATTTCGGATGGGTCTGCTGTTTTTGGGATGAACAACAATATATCGTCTACATACTTTTTGTAGAGTGCGCGCTGGTAAATTATACATTTAAGGCTCGTTTTTTCAAGATGAAGTTAAAGAACATTCTACAGTATTAAATGGTCTCCCTTGACGTCTCATCCTTATTTATAAACACACCACTAGATAAGACAACGGAGATCTTGTGTGACCTGATTAAAAATTAGTTTTATGATTTCCCTATAGGCAAGAATGACATCAAAGACCTCATATTAGCATGTACAAAAAACTTGCAATTTACATTTGAAGGGATATACTACCGTTCGATCAATAGTGTAGCTATGGGAAGCTACATTACACCCCTCCTGGCAAAGGTATACATGTATCATCTTGAAAATAACGAGCCTAAAATGTATAATTGACCAGTGCGCACTCTACAAACGGTATTTAGATGATATATTGTTGTTAATCCCAGAAGCAGCAGATCGATCCGAAATCCTCAAACAAGCAAATAGAGCCGAACCAGACATCAAATTCACTATCGAGTTTTTCCTTCCTTGATATCAAACTCAATCGAGAAGAAAATGGGGATTTTACACTGGCCATACATGGAAAATCCACTTTCGCCGGACAATACATTTATTACAATAGCAGTGTGCCAAAATCCCACAAAGGAAACTTAGTTAACAACAATTTGACCAATTTCGCAATTCTACATAAAGCAAAATAATAAAATGTATCGCAATTTATTTGAAAATATGCTATCTAGATTAGCATGCTTAGTAAATTTGTATATATTGTATAATCTTCACTAACTGGAATGAAATTTCGCACAAGTTCATAAAAAGCAGTTGCATCCGATAAAAGTCCTATCTCTACCTTTATGCTGAACTTCTAAGTAGATGCTTTTATGAATTGTACTTTTCTGTGCGTTCAAGATGCGGGTGTTGAACTACACTTGGACGTTTTAATTAATCAACCTTTACTACGCATACTATGTTATTTTCTTATCTGATAGCCAAGATTCCACTCAAACTACCTTGAATAGATTGGTAGTATTCATTTCGTCTTTTAATAGAAGATTTTAATTTTCGAAATTTAAGATACTAGTGCAGAATTTGCCATGTGGTTCCAAGAAGAAGATTAGAGTCTGGTTGAAAGGTTCATCTATCTTAGTAGTTTGGTAACTCATGCTATAGGAGCCGCGAAGTAAGTACGCCAATTGTAATGGCTACAGTGACCTTTTCCAGATATCACCGTCTTTGTAAAAAAGAGTATCACCTCACCTTAGATGTCGTTAACGTTTGGATTTTAAGGTATGAATCGCTTACATGCATTCTAACATCCTTGTTTAAGAAGCATAGCCAATAAATTTTGTCTATAATTAATGAAAAAAGTTTACATTTTTCAGTTAGACTCGAGCTTCGTCGTATAGAACTAGTTCGTCCGCCAGGAGGGGATCCACGTGATCATTATAACTCGTAGAAACACTTGGCGGTTTGACATCGGATTGTTCTGAGTGACGATCTTGTTGCAGATTTCTATTTGTTGACATTCTCTGTTGCTTTGTTCTTTGGTGGTCGAGTTAACAGCGAGGTTGAGTTTTGTTACGTATTTATCAAGTGGACCATTGAAATGAAGCTGTGTTATCGATGTTGCCTTGCATTGGAGTTTACTTGGTCTAATGCATGTGCTGAAACGCAGGGGGCCTCATTTCTGTGTTTTGATTATGTATGTCTGTTCATCTAGTCTTCTTAAGTCATTCCATCTATTCTTCCTAAATTATTCTACTCTCCTTCTTCATAGTTCTGTTTTGAGACCTTTTTTGTTTATTTTCTCTTCCTCGTGGTTTTATGCCAGTGAAATATTTTTTTTTTAATTCTGATTTATAGCTGCTGATGATGATGACAACAATGTTCCGCTTAGTGGTTTCATTTCTTGCTACTCTTAATTCTATACATTCATCTATCCAATATAGATCTCATGTGGCTAGTTTATTAATCTGTATGCTTTTCTGTTCATCCATCCATTTATCTATAAATCAATATATTTACTCTTCTGTATGCCTACCCTTTGATTATTATATGTATTTATGTAACTATAAGTCTTTTTATCGTTTTACCTATCCAACTTTGTCTTTCTTTTTCTCTATTCGTTTTGCTCTTAGTTATTTATTGTATTTTTTACGTCAACAATGTATTATGCTTACTTATATGTACGTGACAAAAACATGAATAGGTTAACCTCTTCTGCGTCGACATTCATGACATCTGTTCTCGGCATCCACAACTCTGTTCACCGGCAAAAGTTGATGTTAAAGGCATCAGAGGTAGTATTATTTGGTTCGGCCTCGCGGAAGCAAATGTCATTTGCATCTTCTTGGTGGAAAGAAGTTAGTTTAACGATTATATTTGCGCTAGCCGTTGGTCTGTGTTCGGCGGCTTGGATACGATATAGGCAGTTGCGCGCGGATTTCGTTCAGCGTTTAATCCTAGAGATGGATCACATTTATAAAGCAGAGCAATCACTCGCTGAGTTGAACGACAGGTGAATTCGTTTGTGGTTATTGTTTTTAAATATTTTAATGTATTTTCGAGGCTTAAATATAATACACAATGTGTATATGTACATGCTTTGCTTGAACATTTAAAAGGTTTATTCCATAAATAACATGCTAGTTCCACTCGAGCTGAGCAGAATATCAAAGCGGATTACGTAAATCATGTTACTAATTGATCCCTTAAATTTCCTGTAACCAATCCCAGAGTAAAATTAATGCACGTAAAGTGTATTTTTAAATTAAAATCTACCTATCCTTAGCTTTTAATAGTTGTTATTTAAAGATATTTACATGTTAATACACACAAATTTGTTCTATTCATTAGGAAAGCTGTATAATTGATGCAATTAGCGCAATATAATATATATTTATTACGTCATGTCAATGTGCAAGATTATCAAATTCTTAATTTTGGCTATCTAATATTGTATAGAAGTATACGAACGGGACTCGAATCCGAACAGATTTGCTTCCGAATCTTGCACTAATACCACTGCGCCATTCTTGTCGCACACTACGGGCAATTTTCAGTCAACTCAGCTTTTTTGGTTAAACCTTAGTTTAGGTAAAGCCTACTTGGCATCTCTTCACGATCTGTCACTAGAGAACATACACCGTGTCACCTGTAGAAAGTATGTTGATTTGAAGTTTTATGGCAGAATTTATATTGATATATAATTCAGAATATCTGCATAAGTTCAAATTTAGGAAAATACTTTTATTTTAATATAAATTGATTTAAAACCAACATATACGGTTTATTGAAAATGTTTTTTCCTGCATTTAAATCAATCAATGTGCTTGAAAATGAATAATATGAGAATTTTATTAAGTGCGCTTTTAATTTTACAATTATTTTTATCAGATTCTAGTGGATGAATCGCATTTTACAACTCGTGCGGTTTAGTAATTACCGACATCATATTTTTATAATTTAATCCGCTTTGGGAATTCTGCAACTTTCGTTGAGCTCCAAATAAAAACGAATTCGCATAGTCTAGTTTATAAAGACGGCGTATATATATATATATATATATATATATATATATATATATATATATATATAGATAATAGAATCCTCGCAACATTTCTGCAACTACAGATGATTTCCAATTACTAACGAGACCGGTCTATCTAATGAATTTCGTTTGACACCCCATGCGAAGTATGTTTTATGCTGAAAATTTGTGCATATACAAACTAGCCTTGGAATTTCTACACCTATTGATGACTTCTCAATCAAGAAGAAGCCTGTGTGGATGAATGAAATTTGGAACCTCATGCAAAGCCTAGTTTGTACTAAACACCTATATATGTATAATCAAGTCCGCCGCGTATATTAGGCAACAATTGATGATTTCATAATAAGGACGAAGCCGGTTTTGTTGATCAGCCGCGTTCGATTTTTCATGAAATGTCTCGTTTTTACCGACAGCATATATATATATTAAAATTCGCCGTAAAAATTCTCGTTAACGACCTGTTTCATTACTGCCCAATTTATTTGTGGTTAAGTTCAGTTATTGTCGCCATTTCACAAATTATTAAAATTGTTTTTTACGTATAAGACACGTGACAAGTGTAGAATAGAAGATCATACTTGAATGCTTTAAGTGTTTATAGGATTATCTAATAAAAAGCCCTTCAGCAAGAATACCTAAGAATATGTTTAAATGTGCGCACGTAGTCTGCTACTCAAGTAGAAAGGTAAACAAAAAAGAAAACTCAAATTCCAAAGTTTTAGGCAGTAGCACTGCCATTCTCCGAAACTAATCTCTCCAATCCTGAGCGAATAGGGAGGGTTGGTTAAACGTAAATAATGACGGGCATAATAGTGATGAGAATCAGATCAATGTCGAAGGCATTGAGACTGTAAGCAAGACAAAATCTCGATCGTCAATGTAGAGAACTGTAATTTTCCTTTAGTTGTTCTGCTAGTTGCATGCCATCTTTTCATCTGTTTAGTGTGAATTAGTTGCCTATCTAGGCTTAGCATACTGCCCGTTTGGGTAAAATGCTTACATCTGTTTCTCGTGCAAATTCTTTTGTTTTTTCGTTTGTATTGGTTCTGCATTTACCGAGTTTGTATTTATTTTTTTATCATTGTACAACTTTTCTTCTGTGCTATTTTCATCTTTGCCTGCATCATAACAAAAATGCTTGTTATTTGTCCTTTTACCTATCTGAATTTGTTCCTATAGTTACATATTGTAATGTCTGTATATGTAGTGTTTTCGCTGATTGCTAAATATACCCGTTTCTTATATTCATTTGCGACTAGTTGAATACAATATGATGTTTTCTGAAATTTTGTGCGCGACATGATGTTTCAAAATTGGCTGATCTTTGTTTTCTATTAACTATGTTGTCTTCCGGTCAATGTTTTTGTTCCTTTTCATTTTTCATTCAGTTTTGAAAGCAATTTCATATGCCCCCTAATGACAAGAATTTTAGGCATGTAATAAAACAGATGTATAAATTTCTTGTGATGAATTCGAACTTCACGTCTAATAAGATGCGAAAGAGACTTCGCCTTAAGCAATGGCTAACGAAAACTTAAGTTTGTATAAAACTCAAAAGTTAAAGAAGTTTGAGCAGAGTCTGTACAGTGAACGAGTACAGGATTCTAAAGCCAATATTTCCTGGTCGCGGTAAATTCTGGCGAGTATTTGACAAGTGCCCAATAAGGACAAAACGGTCAACTTGACGAATGGTTTTTGCTACGTTAATCGATAACATACGCTTTAAGCTCGATGCGCAATGATAATGGTAAGCGACTGTTGGAACATAGATTATGTTTATGCAGTAAAAACCTCAGACGTAGTGTAAGGCGTTGCGCCATATGGAGTCTTCCAGCGCCCGTATAACCGTGGACTCAACTAGATATTGTAGCAATTAGCTTTAGATTGTGTGGTTGCATCGAAGGTTGTGGTTCGTATTGGAACAATTATTTTGACTCAGATGATGCACTTATCCGTTCCAGATTTGTATTATAATTTTCCTGAAAAATAAATAAGAGTAAACCTTAAATAAATGTAAGTAAACTCGAACAACCCTCCTTCTGACAAAATATGAAGATATTCTCAAGTCAAAGCTTACTGGTCTTGATGCCGAAATTTCGAATGTATTTTGGACGATGATAAGTTACACTATGCGCAATACAGTTACTACTGTATGTGGCATTGTAAGCCCCCGTAGAAATAATAATTTATTCGATGTAAAAGCTCTGGAGATACTCAAAACAAAGCGACAAATTCCACCTGGCTGGGTTCATAATAATACTCGTAGAATATAAGAAGCCAACTGTTACTGGCTAAATGTCGATCTCCAATCTTTTTGGATCAGAAAGGATGAAGAGATGGAAGAAACGTTCGCGTCAGTTAGTAGCTGCTGTTTGTTCCAACTAATTTGCAAAACAGGTCTGAGAAAATGAAGAGTTAGCGAAAATATAAATGATAGTAACATCCATCTAATGTTCAATAAAATAAGTCGTCGTGATAGGTATGTTGAACAATCCAAAGATCAATTTTCGTGTGCATCTGCGTCAGATCGGATCTCCGAAAGCATGTCTTTATCAACAGTGTGGATTATTAATCTCGAAGAATCATCATAGTTATAATAACGGAACGCAACCATATATCTTAGACTTCGCAAATCTGCAGGTTCCGTTGATTTGATTTCGGGCTTATTTAAGGATTGTGGTGATATAATTTCTGGATCTTTGACTGACCTTTTTCGTACTTTATGCAATGAGGAGACCGTGCCGCTTGCTTGGAATGATTCGACTGTCAATCCTATCTACAAAAAGGCAAATGTAATTCGTGCGTTAACCATCGTGGTTTAAGCTGGACTTCAGCCGTGTCTAGGTTATATGCTTCGATTAACTTGTGTAGTCTTAGCGCTTCGCGTGATTCAGAAACTTGAGAAGAAAAAACCGGATTCCAATCATAACGAGTTTGTATGGATACTATTTGACCTTAAAACAAGTTCTTAAACAGTCACATATATATCGCCGTCCTACAATAGCCGTTTTTCTAGGTTTCAAGGGTACATTTGATTTGGTGGATCGATTGGTTCCATTCGATATTCTGTAGTAAAGTGGTTTGCCAGCCAAATGTGTAAATAGTGTACGCACTCTCTACGTAAACACTTTAATCGCTTTAAGGTCTACAGCAAATTAATACACAACATTATTGCCGACAGTGGTGTTTGTTGAGAATGTCCACTCTCCATTTTTGTTTGATTATGAAAAAAACTTCTATACCTTTAGGATGCAGATGTTGAAGTTCTCCCGGGCGACAAACTAGTCGATCTTGACTATGCGGATGATATCGTACTATTATTCGACAATCGAAATGCAGCTCTGGCCACTTGGAATAGAGTAGCAGTTGTTTTTCGGTATTTCCGTATGAAATTCACACACTATCAATGTAAGGTACTTTAACAAGATCAACCACCACTCACTCCAACTCTGCGACTGCTGAGTGAAGATCTGGACATAATGGACAGGTTTACATACCTTGGCAGCTCAGTCAATAACTCAGACAATATGTCTGAAGGGTTGTACATGAGAATTGCAAAATCTATAGTTGCTTCATCTATTCTTCACCATTTATGGAGAAACTTGAGATTTTCGCTTCCATTTAATGATTGTTTTCAATACATATGTACGTGCAGTTTTATTATGCGCTAATGAGACTTGGCACTTTAGAGTTGATGATTTTAGACGCTTGCAAGCGTTCGAACACCGTTGGTTGCAAAGCATAGCTAATATAGATTACCAAAAACGTCTAAGCAACGCTGATGTCCGTAGACGTATTTTTGGAACGGTCAATATGTGCTCCTCGTTAAAAACAAATTAGGTTCCATCATCTTCGATAGTGCCGTCACGTTTTGTGTAAGTCCTCGATTTGATTGCCCAGTAAAGCGCTATTCCTTCACACAGCGCCAGTTTGGCATAAGAAATAAGTTTGGTAGATTTTGAAATTGCAGACACAAATAAAGCCAGCTACATCCAAATTAGGTAGTATGGAACCAACTCGTTTACCAGGATACGGTCCATGTGCGTATAATATTTTTGGGCTTGGAACACTGTGCAATATGGCATCAAATCGAGCTCAGTGAAGATCTTGTTGCAGATTTCTAGTAGAATCATCTTCAGAAATTTACTTTCTTAGTTAGGCAGAATCAGCTGCGAGGTTTAGTTGTGTTTATGACGTGATAGACTGAAAACCGAAAGAAAGTTGTATTGCCTAGCTTTAAGGCTGACTTTGCCATAATGGTGTTGTGTAAAGATTTCGTTTTCCTCACTTATGTGTATTATCTATGGAAATATACTCATAGATCGTTCGCCTTATAAATCGCACCTCTAATAATTCTTGTGCCGAAATTTTTATTTTTATCATCATTATCACTTTTTTTTAAATATTTCCGTTTTGTTATTTTTCCTATGGTTTTATGGCACAAAAGCAGTAGTTACTAAAGACTTTTGTATTGCTGCGCATGATGAAGATTATGTGAAGCTATTATATATGAGAACCGCAAATTTGATTCTGTTTCCCTTATATTTACAGTGCGGTATGATCCTCGCTAGTCAGTTTGCCTTTCATGCTCTGGTGACCATCATGAAAGGTCGAAAATCGTCAGTACGTGTGACTGACAGTAGTTTTACTATACTGTAAGAATAGTTGAATTTAATGTGATGAGTATTCATTTCAAGCTCGCGCATTTGGTTTAAAGAATTTTATATAATTTCTTGAGAAATATGAAATATTCTGACGGTGAAACAAATTTTTACACTATATTAGTCCTTTTCATGCTGAATTTGGATAATGTTACTGGTCTTATTTAAACCAACTCGTTACTAAGCAAGAAATACCTGACACATAATTGCATATAAATTAGTTTTCAATAACCAAGAATAAATGTCTATTCTCCGATTATTTTTTTTGAATAGATCGTGGTAGTTAACTAACAGAAATATTTTTTTATGCGCTAGACGTGGCTTCTTTAAGTAGCTTATTTGGTGAAAGGTGATAAATCACCTACTGTTAGCATATGAGGCACTATAATACAGATATGCTTGTTGTGCCTTCTGAATTATTTCCAGTAATGACTACCACCAAACATGAGGCCTATTATTTCGTCATCATCATCATCACGGGAATCAATAAAAAGATGCTAGAGGTGGATGCTTGAGTGCCATATAACTATGAGAAAAATATTAAATTTTAAAAATAAAGTGAAATTGAAAAAATATTTTTTTAAAATTAAACAAGGAGTTGTTTTAATAACAAAAATAATAATCTATACAAAACAGAGTTTTTAAAGTATAGAGGTTTATGACGGGGGGATATAGTTAATTTGAGTATATTTACCTAGATAACACACAGAAAACTATTATAGCCAAGTCAGTTTTAAGGTAAGTTAAAGTCGGCAATACAGCTTCCTTGCCGTTTTCACTGTATGATGTCACAAAAAACACAACCAAGCCTCGTAGCTAATTCTGTGTAACTAAGAAAAGAAAGTTACGAGGTTGTTTCTACTAGAAATCTTCAACAAGATCTCCATTTAGCTTAACTCGGCGCCATATCGCGCAGGATTTCCAACCAAGAAAAATTATGTGTATTTGGATGAGCATGCTGTCTCTACCTTATGTTGGATTAACTTAGAGATTTCAAGTAATATGTCGAACGATGGCAGATCATACACGCATGAACATATTGAGTCTCCAATATGCCAATAAATTTTATTCCATACATTATTAGCAGATTGCCTCTACGTGTATTCTCCACGTGTATATTCTCATATTTATTGTGCATTGAAGCATCGGTATAAAATGCTGTGGTATTTCTGTGTGTAATGATATGGATAATAAGGATAATTGTAGTGATGTCGATGGTGATGGTGTTGGTAATGTTGATAATGTTGATAGTGATGTAGAATATCTATAAATTTAGCTCTTTTTTCTAGATGAATCTTTTAAAAAGTATAAAATCACACTTGCATTTTTCAAAAATGATTTAGTCTTGCGGCAACTAACACAGCATCTATTTGTTCTTTCTGATTTATTATTTTAGGGTAAATTTACTCAGCGGTCTAAAGGTAAGTCTATTGTAAATGTGTAGCTATTTGTATAATCATAATTTTGTATAAGTAAAGGAGTTTTTTAAACTAAGTTGTTATAGGCAAATTTCATATTCTGTTTGGCACGAAGCTGTAGGAATTTTCAACTTTACAAATCGCTGACCTCAATCTACTGTAACAATAGTGTCGCCATAAGCCTTTATTACGTTCAAGAAATACCAACATACTTATTAATTCTCGTTAAGACTACTGCCTATTGTTTCTAAATTACTCATTGTAAATATGTTTTTTTTAAAAGATAATTTTTTATAATGTTCATTGTCTTTATAATCATCACTGGCAGCAATACGAAAGTCTTTAATGACAAATGCTTCACTGCCATATATCTTTGAGAAAAATAAAATTAAAAATGAATAATTTAAGTTCATTGATTTTATAAAAAAATCAAAACTAATCATTTAAGCCAAGCAAAAATTAGATACTGTTTGTTGCGGAGAACTGATATATATGCAATTGTGTATTTCATGTTGCGCACCTAGTAACAAATTAATTAAAATATGACCACATGAATAAACCAAAGTTTCGATGAATGGGAGTTATGATTTCATGTTCACATTGCCCTGTCGTTACATGATACTAACACAGTGGATTTGAATGTATGCTACAGTTCACCAAGAAACGGTATCTAACTGCTCTATTTTTAATTGAATGACGTCATGATTTCCGCGTAAAGTGATAAATGATATCGATCAAGATCAGAGGTTATGGATAAGCTGATGTAACAGGTGTTCAGAAGTAATTTTAGTTCTCAATTTTGGTGAACTTTAGCACACCATGAAATCAATTGTGTTAGTAACATTTACCGACTTGGCAATCATAGTGTTGGTATCGCGTAGTGATACAGCCGTATTGTTGGTTCCCTTTATAGATTCTGTATATATATTACATATAATGTGTTGACTTTGAAGTCGCATTGTCGAAGTTTTTATTAAGTTAGCTCCACTACTGTAAGTTTACACATTGTACCCTCCAATTTTTCCACATTCCTCACCAAAATATATAGTGGGTATAGGGCGTAGTACCAGCTCCTACTGATGAGTCGCCAGTAAGCATGAAACGAATGTGGACGGGATTATAATTTCCGTTCATGCTGGCTTTGGTTTATCCTCTGGTCATATTTGAACTAATTTATTACTAGGCAGGCAACATCTAATACACAATTGTAATTATATTAGTTCTCCGCCAGAAACAGTATCTAACAGATATATGTATGCTGTTCGTATACATTAATTGTTTTGTGGTATATAAAATGCAGTCCATATACTAGATTAGACTTCGGTTTTATTAAGTTTACTTCAGTAGTTAGTTAAATCAATTATAGCCTCCGTTCTGCTGTTTTTCTTTATCCTTTTTGGCATATTCAAAAGAATTGTTACTAGGTGCACAATACCTAATACACAAAAGCGAAAAATTAACGCAATTTGATTTCTGAAGAGAAGAATCTAAATCAAATGAAGATAATTAGCTAGGTTGCGCATATAAATAAGACAACCTCGACCTCTACATACGCTATTATGACCAAGTCAACACTAAGACAATGCGATATCTACTGAACCTCGCATTTAACTCTGCCATACTAGGATAATAAAATTCAGATAATTTTACAATGAATTGGCACCAAGATCGTCACTTAGCTCGACTCGATATCAAATCGCGAAAAGATTCAAACGGAGAACAATGTTCTGCGTGTGTACCACAACCTGCTAGACGAACAAGAGTTGCGCGGGCGGTGATAACTATAATTAAAGTTTCGAACCTGATATAAACACCTGATCCATTAATTACATACTTTTTCCAGTTTAAACTAATAAATGTATAGTGTAGAAAGGCAATTCATCCAGTAGACCGGTTTCGTCCTTATTGGGAACTCATCACGTACTGGCCAGAATTTGTCGCAGACAGAGCTCATGACTAGATCTAATTAATGATAGTTTATAAGAATTATTTTATATACGATCCGATACTGGGCTCAGTGTTCTACATTCACCATATTTATACTATCTAAAAGGCGTTGTTATTAGACTTAGGGTATAAAGGGGGCAGAATCGAAAATAAAGGTGTCTGCAGCAACCTGATTTCGCTTGCCCACCCTACACAACTCAGCAGATAATGCGACACTTTTATCTTGCCCGCTAGCCATTGCAACATGGATTAATTATTCTTCGTATTTTTTGTGTTAGATATAGGCTATAGAAAAACTAGGTCGCCCATTTCTTTTGAAAATGGTTTTAATTCAGGGTATGCCTTTTCATATGCTCTGCTAACCAAGGCTAATGAACATAACAAAAGCGGTATGAAATCCCTAATTTGAAAGATTATAGATCGGCTTAACCTGCTGCCACTTTCATCGGTATATTGATTTGAAAAACTTAAAAGTCTGTCTGGAAGAACTAGGTATTATCAAATTATTAATTTATGATAATAGCTGCCAGAATAATAAGTTTTACTTAATTTTTAAATTTTTAAATTTTTGTAAAAGATCGTTGCTCTAAATGTTAACGTTTCATCTATTTCAGTATTTCTTCTTTTGCTTTGAACTTAACTCTTGACAACACATAACTATCTTTTTGAGGATATTTCGACCAATCCTGGCGATTGCCTACATCCTGACCGTGCTACTTTTAGTTACAGATCACTAAAATAACCAAAGACTTTATCCTATAAGAAACGTCGTTTTACCTGATAAAGGTAGGTGAGTCATAGTCTAGCATAAATCAGGTTAACATAGTTATAATAGACATCGGATTAGTAGAGTAAGATTATTTTTAAGGTTACACATGTCAGTGTGTGATATTGATTTGGACCCATTAAGAGAGTCTTTCGCATAACTTCTTATGGATAATGTGTACAGATGGAAAGACTTATGTTCTCCATTATCAAGTGTCAAAAGAAATCATTTATATTCATGTTCTTCGTTTAATTGGGACTAGATCTATTGACTAATTGCACAGTGAATAGGTTATACTTGAATAACAAAAACGTAAAGTGTTGTGCCACTTGGAGTACTCCACCTTCCGGACAATTTTAGACTGATGTAGGTCATGCGCAGTCAGTCATGTGGCGGGATTGCAACCGGGACTGTCATTAGTTTCGGTACTCGTATGTGGTCTGGGATCATGTGCACATCCGTGATAGATCTTTTGTCACATTTGTCAAACGGATAAATCAGAGTAAGCTTTTGTTAAACGTTAGTAAATTTGAACGGCCTTATTTGCAACAAAATATGACAATTTAACAATAATTGTTTGCGCGGGTGGTGGTAACAAATTCTTTAAATCAAGTTTGCGAGCTTGAAGTAAACACCAATCCCATTGTATTTAATCAGTCGTCGAACAACATAAAAAAACTACCGCCAGTCGCACGCACTGACGCGTTTCGACCTTCCTTGATCATCATCAGAGTACGACGGCAAACTGATTATCGAGGTATATGTGGCGAAAGCTACAAACAGTTTATTATCGTGACTGCATAGAAATTGTGCAGCCGACATTTCCAGTCAAGTTCAATGTATCCGAGACTGCTAGAGGTGAGAGCCGCATATCTAAATTTGATTTCCATATAAATTCAATGCGGTTTGATCCTCGATAGTCAGCTTGCCGTCGTACTCTAATGATGATCAAGGAAGGTCGAAACACGTCAGTGCGTTGCGGCTGGCGGTAGTTTTGTTATGTTGTTCGACGACTGGTTAAATTTTTTTACTGCGGCTGACTCCTTTTAGAGGATAAGCCGGCTCCATTGATATCCCGAATTAAGCCTCTCCATGCCGGGCGGTTGGCAGCCATTTCGGCACATAAAGAGGGCCAATGACGCTCCCAGTGACGCGGACCATCCATGTCCGATTTGATTGTTGCAAGCCATGTCTTCAGTTGCCCACCTCGGCGGCGGCGCCAGTTTGCACATTGACCTGGGTTCATCACCTGCCGTACCAGTTCGTCTTAAAACCAGATAGCTTTTCACTTGACACCCTAGCCTCTGGGGGAGCACAGAGCGCGTCGCTTGCCGGGGACGCCGTAGCATGAACGGTATTCATAGATTGTGACATTTTCATGGAGTTTCTTGGGAATTTGGTACAAGTTGTGTCCCCTCACCACTCGGCTTTTTGATCGAGGACGCACCTCTAGCCTTTGCAAATCCAAGCGCAGTCTGCAAGGCAGCAGTAAGTTGTATGGTTGCCGGTGGCTGTTGAGAGCTCATTCGCCATTCGGAAGTACGGGGTACTGTCCAGGAGTCCATGTAATCCTGTGGCTGTTGTCCCCTTTTGTGGCGGGGAACACACGCCGAGTCATGGTGCCGTCATCGGGCTCATGTGGTATTTTATTGGAGATCCGATTGCCGGTCGGAAATCCACCACGCCCTGGTGACACCACCGCCATGGCCCCGTTAGCCCATGTACGATCGGCCATCAAAACATGGTTGACACCGTCGTACCACGTTGAGGAGGGGATGGTCTTTACGACGGACTGGTTAAATACAATGGGATTGGTGTTTACTTCAAGCTCGCAAACTTGATTTAAAGAAAATATGACAATATAACAAAATTGCTATTAACTTGGCATAATGGTTAAAAATTAAAACATATCATTGACAAGAACAACGTTTACTATTCACTTTATACGTACTTCCTTGTGGGCATTGCCAGTCTCCTTAGAATCAGTTATTGGGTGTCTGTTCATTCTACTAATATTCTAGATGCCAAATTCCTTCTAACTCCGCTTATAGCGACACCCTTAGATCTACTAGATGCCAACAGAACGATTTGAAAGACTATCTTGTACTTTTTTGGCTATAACACCGAGATTATTTAAGCAGTACTCGAGTAAGATGTGAGCTAATCTTTGTTTCAACTTGTTCGCATCTTAGGTTCTAAATAATTAACATCCAGCGAAACAGTAAGCGATCGCTGTAATAATTACCTGATCTGCGTTTTAACTAACGCAGTTGTTCTTTGTCCAGAAGTTTTCTTTCTTTACCAAAATATTTCGCTGTAATAGTCTTATAACCCATAAAATCGGTCGTCTTGATCGATGAGCAGAACACTTTGTACAGGGATTTTTGTATCAGCTGCATCTATCCGGACTTCCAAAATTATGCACTCACTAACAATGCTCAAAGCTCATTTTAAATCAACTTAATTGCTATAAATGTGGAATGCAATATTAGCTCTTTAACGTCACATTACTACAGTTCCCGTAGATTTGCTTTCGATCTTATTTAAGAACGATGTTGGCATAAATTTTAAGGCAGTACACTGGTCTCCTTCGTATTGAACGGTGGTACCTGTATCATCGTCTTGTACTAGTCGCCTCTCGTGACTTGAAAGGTGAATTTGACTCAATGGATAAAGTACTCTATCAGAATCACTATACCTGCTAAACTTATAAATACTAAACTAGCTTTTTACACAAATAATTCTTGCCACATCAGTGTCTTTAGTATTCGACATAGGTTTCATTTCTTTCACCTTGTCTAATTGCTCTGTTGCGAGGCGAGAGCTCGTATTCCAATAATCAACTGATAAATTATCTTTGGGCTAAAGGGACACGAAGACTAGCAATCGCTGATTAAAGTCCTCTATGAGTATTTTGGCGTGCTTTCTGCTCCAGTAGAGGAAGGGTAGCTTGACAATCGTTCTCCTAAAACGTATATAGAAACTTTCCTGTAAATCTAGTTTATTAAGAATTGACACTTCGAAGCAGATATTATCATGGAACACCAACAAAATTTTTGTTTAAGCTTTTAATCCTCCTCAATATATGTACTAGAACTGTTCAAATCATCTCAATGGTCAATATTTCACACAAATAGATGGAGTGGCAATTGACAATCCGTTAGGAAGTCAAAGCTACAACAATTCTTACAAAAATGCTGACATACATATCTGAGGTATTTTAATGATACTTTTATAATCATAAATGAAGATATCGAAACATGAAATGCATAACGATTTTTAACCAACACATTCAGTTTACATGCAAGCACATCTGTCAGTCTAACGCACTGTCTTTTCTTGACTTGTCTAACAAATGAAGCAAGCGCTTGCTTCATTTGTTTCGTGAAATGCATCTGATGAAGATCTTCGGTAATGAAGATCGAAATATTATGGAAAAAGAAAATTACTGGAACAATGAAAGCTGCGTTAGTCAAAACGCAGATCAGGTAATTACAATTATTCCAGGTGCGCATCAAGGCAACTCCTTCAAGAAACATTTGAATACATTGTTTCAAAAAAACCATAGTCCAAATCAGGCGAATATCCAGGTGTTCTTCAAGGCAAAAAAACGAAAACGAATTACGCATAGTGAAGGTTGTTGTATGCAGCATCCATAATACTAAGTTCAATAAACGAAGGATGGTCATACATAATTTGAATATGGACTGATTTGTGCGTGCTTCAGCGTGTGTTTTTCTGGATTCTTGTTTTTATCTAAATCAAGGTTGTCATCTAAATATAAACATCTATCCTATTATATACATACATTTGTCAGTATAAACTATGAATTGTATAATTTAGAAAAGGCAATTCATACAGGGAACACGGCGTACTGTCCAAGATTTGCCACGGCCACGGGCTCGAACCTAGAAACGTCTGATTTTGAGTCTGTTATTCTATCCACTTCGTCACCCTGCCGCATACTACACACAGTTTTCACTTATATACTGACTAATGTTTCTTGGCTAGCCTTTAGGTGGAGCCTATATGCATGCCTTTATATCTAAAGCTCCGTATAAACGCTTACAATCTGTCATTATAGAACAAACATCACGCTATCCGTGGACGTGGTATTAAATTTAACATTTATGTAGTTAGAGGAACATTCTTTGTGCGAGTGGTGATAACAACTATTTATATCAAGGTTGTGATATTGATATAACCACCTGTTATATTATACAAATTTTTGTACAGTATGTGTCATTAATCTAGCTTTATTTCCAAAAAATGACTATATGAAGTACCATATACCACAGTCTAAATGAATTCTAGCAAAAGAAAATGGAATTTTTAACCGTGTTTTTTACCTGATATGAAAAAATGTTATTTTTCAATACATGATTTATTTCTCAATTCAAATTTAAAGTTCATAACACTCTTTCCATGTGCAAAAATAAAAAGAAATTTTATCAGAAAGAGGAACCGCTTCTTTCTCAGTTTCTTCTCAAGTATCTTCATATAAACATCTCTAAATATAATATGAAAGTTAAAACAATATTAAAAAAATATAAACATGAAGAGTGTGAAATAAGGGAACAACCAATAAATTGCGTGCGTCATTTTCAGTTCAAGCTTATGGCCTAAAAATGCTTTTTCTGCTTGCATAAATCCGGCTGCAAGTTGTTTATCCATAAAGCTTCGTATGTGACTAACTCTCTTTTGTTATTGCATCTAGTAAATATATTAAATGCTACGTCTGGAGAACATATGTGTGAGGTTTCAACGATGTGTTGCGTTAATGCAGTCGTTTATTCACTATCTGATTTTAAACAGGCGTTTAAGTGGCAATGTTTTCTCATTGGAGTTAATAATGGAAATCTTCTATAAACAGACTGATGGTATGGCAATGAGGAACCCATAATCTCGAGTATTGGCTGAGATTTATCATTAAGGAGTGACATAAGTAAATGTGTTCAATATATATAGTACGTGGATGATATTTTACTTTTCCCTAAGAACAATTCGCAATCGCGAACATTACTTCAAAGTTTCAACAAAGCACGTAATATCGGTTTAACGTCAGAGCACGAGAAAGATGATTGCCTGCATTTCTTATAGGTACTATTAAAGAATGAATCTAATGGTAAATTAAATAGAACAATTTACAATTAAACAATCTGGTCTGCACAGAATTTGCATTACAGTAGTTTTTCCGTTTCAATATAACTTATCAATAGTTCGTGGCTGCTTTCCAAGAATCGACAGGTTGGTTAGTCAGGATTGAAAAGACAGCGAATATAATAAATCAATTAACGATTTAATATCTAATGACTATCCTAGACAATTAATTGAATCAATTATTAAATGGGGAAGTAAACAAAAACATACGTATTTCGGACCAGACTAGAAAGACGTCTACCTTAACATCTCATTTAAGGGCGATGCAGTTTCCCGAATAGGGCAAAACAAAGTTTAAGCGGCATTAACGCGCACACTTAATGCAGCTACACTACGAATGTTACTTAAGGTCACGCACCTACCGTTACCAGCAATAAAAGTAAAATAGCCGTTAATGTCGACATCAAATACTATTTGCCAATATACATGTGAAAGTTTTCGATCAACTTACGTAGGCAGATTTATCAGACTGTTAATCGCTTGAATGAACATTGCAACTTAAACGCCTTTTTCAAATGAAATGGCGAATACACGTCTGCAATTGCGCAACACATTGTTGAAGCCTTACACGTATGTTCTCCAGACGAAGCGTTTAAAATGACTACTAAATTCAATTAAAAAATGGGAGTTAGCCACATACGAAGCTTTATAGATAAACAAATTGCAGCCGGATCTATGCAAGCAGAAGGAGCACGTTCAGGCATTGAGCTTGAACTGGAGGCTACGCACATATACAGAGATGTTCATTTGTAGATACTGGAGAAGAAAATGAGAAAAAAACGGTTCATGTATCTGATAAAATTTCTCTTTATTTTTGCACATGGAAAGAGTATTATGAATTTTATAATGTCTCGCATTCCAAAAGAATCAAGTTTAAAAATGATTATGTTTTCATTATGTTTAAGCTTCTTTATATTTTGATATTAATTGCAAGTTTATAAATCCATTTATAAATTCAGAACATACGGAGTACACACAACTACTTTCTAATTATCTATTTATGTATTTAGCCTTTCAGCGATATTGAGTTTAACATCCTATGTTCTAGTCAGAATAACTTCCGTAAATAATTAATCATTATGTTTTTAGGTATTAATGTCGCACTCTCAAAATGTACGATACTGCTACAGGATCGCCAATCACTAATATCAACTAACGCCAAGACGAAGATTAGTAATATGTAGCCAGGTTAGATTATTTTTACTCGGGCAATATGAGTGACGAGGTGAACAAGAATAATAAAAGCTAGATTATACTTTCCGTTCATGCTGTCTTTGGTTTATCCTTCTGGTCACAACTGAACTAATTTGTTACTAGGTTCGCAACACCTAATACATACTTGCATATTAATAGAAGTATTGCAACTTCTTGTTGGTCAATAAATTAATGAGAAAAAAATTTTTTATTTAGAATTTATATTTTCATTAAACTGGCTGAGCAAAAATTTCAATCTAAGTTTTTTCCTAATAAAATTCAACAAACGATTAAAAGGTTCCGGAGCTAGTGTCGCAATCAATATCACAGCTTCAAGCGTCACCTTCACAATCAATGTCAGAAACCAGCCATTTAGAGCATTTGAATAACATGAAAAAGTGTTCTTCGTCTTCTGCAGTTAGTTTGCCTAACCATCTTATTGATAGCAGTCTAGATGCACTACCCCCAGCTGACAAGCCAGATGAGTCGCCGATTTCCATGACGCTGTTTAGTCCGGATAAATGCGGCAAAATGCGTCAGTCAGATCAGTTACGAAGAAAAGTAGGTTTGTTTTTTGTCATGCATAATTTTTTCCAGCTATTATAATTTTCTGCATATTTTGTGGGTTTTCTTATTATACAAAGTTTTTCCAACATGATTTGTAACATAATTAAACAATCATTGATAGCGCGAGTGGTTATAAAAATTTTTTAAATCAAGTTTATAAACTTAAAATAAATACCATCCAAATTTAATTGAATCAGTCTCACGTACTGATACGTTTCGACTTTCCATAATCAACGTCAGAGCACCTTATATTTTCATTGTTTTTTGGTCTCGGTTAGTCGGTCTTCTATTGTACTCCGATGATTAACATTGGAGGTCGAAAAGCGTCCATAAATTAATTGGCGATTGTTTTTCGGTTGCGTGACTGGTTAGATAAAATGGTATTGATGCTAATATCAAGTTCACGAACCTAGTCTAAAGAATCTTGCAGATAAATGGTATTGATGCTAATTTCAAGTTCACGAACTTAGTTTAAAGTATTTTGCAGATAAATCTAATTTTATCCTTCGTTAGTATATTTTATTCATCTATAAATAGTAATTTTATTGGTTTTGTTGATTAAACATTTCATACCGCTGATAAAACTATTATCGTCTGCATATTAGTTGGTGTGTGATTTACGCGAAGCGCTAAGGCTGCGTAAAATAATCGCCACTCTCAAATAAAAACGTATGAAAATCATCGGAGTCTGTAGTGGTGCGACGTTTAAGAGATTGGATAGCATTCTAACCATGATAGATGTTCGTGATTAGCGTTCCAGATTGGTGATGCAGGTATGCTTCGACGTGTTTGGATCATCCTTTAAGACAACATATTTTAACAGTTAGTAGTTTTTAATCATTTCATTTTTTACCATCCTTTAATTTTCTCGGACCTGCTACATGCATAATTTGGAGCAAACTTCGGTTTTCCCTGATTCGAACGCTTCTCTCATCTCTTCGATCTTTCTGAGAGAAATCTTTTTATTGCTGAAGTTGGTGTAATATAGTTCTACGAGTATAAATTTAAGATAAGCTAGCCGGTTTTGATGATCTTCTTAGACGAATGATTCTAGGACAGCTTAAAATCCAGTTAAAGTTAGCTTACACATTTTAAAGTTTTATTCTTTTTTAATTTTCCGGAAAAATGAGCGCAAATCCACAACGGATAAGTATATAGGAGATTGTACCGTCCTATTATTCCACATTCTTCTACCAAATATATAGTGGTTAAAGGGCGTAATACCGGCTCCTACTGATGAGTCGCCAGTAAGCACGAAACGAATGTGCATGAGATTATACTTTCCGTTCATGCTGCCTTTGGTTTATCCTTCTGGTCACAACTGAACTAATTTGTTACTAGGTTCGCAAAACCTAATACATACTTGGATAAGTACATAGTTTGAGTCGACATACGTGTTCCATATCATGCGGCAGTTTCGGATGCATCTACGCCATATATAACTGATTTCTGCATGATTGATTGGAGTCCACAATTGTCCAGGGGCTGGAGGACGCCATGAAGACCAACTCCTTACACCGCGTCAGTAATATGTGCTAATAAAGTAGAATTTATGCTCCGTACAGCTATCCAACAATCGTTCAACATCATCATTTTGCATTGAGCTTAAAGGGTATCTGCTACGATGGAATTCTGTGTTGATTAAGCGTCCAACTTGATTATTCATATCACCAATAACGACTTCTTGCCCTACATAGTATAATACTTTGGTTGAAGTTGAAATCTACCTTCAAGTTAGGAAATATGGGGCCCGCTCGTCTATTAGGATGGAGTTTACGTGCGCATATTTTTTGTTAAAAACTCTACGCGATATCGCATCGAGTCTATGTGGCTATCTTGTTCCATATTTCTAGTAGAATCTTCTCAACATTCTTTTCTTAGTTAAGCATTGTTAGCTGCGAAGTTTAGTTTTGTTTAGGTTGTGATTCAGTGAAAATCGCATCGAAGCTGTATTGCCGATGTTGTCTTGTCTTAAAGTTAACTTGGGTAAAATGGTATTGTGTAGAGATTTATTTTGACTCATTTCTGTGCTATCTAGGGAAATATACTCTTACAAACTGGATCCTTACCGTAATAAATCTTTATTCTTTATAAATTCCATTTGTCCAAATTATTTTTATTGTTATTATTCATGCGTCTACGTTTTTTTTCTAATATTTTTTATTGGTTTTCCAAATTGTTGTGAATTTTCTCTTAATTTAATTATACCTATCATGGTTTTACGGAAGTAAAACATCAGTTACTAACATATTTTGTATTGTTGTTCTTAATTTTGATGTTGTTGATGATGATAATGGTGATGATGCTGATGTATGTGTTTATTCACGTGTTTGTTTTCGTATTAGTTTTTGTATTTTTATTTGTTAGTATTCGCTGTGCATAAATATGTTTATTACTTTGTATGTTAGTAGGTATTTAGATATGTGTTTATACGTGTCTATGTATGTATATATGTATGTTTGTATGGATGTATGTGTGCATGCATGCTTGGTTGTGTGTGTGTATACTTGTATGTTAGTGTGTATATTCGTAGGTATACCTGTTATAAAGTATATATCGTTGTGTTTATTTATTTATACGCATATTTTCTTCATTGAATACATATATATGCACTTATAATTTTTTATTTTTATATATATTGGTGTATTTGGTATTACATAACTAGTATCAAATTATTTTAAATAGGACCACAATTACGTATCAATGTCAGCATGAAAAAAGGATATAATCTTATTTACACACGGATTTAATACGTACGGGCGACTCAATGAGATTATACCCTTTGTTTGTGCCACTTGAACTAATTTGTTATTAGGTACGAATTGCCTAATGCATAATTGCATTTACCTTTTGTTTTTCATCACAAAAATATAACTATTTTACGTATATATGTATTTATGTACGAATGTATATATGTGAGTATTTTGTTTCTTTTTTATCAATGTATGTATGTATATATGCATGTATGTAGGTATGTATGAGTGCACGTTTGTATGTATGTTTCTATGTTTGTGTTTGTATATTTTTATGTATGTATGCATGCATGGATGTATGTGTGTATATCAGTCTCTATGCGTACATGCAAGTATGTATGTTTGTATATACGTATTTATGTATTTATGTATGTATGTTCGCATGTAGTATGTATGCATCTTCGTCTATATTTATGTATGTATATGTATATGTATATGTATTAATGTATGCGTGTATGCATGTTCGTTTTTATGTGCATATGTATGCATTTATATGTGTATGTTGTTCTGTATATGTCCGTTCTTGTGTGCATGCAATTGTATATTAGGCGTTGCGTATCTTGTGACAATAATCTTCAAATTTTACTAGAAATATAAGCTAGTCAGCATGAACAAAAATTATATTTTCATGCGCATATGTGTTTCGTGCTTACTAGTGACTCATTTGATTACACATTTTGTTCATGCTGACTTTGGTATAACTTTTTTTTAAATATTTTTTCGGAGTGCCAGCTTCACATTTTCCAATGCCGCGTTTTGCGTACGCGGATAGTGGCTTTGCACGGACAGTTTCACAAAGATCCTATTGATCACAATTTCCAATTTTGTTGTGTCTTTGATCGGGTTGAGTTTGTATTCGTCCTAATGGAAATGCGGTTCTATCTCATCTTTGTTTACTGGCTACGTTTCTGAAGTTGAATCCCACTTCCATCTTCAGGTAAATTAGTCTCCTTATATACACAGCACAATACTCACAAAAACAGATTTAAGCAAATATGGTAACCTCGTTCCAAAACCGTTCTATTTATATTTTTTTGACTCAACATTGGTTTTAAAAATAGAATTTGTCTCAGTAACTCAACTCAATATATAACCATTTGTAATTAGCAGACCAATCCTTATCTCAAATTCCCGGTATAATCTCATCTCGTGTGCAGAATGTTGTAGGAAGAGAGAAATTATCAGACCATTTTTGTTTTCATAAATGTACTGCTACTACTATATCACGGTAATCAAAATTCAAAACTGCTAAAATCTCTGGTACTATTTGAAATAATTTTTACTATGTATGCGTTACTAAAGCATCGCAGAAAATAAATAACTTATATATATATATATATATATATATATATATATATATATAAAACAACAAACACCTGACCTTAATGCTCAAAAGTTTCATCAACATGATATTCTTATCGACTGGCCAAGAATACAAAATTCAACAACAATCTACTAGTATCCAGTCAAGAACAAACAGGCCCTCGACTAGAATCAACAAAAATATAATCGGATTGGCAACAAACTGAAGTAGAAATAACAGAGGCGCATACGGTGATAGAAGATTCCAAACAATATGAGCGTTCAACACTTCAATCCACACTGGCGCTGTTACCATGTGAAAAATACGAATTTGCGCAACAAGGTGAAACGATCAACTACACTGGTAAAAATAGCACTCGTACATGTAACAGTGAACAATGCTCACAAATGGTTAATTCTCAAGCCATCAAAACAATAATGACCAGATATCAGACATCACTTTGCAATACTGCGAAAATGACCTTTACATGCAAACACGCATACACACTCACCAACTAGCCAAAACAAGAATCATAAGTAAAAACGAGTCAGATTTTTTACCACTGACATAATCAACTGAAAACCCAAAATGTATAAATATGTATGATTGTATAAGAGATGATTAGTATTCACGAAATAAATGGCCTTTATCCACTTTGTTATTAATGTGTTCTGTATTCCGAATTATAAATATATATATATATATATATATATATATATATATATATATATATATATGTATATCTAGAATAAATCAGCATCTCCCTCAAAAACTATTAAAGAGGGCTGCAGCTCCTGCACAAAAATCAGCAATTTGAGAACATGTACAACTCACAGGTCATGCTGTTAGTACTTACAATTTTTCAATTCTCTACAAGGAAAAAACAGAGAAAATGCTTCTGGCTTTTGAAGCTATTGCAATTAATAAGCTGAAGCCCTGCTTAAACGTGCAGAATATAATACAAAAAGAAATTAAATTGAATTTAACAATAAATGTTTGCGCGGGTGGTGGTAACAATTCTTTAAGTCAAGTTTGCGAGCTTGAAGCAAACACCAAACCCATTGTATTTAACCAGTCGTCGAACAACATAACAAAACTACCGCCAGCCGCAACGCACTGACGCGTTTCGACCTTCCATGATCATCATCAGAGTACGACGGCAAACTGACTATCGAGGATCAAACCGCATTGAATATATATGGAAATCAAATTTAGATATGCGGCTCTCACCTCGCATATCTAAATTTGATTTCCATTATATATTCCAATGCGGTTTGATCCTCGATAGATCAGTTTGCCGTCGTACTCACGGTATTGATCAAGAGAGATCGAAAAGCTGCGTCAGTGTAATTCTGGTGGTCGACTTGACTGGTCATCAGTTTGTGTTTACCTAATCCTGCTTTCAATTAAAAGAAATTAAATTGGACTGGAACAAAGACATAACTGACATGCCTTTAAAAATAGCCAACGCTTCGCAAAATACGACACATACATCAATTACGGACGCAATTACAATGAAAGCGATGACACACCAAATGACGTTACGCAAAAGGAGTAGTCTAAATTGCGCAAAAGCAGCGGTCTAAATTGCGCAAAACAAAGGCTGGCATAACGAAGAGGAGATTGGTTACAACACATGTACAGTGGGATTGGATGAACAAATATACTAACGAATCCAGAACAATGGCTGTAGATACTGGTAGAAATAAGATTTATTAATAAATGTTATTCCATGGAGTACGTTGTTTTGTTCTTACATTTTTAAAAATGGTGAAATTAGAAACTATCAATTTATTGAAATACCGTGGTCACCCTATTCCACGTACAACAATCAATGCATATATATATATATATATATATATATATATATATGCATGCTGTATTTATTTATTTATGCTCGTAGATTTGAAGGTTTTGTGTCATTTTGTATGCAGGCTTTTCTGGATTAATTTGTTTGCATTTCGTACCATTGAGGTTCCCCTTTCCTGTGTAAATAATAGGTGCCTACTAATAACATTTTAAATTATCTGTTCTGGTGAATATCTCGTTGGTAATGTGCAAAATTTAAAATGTTAATATATCGCATTAACCTGAAAATCGCTTGTCAGATTGCATTTACATAATGTTTCCTATTTTTGTTAAAAAAAGTCCTAAATATTTTAGTTTTTGGGATAGATCTATTTGCCTTAGCCAACGACCTAAATGCTGTACCCAGCAATTGTTCTTATTTTGAAATTTAAAGTTAACTGCTTAATTTTATGTATAAAATATGAATCGGTGAAATTGAATGAATTAATGTAGGAAATTTAGATAAAAGGAGTAATAACGTGGTAATTAATTTATTTTTTAACGGTTCCATTTGATCTCATTTTTAGATGTCGTTGGATGCAGTTGACAGCTTTGGCCCAATTTGCGAATCCTTAACTTCTGTGGAATTGCATGAACAGCAGCTACAACAACAACAACACCAACATGATAACGACAACTTGTCTGGTGCTATTACCAACCAACTGCAAAATATTCCTTCGCCTTGTTCTGCAGACGCCTGGTTATCTCGAAATCTTACATTAGACGATTTGCAAGAATTAGTTCTCTGGTTGCAGATAACATTTGAAGTGGAAGAGTCAACGCTAATTCGAAAGAAATTGGCTGCTGAAGCATACATGATGAAAGCGAAAGAGATGGTCTGTTTAATTTATTGCAATTTCGTTCTCACTTATGATGGCTTTAGGCTGCGAGCACCTAGGAGATGACAGCGCCTGTTTAGCTCTGTAAATCGATATATTTTTGCAGTTTTCTTGAGGTCATTGCATGATGCGCGTTATGTCCATGGCTAGATGTCCCAGCCGACTAGTTCTATATGACCATCACAACCGAACTTTACTCTGATTTAATTCTCCACTAATGCATTCTGCTCGCCAGGCTACCGGCGCAACTCTGGAGGATGACTGGAAACGCAGGAGTAGATCAGCCATTTCGTGGCTGGCTATCATTATTCGCAATATATGTCACATTATCATGCTTAATTGTGTTTTCCCTATTCAATGGTACTTCGATATTTGGAAATCTGGGAAGTCTATTAGGAAACATGGCCAGAATGAAAAGTCTATTTAATTCAGTCTTATTGGCTCATGATCATCGGGAGCTCGACATGCTGGAGATCTAGATCTTCGTTTATGCGTGTCATGTATGCAGGATATAATAAATTCAGCACAAGCGAAATGTGACATTTCATTACCAACTGAATGCTTCGATTCTTGGCTTGTTGATTGCGATTGTTGTCGAAGTATTAGTCAACAGCTAACCATGATGCTATTGCGCTGTAAACTTTAACGTTAATCGAGATTGACGATGCGCATTTGCAGAACATAGTTGTGAGGATGTATTTATAAAGATGACCACGAGGAAGCACTGAATCATCTGTTAAGTTCAAATGTAAAGTTTAAATCTTAATTGAATGTGCTCAATCATGCATTCTCTTTTTTTAATTTTAAAAATGTTGACATTATTGCGAGTATATTCGTTTCAGCATTCAGAATTTATGACATTAGGATTTTTAAAAACTAAACCTGCACTGGGCACAACTATGCAGGCGTCAAAATTTATAGCTGAATTCAAAGCAGTAATTATTTACAAACTTTGAAACTCATCATGATATTAAAGTGATTGGCAAATGAACCGATTGTTGCCAATTCACCTTGATTCACGTGAAAGGGTGGTGATACTATTCTGAAAAGCCTATTTGCGTACCTGCCGACGAAGCTTGACTATCTTCCTATTTATATATTTAAACCAATTTAAGCAAGAATTATGTGGTTTCAGTAAAAATTCACTGATGAGAATCGAATTAGATTTTTCGACACGTTTCGAAATTAAATGAATATTGATTACGCGGGCGGTGATTACAATTGGTTAGATCAATGTTGCGAACTTGATGTAAACATCTGTCCCATTAGGTACATACATTTGTCAGTATAAACTAAGCACTGTGTTATGTTGAAAAGACAATTCATCCAGTAGACTAGTTTCGTCCTTAGTGGGAACTCAAAACATACAGTCCAGAATTTGCTGCGGACAGTGCTCGATCCTGGGCACGTCTACTTCGGAATCTGTTGCTTTAACCAATGAATCACCCTGCCGCATAATTGTCAGTTATGTACTAACTAATATTACTTGGTTAGTCTTTCCTTTAGGTGGAGCCTATATAGCATATATTTAGACCTATAGTTCAAAATAACCACCCTTAATCTATCATTATAGAACAGACACAATTGTATCTGGGGACGTGGTATTGAATTGAACATTAATATAATTAAATGAACATTGGTTGTGCGGGCGGTGATAACAATTAATTAAATCAAGTTTGCGATCTTGATTATAAACATCTGTCTCATTATGTACCTACATTTGTCAGTATAAAATAAGCATTTTAAAATGTTGAAAAGGTAATTTATTCAGTAGACCGTTTTCGTCCTAATTGGGAACTCATCACGTTCTGTCAAGAATTTGCCGCGGACAGAGCTCGAGACTGGGCACGTATGCTTTTGAATCTGTCGCTCCAACCACTGAGCCACTCTGCCCTTCGTTTGGAAATTCTCTACGAAATAAGCTGTGGCTCTAGTCCTTGGAATTACCAATAATCCGATTGAATTCTCGAATGGGATATTTCTACGGCATTGGATAGAATTCTTGTCCAATAATTAGTTCAAAACTTAATGTTTACAACATGTTTTCTGCATCGAAAAACATCATTGGTTATATTTTTCACGCAGTTGGACGATGAATCTTAATAGAGCATAGAGAAAACTTGGAAACCAATTTAATATCGTAGTGTGCGAATATTTCTATGATTACAATAGATAAGCGTCGGCTCTCTATCTCTCTTATGGTGGCCTAATATTTAATCTGCCTTTTAGTAATGTCGAGAGCGCATAATCTATTCTATTATGATCACTCTTTATTCACAGCAATTGCTGTATTACCATTATCGCTTCTTTTAGAAGTAATATGACTCTGGCCGTTCTCTTATGCCTATTTGGTAAGGTTGCTGCACATCGGTAC
Organism: Eudiplozoon nipponicum; assembly: GCA_029291075.1. NCBI lineage: Eukaryota > Metazoa > Platyhelminthes > Monogenea > Mazocraeidea > Diplozoidae > Eudiplozoon > Eudiplozoon nipponicum. The sequence continues at coordinate 125,040 of JAQBSW010000352.1, forward strand.
GTAAAACACGCTAGTTCACCTAACACTTTTAATAACTAGATTTCAATTTTCTTATTTATATCACATTGTTTAGGATTAATTTATCTTTGGTTCAGCAGCACCTGTGCAGTTAATTTGTCATTAAGGAAATACGTGTAAATGCAATCGTTAGCTGATCCTAGTTTGATTTTTACGTTAGTTTCAGCTACGCCCCAAAACCCATGCTGCACTGCTGTTCATATTTTTTTTAAACTTATATCGGTAACTTTATTTTAGCACAGTTCAATCATATCTGCTTTTGCGGATGTGATATTTTGTATTTTTGCCGTCTGATTTTTCTGTATTTAATGTTCAGTGCGAGAAAATTAAAAGAAAGCGAAACACTCTGCTGGGCTCAGTGCGTCTGGTACACTCTTCTGGAATGGATGCTGTTGAACAGCAGATCACTTGTGCCAAGTAAGTTAATGTGCTCTGACAGTTATTTGAGTCTCGACCTTAAAATTGTTGTGATAGTTTGTGTGCTTGCGTGACTCATTGGGCTGTACTGATGGCGCTTCAACGCTATTAGAGTTACTCAAAGGCAAGCCAATGAGCAGAGGTTCGCTGTACACAGCTTGAACCCTTCATTAGGAATGAGTGGCCTAGTGCTTATGTGTAGGCCGTTGATGACTCGTGGTTATGTGGCAGTGAAGCATCAACACTTTGTGCTGTTTTAATCATCATCATCATCATGTCCAGCCATACAGAAGTCAGAAGTGACTAATGTTTCACTGCCATTTAACCATAAGAAGTGAAAAGATTATATAAGTAAATCTAGACAAATTATTAGTGAGATTTACGAGAGAGAGAGAGAGAGAGTAAGATTACCATGCTACTATGAGTAAATTTATCAGGATAACTCACAGAAATGCGGAAAACAAGCTCTCCACAACAAAATTATGGCCAAGTTAGCATTCGGGCAAGGCGACATCAGCAATGGAGCTTCCTTGCGAATTTCACTGTATCACGTCAGTGTTTCTGATACCCTGTAGTGTTCTGTATGCACATTTATGAAAGAATATGACGGTTTATCGCGTCACGTTTCATTTTGTCCAGTTTAATTATTTCTGTTGTTTGTGTGAATGTTTGTTTTATATCAATTGTATTTTATGAGAAAGCTCACAATTGCGTGAGTGTTTAAAAATTGATGCTTTGCAGCCACATACTTATGAAAAATGTTCTTAACTATATGTAGGATGTACAAAATCACCACCTTTCATGGTAAGTGTTAAGTGTTAGTGACAATGCGTGTTAACGCCGAGGCTTTGCGGGATATGGCATGGCTGTATGCTTGTTTTATATTATCTTTTCTGGTACGACTAGCCAGAGCTCTCTAGTTGTTGGGCCGGAGATTTCTTTTGCTATGGCTTAAACAGCAATTATTTGTTTTTGTCATCACTTATGTCTTGTTGAATTTCCGTTACTTTCAAGCATTGTTTTTTCTTACATCTTAAGTTTTAAGTAATGATTTACCCTGAAGGCGATAAATATAATTTCATCCAATATTGCAGTCTTTAAATGACATATCTAATCAGTTTTACAGTTTTGTTAAGTTATTATCGATTACAAGTAATGATGCGTTTCGTTTTACCTTGTTCATTATCAAAGATAGTTACAAATCTTAATCGTGTAAATGGAATTTCAATGTGCGCATATTACGATATAATGCATCAGGCATTTCGTGGTACATTGCATTTATTGAATTTACCTTCCATTCTTACTTTTGGCCTGTTTGTGGCGAGATCGCGCTTACTAGTGGAAGGGACGTAAGCGCTTTCCGGCGCCTTAGATCTCCGTATACTCTGGTTGCTTAGTGTTCGCCAATTTTGTGTCGCGGGCCATCTATGTAAAGAATGTCGGAATAGAAACCACTTGGCAGATGGTGCCCTTCCGCATTGGGCGGCAAGCCAACTAAAGAGAGATAATTGAATACAACCGTCCAACTCCACCGAGAATGGGCGACAGTGTATCCTTTTGCAATTCACAGATAAACATGAGTAAGACAACATATAATGGTTTCATACTGCAACAGTATCGCGCAATACAAAATAGGTCACTGTATTTACCGTATTGCTGGCTGGATAAATGAAAAATGCTATTGCAAATGAGCCTGAACTTGGACTCATAGAATGAAAGGCTTTTTTATTCTGGAGAATCATTAATATTAACTCATACTCGTAGGAATTGGGATGTCGATTAATGCCGGTGGTGCCTCTGTGTTTGGATGATAGAAATAACAAAATTCCGTGCTAAAATGCACGTGCTTCATGGATAAGTTGGGGTAATATGACTAGTGCACATTTCTCATTTCTGCTAAAGCGGAACAGTATATTTCGCCTATCTAAAACCAGAATAAATTATATTACAAACTTTACAGAACTGAGGGCATCATTCTTATCAAAGCGTTATTGGCTTCGAACCTCTGGTTCCTCGGAGTTCTATCAAGTTGTTCAATAGGGCGTCGGCATTGTTCTTAGTTCACGAGATGAAACCGCCTTTGTGTGGCACGCTTAAATACATCCACTAAAATCAATTCCAGAATCTTTAATCAACGTTCCTTTACGTTGTATCTGTATATGATCATACGGATTACAGCACAGACTTTGGCAAGGACGATTTTTACTCCGACCTAAGCATTTTTCTAAGTAGAGCAATAATTTCAGACATAATCTTAGTTATGGGTGACATGAACGTTCAAGTTGGGCGCTTTAGTAACATAGAATATCAATTAGATGGAAGATACACTTTAAGCTCAGTGCGCAATGCTAATGGTAAACGACTGTTGGATAGCTGCGCGAAGCATAGATTTTATTTAAGTAGAAAAAACTTCAGATGTAGTGTTAGACGTTGCGCCTCATGGTGTCTTCCAGCCCTCGTGGATTCAATTAGATCTTGTAGCAGTTAGCTCTAGATGGTGTGATTGTATACAGGATAGCCGTTTGTTTTGGAACACTTATGCTAACTCGGACCATGCATTTTACCTCAAGTAGATGTAATCAAATTCTAACAACCGTCTTTACGACAAAAATACGAAGATATTTTGGCATCAAACCTAACTGGTTTTAATAGAGAAAACTCGAATTTAATTGGATGTAAATAAGTTCAACTATGTATACGGCAAGTACTACTGTATATAGCATTGTAGATTCCCGTAGAAATAATCCTTTGTTCCCCGTAAAATTTATGGAGATTCTCAAAACTAAGCGCCAAATTACAGCTAACTTAGCTTATTATAGTACTCCTAGAGTTATAAGACGCCAACTTAAGCGCAGTCTAAAGGTCGGTATGGCATCCTCATGGACTAAAGTGGCTAAAGAGATGGAAGAAGCGTTCACATCAAGTTATAGCCGCTGTTTGTTCCAACTTATCAGCGCCACAGGTTCAAGATAATTAAAAGTTAGCGAAACTAGAAATGACAGTAACAACCATCTAACGACCAATAAAATAAGTCGTGATAGGTTTTTTGAACAATCCAAAGAACAATTATCATGTGCACCTGCGTCAGATCCGATCCCCGAAAGCATGCATATATCGACAGTGTGGAATATTAATCTTGAACAACCTTCAGAATTCGGGATAAAATTTTATCTCCTAAACGTCGCAAAGCTGCATGCCCCGATGATTTGATACCGGGCTTATTTAACGATGATGGTGATATAATTTCTGGTGCGCTGACTAAACTTATTTGTTCTATATAGAATAAGGAGATCGTGCCGCTTGCTTGGAGTGTGTTGAGAATAATGACAATCTTGAAAATCGGCAATCATAATTCGTTTGATAACCATCGTAGTATAAGCTTCACTCTAGACGTATATAGGTTTTTCGCTTCGATTACCTTTCGCCGTTTTAACGCATCGCGTGAATCACAAACTAGAGAAGAAAAACCTGTTTCCGATCAGGACAAGGTTGTATAAATAATACATTTACCTTAAGGAAAGTTCTTGACCCACGACATGTATATTGCTGTTCCACAAGAAACCCACATTCTAGATTTCAAGGTTGCATTAGACTCTGTAGTTCAAAATGTTCTATTCGCTATTCTGTCGAAAAGTGATTTGCTTACAAAATTTGTAAATATTATACGCGATTTCTGCACGAACCCTTCGGGTCGAGTTAGGGTTTACAAAGAATTAGCACACAAATTTACAACCAGCAATGGTGTTCGTCAAGTCTGTCAACTTTCCCAAATTTTGTTTAATTTTTAATAAGTGCTATTATGAGCAACACTTCCTTACGTTCAGGTTGCAGGTATTGAAGTTCTCCCGGGCGATAGACTAGACGTTCTTGACGATGCAGACGATATCTAATTATTTTGCGCCAATCTAAGTTCAGCTGAGGCCTCCTTGAACAGAGTAGCAGTTGTTGTTCTGTATTTCTGTATGAAATTCACATACTCTAAATGTAAGACACTTTAGCAATGTCAGCCATCATTCAATAGAACTCTACGACTGCGGAGTGAAGATCTGAACATAGCTGAAATGTTTACATGCGTTGGTAGCTCTATCAATAACTCAGGCACTATGTATAACGGGATAAGTATAAGAATCGCGAATACCTAAGTTACTTTCTCGAACCTTCGTCATTTATGGAGAAACGCGACAATCTCACTTTGCCTTAAATGTCGTGTTTACACTTCATATGTACGCGCAGTGAGACCTGGAAAACTAGAGTTGATGATTAGACGCTTATAGGCATTCGACCACCATTTTTGGAAATCATAGTAGAACATAGTACCAACAACGAATAACCAACGTTGGTATTCATAGACGTATTATTGGATCAGCGAACAGCTGCTCATAGAATAAAATAAGGCTCCATCAACTGCTTTGGCTCTGTCACATTATGCTTATGCCTTCAATTCGATTATCCAGTAGAGCGTTATCTTCTCACCCAGAGCCATATTGACGAAAGAAGTAATTTAGCCAGATTTTGACATGGCAGAAATTTAAAGAAGCGGAAAGGACTATATCACCTTTTGCCTTTTGAATTATTGCGGTCCGTTGGTCGTTAGATCACAATTTCTTTAAATTGGATAATTAAGTATCGAATAAGTAGTAGCGGCATAATAAGATACCTGGATTACTGGCTTCTTAAAATAATATGCTCGCAGCAGTTGATACTCGTCAGCCTAATAGGGTGCAATCTCCAAATATATATAATCTATCCAAACTATGCGTGGGTGACTTCTTGTTTTTTTATAGCCCACACAAAACTGTGAATATTTCTTATAATTGTGACAATGAAGCATGAGTATATCTGTCTATGAGGACAATGATAATGATAACGAAGATGAGGATAGTGGTGATGATGGTATTGGTGTTGAAGCTGGTGTGCATATTGATGATTATGGTAATAATGATGCTGGGTTGGATGAGGACCTTTATGTTGATTTTGGTGACAATTAATAATGACAAGTAATGGTAATATTAATGGCTATTTATATAATAATGATGAAGATGTTGATAATGTTAATGTTAATGATAGTGGTGATGGAAGTGAAAATCACGATTACGATGTCGATGATGGTGATAATGATCATGGATATGACAACGTTTTTACCGTTAATTTTCCAACAATTCATCACTAACACCATTAAACTGTTCAATTAGTATGTGGATGGTGGTAACAATTATATAAATCAAGTTTGCGAGCTTGAAGTAAACATCAATTCCATTATATTTAACCATTCGTCGAATAACATAGCAAAACTACCATCAGTCACTCGTGCTGACGTGTTTAATAAAAGAGTTAATCACTAAGGCGGAACCTAAAAATCATTCTTTTGAACTTGTGTTTTTACTCTAAATTTCTGGTACACGTCTGTAAACTCTTGCAATCTCGTTAGATAAGCTATTGCTGATTTGGCCTTGAAAGTCGAGAAACAACATGAATATATTTTTATTACGTTTTTAAATTAATGCTTAGTATTTATATTTTTTTAAATTTTGCAAGGCATGCATTAGAGTCGTTTCATGCAGATTTGCTGGAACGCCAAATACGCTGGAAAGCTATTAACCACTTGTTCAATAGCCTCTTTTCCGAAACGTCTGAATTATGTGAAAAACAACTTCAATTCCACAGCCATAGTACTGTCGTGCGCCATGACAAGGCCTCATCAGACAAACTTTATTCGGGTTTAACTAAAAACTCCAGCAATACCAGTATCGGTTCTAATTCTGTCACTCCTGCTTCTTATAGCGTTTTACCGAAAACTGATCTCACTGCTGAGGTCTATGTGCCTATTCAGGATGAAGCTACGGCCAATCTCTCAAGCAATGTAATCGCTGTAACGACAAATAGTACTTCTGAAAAGAACTCGTCGTCAACTAATTTGATAAATTTTAGTCAGAACACATCGGCCGCTATTGGGATTGACTCGTGTGGAAAATTGAACGACGATAATCATTGCAACATAGTATTAACTCAAACACCTGGATTGGCAAATCTGCGTAGAAAAATGGCGATTCAATTTGGTCAGAATGGTGACATTGCTCCAAAAGGGGTTTTGGAGAAAATTGCTTCGTTATATGAGACATATAGCTCAGGTTTGTATTATTGATGCCTATACTGTTAATAATTTAAATGTATTACCTTAAAAATATTCATGAACATGATTGAATTAATCGTGATCATCATCGTATCTACTTAAGGAATATTAATTGCAGTAGCTTGAGAACTATCCTACAGGACCGCTTGTTCATACTGCTCGCCAGACTACCGAAGCAACTTTGAAGGGTGTTTTGAATTGCAGAAAAGATTTTGAATGTTTCGGTGGCTGGATTGTTATTCGAGTTATCGGCCACTTGATCACGCCGCCTCTTGCCATGAATAACTAAAATCTGCTAAGAATTTGGAAGTATGCGTGAGCCTAGCGGAACTCAGAATAAAATGAAGAGGCCGGGTTAGTTATTCTTTATTGTCCTTGTCTTTATTTTAACTCGCTGTACGGGCTATACAAGTGCTCTTTTTTCAATTTATGCATTAATGTATCTATACTTTTACCTGATATTGAGTTTCTTTAGCCCTAAAGGGATGAAATTGGTTTGTTAATTGAAATGCACAGTTGTTATTACAGTCAGTTCCACCTATAGATATCATCATAGATCTTGTTAAAATGCACTATCGACTAGACAATCGTCGGAAGACGTTCGAAAGACGCCCATTGGCATGCTGCATGTATTTTTTGCTTTACAAGGTCCTGTTAAGAAGTCCTGTCTGGTTCACTGTACAGTTTCATTGCAATTTCATTTGTGAAGCCATTCATTATAACAGCTTCGCTTTAGAATTTTTGCTTGAATGCTTTGTTGATGTGTACTGTTTATTTCCTGCTTACTAATTTCTTTGGTTTATTATATTTATATTTTGGTCACGTTCTTCTCTATCGTATAATCATTTTATGGCAGAGTTACTTGTGAGGTGTCATAGTTTTATGGAGCGGTACAGTAAACACCAAGAGGAAGCCTTTAGACGGTATCTTGGGTGCTTTCCTGACATTAAATACACTTATGGAAAGTATAATAAATTTCAACTCCTGGCCTATATGAATGTCAGTGCTTACACGCCTATCTGGTGCTGGATGAGAGAACAGCTATGCTGGGCAATAGAATTGATGGCATACGCAAAACGTGACCGAGCCAACGAAGTTGATGGAGACTTTTTTGTTTTTCTAAGGAGGAGCACTTATTCATATTTTTTGAATTTTTGCGGAGTGCCAGCTTCATATTCTGTAATGCCGCGTTTTGCGTAAGCGAATTTTAGCTTTGCACCAACAGTTTCACAAAGATCCGATTGATCCCAATTTCCCTGTCCGTATCTGTTTTGTCTTCGATCGGGCTGGACATGTATTCGTCCCTTTCTTCCGAAGTCTTCAACATCGTTTATTTAACCATTGGAAATACGGTTCTATCCAATCGGAGTTTCGTGAAATTGTTGGTGCAAAGCTACAACCCGCGTACGCAAAATGTGGCATTGCAGAGCAGCACTTATTGACAGATCCAAAAATACTTCTATGGATGTCAACGTTGGGTATTCGTTGTTGGTATCCAACGTGTGCTATACTTCTCAAACAACGACGGTTGAGTTCCTGTAAGCGTCTAAAATCGACTCTGAGGTAAAGTTTCATTAGCGTATAGTAAAACTGCACGTACAGATGCATTGTAAACAGGACCTTTAAGGCAGAATGAAATACTCGCGTTTCTCCATAAATGGCGAAGGTTCGAGAAAGCTACTCTAGCTTTCGCGATTCTCATTCTCACCTAGTCAGATATATTGCCTAAATTATTGATAGAGCTCCCAAGATATGTAAACCTGTCAACTTTGTCTAGATCTTCCTTCTGCAATTGCAGCGTTGGAGTGAATGGTGGGTTATCATGTAAACGTATCTTAAATTTAGAGAGTGCGAATATCTTACCTGTGAATCTGGAGAAGGATCAGTTTCATCGCGTATTTGTCAAAGAATAGGTAGAATACTGATAACTTCAACTCTTAAATCATAGTTCTGCTAGTGCCTGACAGGCTTTTTTCCGACAGTATTAGCCGTATAAATCTGTTTTCATATGCATCACTCCATAGATATCTAGAAGTAAAACTAAAATACACACGGTGGATTTCCCGCAGCTTTTGATGGTCCTTGTATGCCAGTTCAACACAAATATAGCATATCCATTGGTTGTTAGAATGTGAGAATTCTTACCTAGCAGTCTAGTCAATATTTTGTTGCTGCCGAGCTGCACAATTTCCGTATCCACTTCTTGCCTCCAGGCGATCTTAATTGCTCTGAGCACTACATAATGTGTCTCATTTTGGCGTAGTTCGTGGGAACGGCATGGTGTTGACGTTTTGCTCTCAAGTGTTGCAGCCAAAGCCTTACGGAACTGGAGAGTTATAAATTATCGCCTAACTTATGTTAGGTTACGCATATGCAAACGGTTTCTGTGTGTCGTAAACGTGTACGTGCTAACTCTCAGCCATTCTTCTAATGAAAATAATTCTTATTGATAAGCTGTCAGGTTTGACCTCTGGCCTTTAGCAGCGTTTGACATCCTTGTTATATCCGGTGATTTCAATGTCAAACTAGGTCAAAACTGCGCAAGAAACGGAACTTTAGGAATCTGAACCCTCGCTGAAAATAGCTGTGACAGCATTATCAGTCTAGCCAATTTTTCTCCTAACCGTAACATAGCTGTGCTGAACTTAATTTTCCACAACAACAATCGGTATCCTGCTAAAAAGCGTAGCAATGTAAGCCGTTCATATTGGATGGTTTCAGGTTATTTTACTCAAGTCAACCACATTCTGGTAAATAGGTGATGGCTGTCTTCTGTCCAGTACGCAAGAGCGTATCATGAATGCTCTACTGGTTCAGTCGATGGATTTGACCAGAGTCCTTATATAGCATAAATAAAATTGGAATTCTGCTCAATGTAGCCATACGAATTCTGTCCGAATATCGATGGACTGAAAACGGGTACAATTTTGCAGAACGCTTTCATGGATGCCTGTTATTCTGCTGAGGTGCATGTAACTAAAGTCCATTTTGTATTAAACAGCTGTAGCGCTATAAACGGAAAGCTGAAGTAGGCCTTGGCTTGACATCCTATAACGAAACATGAGTACAAGCTTTCCATCCCTACAAGCACCTAAGCTGCACAAAATGCGACACTTGCTGAGAAATCAGGAGAGGATCACCTTTGTTTGTAAGCGTCACAAGGAGTTTGCTACCAGCCAAGTGGCGAATGTAAAGAAACACTGGTTTAATGATGCTAATGAGTTGAAGTCAATGTCGAAGCGTAACAGCCTATTTGAATTTTAAGCTCAGATATGACTTATAATCAATGGTAATTTTGAAATAAAAATACGAGCATCATCATTTTCTGAAGCTCGGCTCGTCAAGCGATGTCAAAATCTTATCAATCCGCCACATATTTCAAATTGCGTCGTTAGTCGTAAAATGGTTCTACGAAGTTTTTATGAGACCGACATCGAAACTCCTACTTTTGATGAAGTGTCGGGCATAAGATCTCATGATGAACTGAAGAGCCAAGTTCAGTGGAATAGAGCTTTAAAAGGACTTACTCAAGCTCATTGCCGCAACCTGGAGGGAGGATTCCGTCCCAAAAATGTGTATGAGTGCCATTGTGATATCCATCCCCAAAATGTAGCACTAGCATTTCTGCCACCTAATTAGGTATAAATTTTCTCTTAGCTGCATCAATGGTGGTCTGAGTTATTTTACTTCGGAAGGATTTTTGCAGATTAACAGAAGAGAAATAAGTGAACCTGAGCAGGATTTCAACCGGAAATAGTATAAGTGGATCAGATTCTTTAACTCCGCCACACTCTTGAGTTGCGTCACCGATACCAACGGCCCACCATCATTGCTATTCTAGTTTATTTCGCTTTCGATTTTGCGTTGTACAAGATCTTATTGTGGGCTGTGCTCAATGATAATGTATTGGTCAAAATAGTTAGATTGCTCGAAGCATGTTATAATGATTCATCGGACTATATTGGCACTACAATTGAATAATAATTGATTGCGCGAGTGGTGGTAAAAATTCTTTAAATCAAGTTTTAATCGCCTGTTTTAAATCATATGGTGAATACACGTCTGCAATTGCGCAACACATCGTCGAAACATCACACGTATGTTTTCCAGACGTAGCATTCAAAATAATTACTAAATGCAATAACAAAAGAGAGCTAGCCACATACGAAGCCTTATGGATAAACAAATTGCAGCCGGATTTATGCAACAGAAGAAGCATGTTCAGGCATTGAGCTTGAACTGGATATGATGCACGCAATTGATTGGTTTCCGTTTTTCACACTCTATGTTCACATATTTCTATCTTGTTTTGCCTTCCAATTTATATATAAAGATACGTTCATTAGTAGATAATTGAGGAGATAATGAGAAAGAAACGTTTCTTGTATCTGATAAAATTTCCTTTTGTTTTCGCACATAGGAAGGGTACAATGAATTTTATTTCAAAAGAATATATATAGGCAATACAATTAAACAATAATTGATTGCGCTGGTGGTGATAACTAATCTTTAAGTTTCCCAGCCGACATTTCCAGTTGCATACAATGTTTGCGAGACTATTAGAGTTGAGAGACGCATATCTGAGTTTGCTTTCCATATATATATGCAATGCGGTTTGAACCTCGCTTGTGAGTTTTCCGACGTACTCTCATGATAAAACAATAATTGATTGCGCGGGTGGTGGTAACAATTCTTTAAATCAAGTTTGCGAGCTTGAAGTAAACACCAATCCCATTGTTTTTAACTAGTCGTCGAACAACATAACAAAACTACCGCCAGCCGCAACGCACTGACGCGTTTCGACCTTCCATGATCATCATCAGAGTACGACGGCAAACTGACTACCGAGGATCAAACCGCATTGAATATATATGGAAATCAATTTTACGTTGTTCGACGACTGGTTTAATACAATGGAATCGGTGTTTACTTCAAGGTCGCAAACTTGATTTAAAGAATTGTTACCACCACCCGCGCAATCAATTATTGTTTTATTGTATTGCTTATATGTGTATATGTGGCGAAAGCTGCAAACAGTTAATGTTCGTGACTGCATAGAAATTGTGCAGCCGACATTTCCAGTCAAGTTCAATGTATGCGAGATTGCTAGAGGTGTGAGCCGCCTATCGAAATTTGATTTCCATATATATTCAATGCGGTTTGAACCTCGCTAGTCAGTTTGCCGTCGTACTCTGATGATGATCATGGAAGGTCGAAACGCGTCAGTGCGTTGCGGCTGGCGGTAGTTTTGTTATGTTGTTCGACGACTGGTTAAAAACAATAGGATTGGTGTTTACTTCAAGCTCGCAAACTTGATTTAAAGTACTCTCATGGTGATCATGAAGGTCGAAACGCGTCAGTGAGTGCGATTGGCGGTAGTTTAGTTAAATACAATGGAATTGGTGTTTACTTCAAGCTCGCAAACTTGATTTAAAGAATTTTTCCACCACCCGCGCAATCCATTATTGTTTAATTGTATTTCCTATATGTGTGCGTGACCTATGTTGCAAACAGTTTAATGTACGTGACTGCCTAGAAATTGTGCATCCGACATTTCCATTCACACACAATTTATGCGAGACTACTAGAGGTGAGTGGTGTATATCTCAGTTTGCTTTCCATATATATGCAATGCGGTTTGATTCTTGCTAGTCAGTTTGCCGTCGTACTCTGATGATGATCATGGAAGGTCGAAACGCGTCAGTGCGTGCGACTGGCGATAATTTAGCTATGTTATTCGACGACTGGTTAAATACAATGAGATTTGTATATTGGCACTAGTAAGAAACTCTTTTCTGGTTCACTCGGCCGTTCGTTAAGAATTTATTATTGCTCCAACCTTGTTTAATTATGTCTTCAATATTGTCATTGTTAAGGTCGCTGCAACACTCCCCGGAGTAGAGTTTGGTGGTGTGGACCGCAATGCTTTTTCATAGCACGCTCCCTGTGCTAGTCCACTTTCGGAAAAGGAAGTCGAGCTCCAAGAAACTATTGATTGTGCTCAGTAAACGTCTATTCGTTGTAGTCTGAATCTATAATTTTTTAAAAGAGGTCATTATTGTCACATTTTATCCGAAGTTTTAAGTAGTATTGAAATGCACCACTCTGCTAATTATCAAAGAATTCCTCTACCTGAGGTAACTACGGGCATAAGGAAGTTCGGTTTCTGCCGACAATTACATGTACATTAGTTTTTATTTGGCTGCTTTTGGCGAGCTAAGCAAACCAATAAAATCTATCGTCTAAATGATTTTTTGAAAATCGAAGCTGGGTATTTTAAAATGACTTAATCTGTTTTGTCACTAACACAGGATTCTTCCCAGTTCGTTTTGTTAAACTGCCGAGGATGGACCAACTGAAGAAGGCTTTCGATAAAGGCAGCCGAAATATTTTGTTGAAGAAAGAAAATTATTGGTAAACCAACCACGTTAGTCAAAACGCAGATCAGGTAATTTTTTCTCAGTTCAGCGTTTTTAGGAAATATTTTGGATACATTTATTAATTTGTTCCTAATATTTGTGATAAATTGTGGACTGTAAAGAATGTCGACAATATTATCCGAAATATTTCCAAAATACAATGAGCTGGGAACAAAAGCCTGTGTTAGTGACAACACCGATCATGTTCAAGCCTACTGTGCGTAATCCTTTTGACTACTGAGACATGTAAGATGAACTTCTTTAGCTGTCAGCACCTGGACAGCTTTTTAAATCGATGTATTTACACAGTAGGTGGGAGTATCATTTTTGGAGTTCGACAAGGATGTGTAATTGCGTTATCCTGTTTCATATTGTTGATTTAGTTTTTGCTGAGATCGCCGAAACGCCTGGTAGTGGAGCTTGGTGGTAGTGGTGATCGGCTTAATCGCATCGGCTACGGTTATGATGCATTTCTGTTGGCAGAAAAATAAGATTAGTCCTAGCGTGCCCACAAAATATTCTCATGTAATGTCCATCTGGAACGCTCTGAAGCTAAAAGCATCGAAAACGGTTGTTTTGGACAATTTTGATCATTCTAAACAGCGCCCTGCTATCAATAGTCAAGGATTTCATTTACCTACAAATTATGGTAACACAGGGCGGATACGTTTTATCGATATTTGTGGACGTTTTTGCCTTTGGAAAATTATTTAAATCACTGGAATTATCCGTCTAGTACACTAAGCACAGATTTCAATGTCTTATGTCAGGAATACTGTCGGTTGCTATTTATGCTGCTGACGCTAGAAATTACGAACTATAACGGTCAACGCCTAGCAAAATATTGTAAACAGATGAGTTCGCTTGTTTCTGGTTTAGCTCATTGCCAGCTTAGCGTCCACAGGGTTTACTAACGAACTGATCAGTTCCATATGGTCAATGTTTGATATGCCACTAGCATCAACCTCCATTTTGCAACGTCGATTCCGTTGGTTGGATCACTGTTCGAGGAGACTTATTTCATAACCTGTTTCATAGGCCATTGCGTAAACGCCGGTGAATGACTACCATTGTTGAGTAGACCAACCATCTTTTTGCTGGATACTTTCATTCACGATATCGGCAACTTGATCACGTCGTACTGTACCCTCACTAACCATGTCACTTGAATAGGCGAAAATCTATGGGAGTCTATTGGCAGACGAGATTCAGTGGAGAGGCGTGGTTAATTCTTCCTTATTGAAATATGTTCCCCTTGTAACCGCCGTGTTTGAGATCGAGATCTTCGTATATTTATGCATTGTTCTCTGGATTTGCTGATGAGGATGATAAGAATGCTTTTAAAGAAAAAGTTATCCTAAACCTCACCAATACCAATGGGATACAATGTTCATAAATGTGTAGTAAAGAGACTGAGGAAAGCGTATCAGAAGCTAAGGCCAACTTTCGACTAATAAGGGAAAATTACCGACTGAAGTGTGTAATTTGACAGGTTTTTCTTTTGGTGGTAACTCGTATGTAGTTTTGTTCAAGACACCGATGTTCGTTAAATATTGTTAAAACACATTTAAGCCTCGGACAGTTCTTTTAATGGCTATATATTGTTTGTTGCGGTGAACTAATATATTTGTAATTTTGTATTAAATGTTGCGCACCTATTAACAAAATATGTTAAACAGGGCTAGAATGATAAACCAAAGTCAGCATGAACGGAAGGTATAATCTCATGTACACCAGCGTTTTGCACTTACTGGTAACTCATCAGTAGGAGCCGGTACTACACCCTATACCCATTATATATTTAGTCAAGGAATGTGGTACAATTAGACGGTACAATTTCTTATACGAATGTGTATTCAAGCAGTAATTGAGTTTAATTCATATAAAGTTTCCAGCAATGTGACTTCAAAGCCAGCTTAATATATATTATATATACCGAACCTTTAAAGGATACCAACACTATGGTTACTGATTCGGTGCATGGTACCAACACTATAATTGTCGAGTCGGTATGTCGTACCATTTAAATTTATTTCAAGGTGTGCTAAATTGTACAAAAAATTAGAACTCCAAATACTTCTGAACATCTGTTACTACAGAAAATCCATACGCTCTGATTATATTAATATGCATGTGCTTCGAAACAATCCTTGAAGAAGACTACTAGTAATGTTGCTACCTAGTTGTAGACGAATATTGAGGTAGAATCCCTGTTATCTTTGCTGTTTCTTGGATTTTCCAGTGATATTTTCGTTTATTGGTTTTTATTCCCAGTTATTTGTTTATTGTGCCTTGTGCACGAGCATCTTAGATCTCTACCTATTTTTGTTTTATGGTTATTGCAGCCGCTGGTTTGTCCTTTTAATTAAATATTTCATGGTCCGTGCATAAATGTTGAAACTCTTCATCATCATCATCAACACGGACAGCAATGCAACAAACATTATTAACTGATGATTCACTGTCATATAACCATGAGAAAAGTATATAATAATAATAATAATGAAAAATTTTAACAAGAAAAGTATTAAAATATTGTGATTTATGGATGGAATGATCTATTTCAGATGGAGATGTTTACCTAGATAAAGAACATATATTAGGCAACGTAGACTTCTTCACAACGCCATTATAGACAATTCAGTTTTAAGGCAGAGCTCATGGATTGATTTCGATGTACACGCTGGGACTTTAAATGGGTTTCTAACGAATTGGTGAGTTTTTTTTATTTTGAATTGTACTCTTGTGTTCGAGATGGTGCGGAATTCAAGAATTAAATTAAAATCGTATCTTTTTATGTTGAACTACCATTATACATTCTTAGCTTATTCTAATTCTTCAGGCTGGCTGAACACTTTTTGCGGATGATGTAGATTAATATTGCAGATTCGCAAAAGCATGATGAATGTGGCAGAAGCTTATTATAAACTACGCTTTTCAAATGTAGTTTTAATATGCAATAAAAAATAATTATACTGTCTTACTAAACAAGAATAGTAACATCAGATATCGATGTAGCTCTTCCACTTAAAAAGAGTCCTGATAAATAGATGATAATAATGATATATAAAAATCTAGTTAAGTGCACCCATGGCTGAAAAAGATTACTCTACGTGCATTCTTTCGATTTCTATAAGTCAAATGCAATGATTCATTTTAAATTTTCTGAAGAATAATACTTTAAAGGCATCTAGATAAGAATCAACTGGAAATATACAATAAACTTTACGTAAACATAATCAATGATACGCCATTTGGGATCCGCTTCTGACCTGTAGCCATAGAAATTCCGGCCTGGCAACCGGCGGGCACAAGTTAGTCAGCTCGGTAATGGTAGCATGAACCTTGCCGTGTCTAAAAGGGACAGCCATCATCCTGTTGCATGTGAAGCTTCAAATTTGGTCTAACAGCGCAGTAACTTTTATTGCTTAAGGTGTTTGACGGAATGAGAGCAAGCTTGCCAGACTTGAAGGCAATGTTTTGGCTACTGGCATCTGGGCATATAATGCTCATTAGCCTTGATTGGTATACTATCTAGGAGAAGGAAAATTCTGAATACAAACCATTCTCACTAGGAATGGGAGACTTAGTGTTATTTTACTGTCCACATTTTGACCATGAACAATACTAATTACAATGTTTGATTCTTATGGTTATATGGCAGTGAAACGTTAATCACTTTTGACTTTTGTATGGCTGTACATAGTGATGATGATGATTTAATCCAATACGTGTATGGCAGTGATAATGACCAATATAACTAAACATTTTAGCAGTACTAAAATCGTTGCGCTGGCACTCTTTGCAAGCTCGATTTATATTAAATATATTGACTAGGCTTTCATGTCGCAATAATAAAGACGACGTTAAAGTGACTCTAATACTACTTTATTACATTTGCGTATAAGAGATAACACCATCAAATTGTTCCATAGTTTCTTTATAAAAGTAATGGGTATGAGGCGTCGTGTCGGTTTCTATTGATGATTCTGCAGTGAACATGTAATGCGTATTGATATAAACACCTGACCCGTTATGTATGCACATTTGTCAATATAAGCTAAGTATTGTATTGTAACACGCGGCTCCGCGTTACAACCCAACGATGTTCGATTCTGACATACAGTGATATTTAAGATCAAATAATCTAACTCTGTTCTTACACAATATTTCTCTTAACTGTAATTTTAGAAACAATCTGTTATTTTCAAGCAGTTTTAATTGAGATTTCTTGAACTGAAATTTTATTTGTAATTAATAGGGTTGTTTATTAAATATACAGAACCGCGCGCGATACGCATGGAACATGCGGTGGATTATTGTGTGACAGTGGATTTATTTCGCTTAGTTGGATTATTCGCAGTTTTTTTTTTTTTTTTTTTTTTTTTTTTTTTTTTTTTTTTTTTTTTTTTTTTTTTTTTTTTTTTTTTTTTTTTTTTTTTTTTTTTTTTTTTTTTTTTTTTTTTCTAAAATGTCTCTAACTTACAAATCGCCGATGAGCACGAAACGAATGTACACATATGAAAATACTTTACATTCATGCTGAATATGGTTTATCCTTCTGGTCCTATTTGAACTATTTTTATTAGGTACGCAGCACACAATTCACAATTGAATAAATATTAATTCTCCGCCACAAACAGTACCTAACTATTATATATTTAATTGAGTAATGTCATGATCACCACGAAACTTGATAAACTATATCTATAAAGGCCAGGATGTGTGGATTTACTGGAGTAACATTTGTTAAGAACTATTTGTTATTCTTAATTTTGGTAAAATGCCATAACTTAAATTCCATTGTGTTGTTACCATGTATCTACTGGGTAACCATAGTGTTGGTACCATGGACCCATTTGGCAACCAAAAAGTTGGTATTAGGTACCGACTCGCCAACCATAGTGTTGGTAACATTTTCATGCTCGGAATGTTTATTATGTAGAGTGATTTGTCTTTTACGTCACATCGTCGATGACTTTATATGAAGTTAGCTTCACAATTGCAGGTACACGCATTCGCCTAGGAGATTGTGCCATCCAATTGTCTCACAATTCTCCAAAATATATAGTGGATATAGAACGTAATACCGGCTCCTTCTGATGAGTGGTCATTATCCACGTAACAAATGTACACGATATTCTACGTTTCGTTCACGCTGTCTTTATCTAGATTCAAGTAGATGTGGTAACCTCGTTCGTGTCAGATCTAATTATATTGTAGGATGTATTGTGGCTATTGTAAGAGGTCTTGCGTGGTAGCAAATTATTTAGCCATGCTATGCAATTCCTACATATGCCTGGTAGCGGTCGTCGATGAAAATTAGTTTCGTGGGCCGTGCTCCTGATTATCTTAAGATCTCCTTCCAATGGGCGATTTGAGAAGGCTAAGTCGAATCATCATACGTATATTGTACACATTGTTGCAAAGTAAATCAAAATTCACTGTTAGTCAAAATTGACCATGCTCTAGACGGCAACAAAATAATATATTATCAACACAAGTTACTATCTAGGCATAAAAGCAAAGTCACAATAAACACAATAAATAA
Source organism: Eudiplozoon nipponicum (assembly GCA_029291075.1). NCBI lineage: Eukaryota > Metazoa > Platyhelminthes > Monogenea > Mazocraeidea > Diplozoidae > Eudiplozoon > Eudiplozoon nipponicum. The sequence goes on from JAQBSW010000352.1 coordinate 143,575, forward strand.
ATCCAGAATGTCTTAGCAGAACAGTTAATAGTCATGTATAAAGGGATAAAACACACAAAATATATAAATCCTGGCTTTGAGCGTTAAATTGTAACACGCGGCTCCGCGTTACAACCCAACGATGTTCGATTTTGACAAATACAGTGCTCTTTAAGGTCAAATAATCTAAATCTGTTCTTACACAATATTTCTCTTAACTGTAATTTTAGAAACAATCTCTGTTAGTTTCAAGCAGTTTTAATTGAGATTTCTTGAACTGAAATTTTATTTTTAATTAATAGGGTTGTTTATAAAAGAAACAGAACCGCGCGCGATACGCATGGAACACGCGGTGGACTATTGTGTCACAGTGGATTTATTTCGCTCAGTTGGATTATTCGCGGTTCACGTGAGGGATTTACTGTTCACATTTAACTATGCCTATCCGAATTTCAGAGAATAATGGATTATTATAATGACATAAGTTAAAAACATAGCAAACAGTGAACTAATTATTTGTGAATTTTTGTCATTGAAGTCTTTACACGGATTCCATACATTTATTTTCAGTGACAACTTTTAACAGTGACTATGTTCATTTCTTTATGTATTTTCAATTGGTTGCATATATTCATTTCAATTCAGACATTTGTGAAAGAATAACTACCTGTGTGTAAGATAGGCAAATTTATAAATAGCGTGCATTTTACCACCGTCTAGTGCATGGACAATTTTGTTTAACTGTGACTTGTGCATGAAACATTCATCCTGGTGAATACTGTTTTAACTTTTGCCGTCTAGAGTACGGACAATTTATTTTGACTGTGACTGGTGTTTAAGACATTCATTTGTGTTAAAATTTAATTTTATTGCCGTCTAGAGCACGGTCAATTTGGACTACTTATGATTTCATACGCGAAACCATTTACAATACATGTGTGATCCTTCACATCAGTCTTCTCTCATCACACATCGGGAAAAAGCCGGGGATTAATCATATGCACAGATCTCCACAGCCGCTACCAAACTAATGTAGGGAATGATAAATCTCGCAAACGTCTCCTACAGTATAATGTACAAAAAGCTATTCATCCAGTGGACTGTTTTTGTCCTGATTAGGAACTGATCACGTACTGTCAAGAATTTGTCGCGGACAGGGCTCTACCTATTGAACAACCCTGCCACATATTGCTGATGATTTTCCAACAAAGACGGAACCGGTTTACTGGATGAATTGCCTTTTCTACACTGTACAATACTTAGTTTATACTGACAAATGTATGTACATAATGGGTCAGGTGTTTATATCAAGATCGAAACCTTGATTAAAGTAATTTTTATCACCACCCGCGCAATCTATGTTCGTTTAATTACGTAATGCATGCGTTTATGAGATTATAACTTTGATTATGCTGGTTTTGGCACATCCATCTGGTTCTGGTTGAACTAACTTGTTAATAGGTGTGCAATACCTAATGCATGCTTGCATATATATTAATTCTCAACATCAAAGAATATATAACAATCTAAAGCAAAATGTTTGATCTTTCTGGAACTTTGATACACACGAGACAGACCTTACGCTTCAGTACGGAAGGATTGCGTATAACCTTTCATTTAGCATTTTCAAGTAAGATTATTTAAGCTTTCAATATAAACTGGTATTATATTTAGTAGCATAGCAAGCATAGCTAATCATTGATGTGTATTTATTCCCATTTTGTTTTTTTATATTATAAAACGACATTTATTACCTTATGCACAATAAAAGGCATCTTCTTTTATCCTTTGCTCAAAATGTCCCCATTTGCATAACTCTAGGTGTGAATTGGCCTCCTTGTGACATGGAATATCGCAATCTACAAGATGCTGCTGGTGTTACCCTTTCGGATACAAATAAAATCTCTTCTTTAAACAAAACCAAGTTTAACGGCAATAGCAGCAATTTAAACTATGTATCACGGAGTCCATTAGGTGGAATAGTTCGCTCGTATAGTAGCGGTCGTCTTACTTCAAATTTGGCCATCTCAGGCCTTTTTGCAACAGAACAGTCAAATGCATCAGTGGAAGACGAAAGAATGTCTGATAGCAAACAAATTCTGTTGAGCCCAGGTGATACTATTTCTGCGAATCCTCTGGTCAACATTAACAGCTGGATGCAATCAGTGACTCAATCGAATTGCTATCAACCAGTACGTGTTCTTAACATTTTCGCAGTTATTTTGCATAGGGTTTATTTATTGCATATTTTTGCAAGTTGCTAAAAACCACAGCGGAAGTTATAACTTTCTTCAAAAACGGGTTGTTGTCAATTTTTCCAGCTTTCAATAACTGTGCATAAACGTTCCTTACAGTTTAAAAAGTAACTCGAATTCGAACCAGAAATAGCATAATAGTTCTCCTTCAAGCAATCTGGCTATTTGTCGTGAATATTAATTATATAATTATAAGTATTTATTTGTGGCCAGTTATACCGACATCCAATTTAAAAATGTGTCTGTACAAGTGGTATACACTTAACGTTTTCAGGAAAATACTACGATATGGATCTTCAATCGACTCGGCCGCAGCTGAGTAACATTAAAAGAAAAATATTTTTGATGTTGGTAATATTCATAGTAATGACGATAATGCGATCTATTGTCATGCCTTTGTTAGATTCTTTGCTTCCCTTTTCTTGTCACTCAAGTGGTCATTGGTGTTTTAGTTTAGATTCTTTAAATATTTGTTGAGTAGGTCTAAGCTTCAACTATTCTTTTAGGCACATGAGCGCCGTTATATTCGTACATCTTTTCTCCAAGAAGGAGAGAATTCATCGCGAAAGAAAGAGCATGAAAATCATATAAATTCTATTTGGAAAAGTTGAGGGGTTCATTTAGAAACTGTTTCGCATTCCGTGTTTATAGAAAGTTCCAACCTGATGGCTATCAGACGCAAACCTCTCGTGGTGGCGGCGTAATTTTGAACATTGTTGACATAAGAAGGTATAGTTATCCAACTCTTTGAAAACAAATTATGACACCACACTGTTCTGCTGCTAATTCTGATCATGCTGCGATTCAATTTGCACTAGCTTTAAAGTATACGGATGAAGGTGACTGGCCACGTGACCGCTCTACTTCGGAAACGCTATTCTCTCCATCGTAAGTGCAGCAGGTTCCTTACAACTTTTTCTGTTTCACAATGGACCAACAGAGAAAACATATATATGCATATATATATATATATATATATATATATATATATATATATTATATATATATATATATATATTCATAGTACCCTTTCCATTTGCAAAAGATAAAGAAATTTTATCCGATACAACAACAATTGCTTTCTCATTTTCTTCTCAACTATCTATAAATTCCAATTGACGAATCCATTAATATTATTGTCCAAGCGCTAGATCAGGACATACTACCATCTCCGGTGTCACGTAAAAATTTACACAAGCTCATCTTATTATGCATGAGAAACGTAAAGTTTAGTTTTAATAGAATCATCTATAAATAGACTGATGGTGTGGCAATTGAGAGCCCACTATCTACAGTGTTGACTGAGATTTTCCTATCGCATCTAGAGAACAAATTAATAAGGTGTAATATAAGTAAGTGTGCTCAATATATACGGTACGTGGATGATATTTTCCCTGTCCTTAAGAACAGGTTGCAATCACGAACGTTGCTCCGAAGTTTTAACGTAGTGCTTAATAATACCGACTTCACCTCAGAGCACGAGAAAGATGATTATCTACCTTTTTACCTGATTATCGGGTTGCGATCCGATTTGTTTGCATCCGCTGTCTTCCTGATTTTTTCTCCAGAATTTTCGATATCCAGATACGGATATCTTTTTCAATGGAAAGCTCATATCATACTAAGTTGACAATCAATATGTCAAGTGGAAATATTAGTTTAAACTGCCCCATTTATACTTGTTGTTAGATCTCTTAAGCATAAAATGCTAGGAAAGTGTCTGTCAAATTGGTTTGTGTATATGTCTGCAAGCGTACGCCATGTCTGTGTGTATGTATTCTCGTTTGTTTTTGATTGAGGAGTAATCAACTATTGCACGTGTACACTCATCCCAGTGAAATGACAGCGATTTAGCAACATCTGACTAATCACTAGATAAGCGTATGCCATCTCTGTGTGTTTGTGTGTGTGTGTGAGCGTTTGCTTAAGACTGAGAAATAATCTGTTACATGTAATTAACGGCACGTGTAACAGAAATTCACATGAAACTAAAATGATAACTGTCATTTCCTAAATGCACACGTCAGACCTATTTTTACACGTACTATCCTAAATGAAGTAATTACGAGTGGCATCCTGGAGAGGAGGGGGCAAGATACTGTGAATAAAGTAAATAATTTAGACTTAGCAAAACGGAAAAGTATTCTATTAAGGTGGATAGTTAAAATAAAAATAAAATAAGAATAAAAAAGGGGTCGTAAAAGAAGTTGAAAATTGTTTGATAAAGAAAGATGCAAATAAATGTTTGTTAAAAGATGCTACACTAACAACAGAACGTAAGATAACAGATAAAATAAGATAACAAGTAATCAAGGATGAAATAATAAGTTAATCAAAATTAAATTAGGCGATATTGAATTACTCACTCTCCACCTCTGTAAGTTAATATCAGTCCAGTGTTCTTATTCTTTTACTTGAGCGAGTTTCTGATTCTGATTCTGATTCGTGCAATCTTCGTTTTCTACCATTATTTAGTGCTGTATTCCAAATAGGACCTAGTGATTTTTCTACGGCTGTTTCATTCATTATGTCATTTCTCGATTTAATTTCGATGGATTCTCTAATCTGCTAGTCGATCTGCTACGGCTACAAATTGATATACGTCTGCACCCATCCCAATTAATTGTGTGTCCTGTCTCTACTGTATGGCGTGCAAGATCTGATCTATTAACATGGGCATACTTGCATGCGGTTTTATGTTCTCCTCTTCTAACCTTAATTGGGCGCATGGTTTCACCCTCATACATCAGGTTACAGTCGTTACATGGAATTTCATATACTCCTGATGTGTCTAACGGTTCTATTTTCGCCTTTTGGTTGGGAAGTATAATACCTAGTGTAAGGGTCTGTTTTAAAATAGTACGTATATTGTATTTTGATGCTACCATTTTTATTTTCCTACTTAGTTTAGAGTCAGGTATAACCATTACCCTCCGGTCATCTTTTGATTTATTTGACTTCACGTACTTCCAGTCATGATTAAATTTACTTATAACGCTCATTATAGTTGCATCAATTAACTTTAGAGCATACCCATTAGCACTGAATATTTCTCGCAGTCTACCTAATTCAATCTCTCTATGTTTTTATCTGTTAATCTTAAGCTTCTTATTATCATCGATTTTAAGATACCGATTTTCATTCTATATGGATGATTTGAATCGAAATTAAGAAGGATACCTGAGTAAGTATCCTTCCTATAAACATCCCGTTCTAGTTTTGTACCATTTCTAATTAACTTGACATCCAGAAATGGTAATTCGCCACATGAATCATTTTCAATAGTAAATTTAAGCTCGCTCACCTGATTTGCTATGTTTAAGAAATTTATCAGTTGATCCTCCCCGTGATTCCAAATAACTAATATATCATCCAAATAGCGTACATACAATTTAGGATTTAGAGGCGTTATATCTAAGAGTGTCTTCTCCATGTAATGCATGAAGATATTAGCTATTGGAACCGATAGTGGTTGCCCCATTGGAACACCTCTAATCTGCTTATAAAATGCATTCCTAAATTTAAAATAAGTGGAGGACATACATACGTACATCATCTCCATGACGTGTCTTAACGTCATTTTGCTTCCTTCCAAAATTACTGCATGATCAACCAGAAAACGCTGAAAATAGTCTAGTGCTTTAGGTACTGGTATATTGGTGTACATTGACACCACATCTAAACTCGCCAATCTATCGTTTTCATTAAGCTCACATTTATCTACAATCTCAACCAAATGGTATGAATTCATCAAAGTATTGTCTAAGAAGTACGAATATTTCTTTATTCTATGACATAGAAACTTAGACATTTTATATGTTGGAGAGTGTTGGACATTAACAATAACTCTCAAAGGGTTGCCTGGTTTATGTATCTTTACTAAACCGTACACTCTAGGAGCGACTGTATCTCTTTGTATGAGAGCGTTACCATGCGCCTGATCTAATTCTCCTTCAGCAATCATGTTATTGACCAATAATTTAACTTCTCCTTGTAGCTTATCCGTAGGATCTTTATTAATTTTAGTGTATACCGCTATATTGTCTAGTTGTTCATACATTTTATCATTATAGTCAGATTGACTCATCAGAACCGTCGCTCCTCCTTTGTCTGCTTTCAAACATATCACACTGCTGCTATTAACTCTTTCCTGAGACTTTTTATTTCATAATTTGGTTTATATTTTTCCTCTGCGTATGTTAGCACAGCTGCAGCTACGTCTAATTCAAACCTAACTTTATCTTTTTCTGAGAGGAATTGTGCTGTTTTAACAGCCTCAGTAATTATCTCATTTTTTGGTGATTTCTCAATTTGGATAGCTGTATTCAGACCACGATTAAGCATTTCCAGCTGTTTCTCATTAAGGTTTATTTTAGAGAGGTTTACCACTCGATTAGTTACAGCAGGACACGTCCTAACTGTTGTCTGTCTATAGATGCCCAAATTTCCTAACTTTCTATCATGCCGGATGTGAACCTATCTTATCTCCCTATTACGTGCGCCATCAGTAAAAACCTCTATACATTTAAAGTCATCCGCGTGCAAAAAGGAAAGTAACATAGATCTTATTTTAGTTTTCTCTCTAATTAGTTCATATTTGCGTTTTTCTAAATCCCTAATCAATGTATTCATTATGTTCAAAGTCATAGGTCAGTAAAATCTTTAACTTCCTTCATATTCAGATGATGTAATTTTTGGCCTCAATTGATGGGTTCTCACTTGTCCCTTCTTCTTTAAGCCTTCAATTAGCTGATTGTTTTACTCCTGTGCGTATTGTGTCGACCCTGAAGATGAACCTGGAAATTCGGGTTCGAAAATTAGGTCAAAGAACAATGGAAAATCTTGATCCAACGTCATTTTCAGACAATCAGCTAATTGAAGGCTTAAAGAAGAAGGGACAAGTGAGAACCCATCAATTGAGGCCAAAAATTACATCATCTGAATATGAAGGAAGTTCAAGATTTTACCGACCTATGAGTGCTATCAATTGTCCCGCACAAGAAAAATGCGGTCAAATCCACAACAAGAAGGAAGGCACTGAGAACAAAAAACGGATCGTTTAAAATGTTCAAAGTCAGTTCATGTTTAAGAGATCTACCTTTATCATTTAAATGAAATGGCAATTTAAATTTAAAACATTTAGGAATTACACAATATTTTAAACATTTTAATGAAACGAATATTTTCCACTTGCCTTACTTATTGTTTTTTTATGTGATGATAGCGATTTTGCAGCTTCACTGTTGTAGCACCGTATTTAGTACCTAAATAAGATTTAAAAGAAACATGTTGCGCGACACGGAATATAATATTTACCTGATTATCGGGTTGCGATCCGATTTGTTTGCATCCACTGTCTTCCTGATTTTTGTTCCAGAATTTTCGATATCCAGATACGGATATCTTTTTCAATGGAAAGCTCATCATAATAAGTTGACAATCAATATGTCAAGTGGAAATATTAGTTTAAACTGCCCCATTTATACTTGTTGTTAGATCTCTTAATCATAAAATGCTAGGAAAGTGTCTGTCAAATTGGTTTTTGTATGTCTGCAAGCGTACGCCATGTCGCGCAACATGTTTCTTTTAAATCTTATCTACCTTTTTATATGTACTACTAAAGAGGGATACTAATGGTAAATTAAGTAGAACAATTTACCATAGACTAACCTTGTCTGCACAGTATTTGCATTACGACAGTTTTTCGCCCCTTCAAAATAAATTATCAACAGTTTGTGCCTGCTTTTCAAGAATTTACATATTGGTTAGTCCAGATTCAAAAGGCAACAAATATAATAAAGCAACAAACGATTTAATGTCTAATGGCTATCCTAGACAATTAATTGAATCAATTATTAAAATGTAAAATCAACAAAAATAGACGTATTTCGGATCAGAAAAGCAATTTAACTGAACATTCCAATTGAGAGGGATGCAGTTTCCCGATTTGCACAAAAGTATGGTGAATCGGCATTCACATGTAGATTTAATGCAGCTAAGTTACAAGTGCTATTTAAGATAACATACTTGATTCAACCAGCAATCGACATCAAATATACATGCGCATGTTTTCGACCCACCAGACGGTTAATTATTCTGCTGAGAGATCATTCAAAATTAAACTCTCGTTTTAAATCATATGGTAAATACACATTTGAAATTGCATGTTTTCCAGACGTAGTATTTAATATAAATACTAAATTCAAGAACAGAAAGGAGTTAGCTACATACGAAGCTTTATGGATAAAAACATTTCAGCGGGTTTTATACAGACAGAAGTTACCTGTTCACGCATTTAGCTTGAACTAGATGCCATGCACGAAATTAATTGGTTTCCTTATTTCACACTGTCTCTCTCTATGTTTACATTTTTCTATTTTGTTTGGCCTTTCAATTTACATATAAAGAGATGTTCATTTGTAGATACTTAAGAAGAATATGAGAAAGAAACGGTTCTTGTATCTGAAATTTTTTTTCTTTTTTCATATGGTAAAGGTATTACTAATTTTATTAAAGCCCCGAAAGAATATATATATATATGAATCTATGCATTAATTACCATTTCCTTATGGTGCGAAACAGGGTGGATGCAACCACTGTCCACCTTATTATATCAAATATATCAACTTCTTTATTCCGAAGCCTTTTTCAATGGAGAGCACATCACACAAACAAGTTGACAATCAATATGTTAAATGTAACTTGTAGTTTAAACTATTTAACAATAATTGTTTGCGCGTGTGCTGGTAACAATTCTTTAAATCAAGTTTGCGAGCTTGAAGTAAACACCAATCCCATTGTATTTAACCAGTCGTCGAACAACATAACAAAACTACCGCCAGCCGCAACGCACTGACGCGTTTCGACCTTCCATGATCATCATCAGAGTACGACGGCAAACTGACTATCGAGGATCAAACCGCATTGAATATATATGGAAATCAAATTTAGATATGCGGCTCTCACCTCTAGCAGTCTCGCATACATTGAACTTGACTGGAAATGTCGGCTGCACAATTTCTATGCAGTCACGAACATAAACTGTTTGTAGCTTTCGCCACATATACATATATAGGCAATACAATTTAACAATAATTGTTTGCGCGGGTGGTGGTAACAATTCTTTAAATCAAGTTTGCGAGCTTGAAGTAAACACCAATCCCATTGTATTTAACCAGTCGTCGAACAACATAACAAAACTACCGCCAGCCGCAACGCACTGACGCGTTTCGACCTTCCTTGATCATCATCAGAGTACGACGGCAAGCTGACTATCGAGGATCAAACCGCATTGAATATATATGGAAATCAAATTTAGATATGCGGCTCTAACCTCTAGCAGTCTCGCATACATTGAACTTGACTAGAAATGTCGGCTGCACAATTTCTATGCCCAGTGCGTTGCGGCTGGCGGTAGTTTTATTATGTCGTTTGATGACTGGTTAAATACAATGGGATTGGTGTTTACTTCAAGCTCGCAAACTTGATTAAAGGAATTGTTACCACCACCCGCACAAACAATTATTGTTAAATTGTATTGCCTATATATGTAGATGTGGCGAAAGCTACAAACAGTTTATGTTCGTGACTGCACAGAAATTGTGCAGCCGACAGTTCCAGTCAAGTTCAATGTATGCGAGACTGCTAGAGGTGAAAGCCGCATATCTAAATTTGATTTCCATATATAATCAATGCGGTTTGATCCTCGATAGTCAGTTTGCCGTCGCCTGTCAATCGAGAAGATCGAGCTACTTGTCTACGCTGGCAACAATGTTAGCATGTTGTTCGACGACTGGTTAAATGACAGTGGGATTGGTGTTTACTTCAAGCTCGCAAACTTTATTTAAAGAATTGTGGTTTAAACTGCCTCATTTATACTTAGTGTTAGGTTTCTTAAACATAACTGATTTTTTACTAGGTAAGTTTAGATCAAATTGGTTTTTGTATGTCTGCATGTGTACACTCTTTGAAATGTAATTACTGTGATTTAATAAGAAATACTGACGTCTCACTAGATAAGCGTACACCATCATGTTATATAACATCGATTTTGGGCGTTGGGGCACTGTTTGAGAAAACCAATTTCACCTGATAGCTAGACTATTTTTGTAACTACAGTGGTGGGTTGTAATTGCATGATGGGTAGGCCAGCCATCTCTTGACCGGATATTATTATTCGCGATATCGATCACTTAATCACGGTACACCATAATCAAACTAATCTAGAGGAAATTGCATGGAAAAAAATATATGGGCGTCTAGTGCAAAATGTGGTTTGGATGAGAGGCCTAATTAATTGTGCCGTATTGGCATTGTCTCCTCTGGATCTTACCTTGCGTGAAGCCTTAGTCTCGGTTTATTGTATTTTGTCGTATTGTAGGTTTTCTCGTGCCAAAATTGCACCGAAATAGCATAGTTATTTGGCCAAGTATATTGCGCATCTGAGCTACAACATTCGGAAATCAACAAGGCAATTGAATATACATTGTACGCCTGTCGATATACTTCCTCTCCTCTTAAGGATTTTGCATCACTCGTAGTTTTCGTGCGAGCTATCCTTTACGCTTAAGCAGTCGTCAGAAACGAATGGAACATCTTTTTTGCATTATTCTTTTGATAGTTTTTACCTTATACTTTTAGCACCATCATTGGAGACTGAAAGTTATTGCGGGTGTGATTATTTGCGTGCCTCTATGACTCGTTAGGTCATACTGGTGACATTTGTGTTCATATACAGTCTCCTCGTTACTATGAATTTTCTTGTTATGCGGCAGTAAGGCATCTGTTATCTAATGTTGATATAATGCTATTTGATCCGTGATAATGTGGCTGAACAAGCAGGAATAGAAAATTTTGTTTTCTTCGAACTACGATTGCAAGGAAACATATTCATTAGCTGATTTTATTGCTCTCAACTTAACAACCGCGTTTAAATTTTTTTTAGTTCCGCTCGTCTGTTACTGAAATGCCAATGGAAGGCGCTCCTAATGTTGACCCTTCTCAATGTGCTCCGAAGTTGCAACGGAATGAAGATCAATCTGGTGTTTTACTAAATAAAAACCGAATTGGTTCCAAGACTGGTTGCTCGAACGTTGTTTCTTCCAACCTGCCCAGCAGACTCTCTACATGCCTTTCTGCTGCTCAATTTAATCTCGATCAAACAACTTAACCACCGTATTCATAATTAGTTCAGTACAAAAAACATTGTCTCTTAAAGTGTCATATTCTTGAGAAACGGTAATGACATGAACCATGACTGTTAACCGAATTGTTTTACGAGGCATAGTGGAGCATGGCCCTTTCAACAGAGATAAGTGAAAATTCTTCAAATATTTTACTCTTCGTTTGAACTTTGAATCTCGCCAGCTGCATTTATGTGGTTTTTCTTATTTAAAGTGGTGTCTTTTTAGAAATTCTATCGCTCATTGTTGATGATTTGAAATTCTAGACAATTCCAATCCCGGAGGCTGTGGAGTTATTGTAGTTCTCTTTAGAATATCGTACTTATGGAGTTTTAAAAGTGTATAATATAGTTGCTTAACAAGATTATCTACGTACTTTTATTCAAACAGTGTAAGTGATGTTACCTGATTTGCGTTTCCAGTAGTTTACTTTTGCTAAAATATTTCGGCTAAACTTATCGATAGCCCTCATCAATTGCAATTTACATCACAAGTTTAACAAACGAAACTAATGAAGTGTAAGTTATGACAAAAAAATCACCATATGTTTGTTTTTTACTTTATTACTCCTCGAGTTGTGAAAATTTTATAATACCAAAATCAAGTATTTCTCTAAATCCTGTACATAATTGTTATTACTTTTGGAGGTAATAGTCTAACAATAAAGAAATGCTATAATAATTTATAAGCATCGTCAAGTGAGGAACGAGGTCGAATCTTCATTTATAAATGAACGCTAACAATTTTCACGTTAAATAAACCGTATTCGAAGGTATGCACTTTTGCTAAAGCCAACTGCTTCACTGTTTCATTATTTAGAAGCTATCAATAAAGAAGCGACTTCGCCTAAAACTGCGTTGAAATTCAATGTATGCTTGCATTAAACTAATGTTGCTCTGTCATCCGGTGCATAGATCTTTAATTTATTTCTTCAGAATATTATGTATATAAATTATTCTTTTCTATATTAAAAAGCAAAGTTGAAAAGTAGAGATTAAAATATTACTTGACGTTTTGCCCAGTCTTTTCTAAATTCCCAGTATAGAACAAGTGTTTGCATGTTTATTGATCATATTCATGCATAATTGCTTTTACTAAAATTGTTTTCTCTTAACTTTTTATATCAGAAGTCATGTGTGCAATACAATTTGTTATATGTTTTTTATGTGAACATTTGATAATTCAGTATAATTCAACTTCTATTTTTGATTCTATTGCGGAGTAGACGTAAATATCAGATCTATTTCTATTAAACAGTCACACAACGTAGCAAAACTACCGTCAGTCGAACTTCCTGATAGTTTTTGGCCTTCCATGGTAATTAACAGAGCACCACAGCATACTGATTAACGAGTGCCAAACCAAAATGTATATATATATATATATATATATATATAATTAGGAAGAAAAACACATTAATAACAAAGTGGATAAAGGCCATTTATTTCGTGAATACTAATCATCGCTCTACAATCATTCATTTATATACATTCTGGGTTTTCAATTGATTATGCTAGTGGTAACAAATCTGACTCGCTTTTACTTCTATTTCTTGTTTTGGCTGGTTGGTAAGTGTGTACGCGTTTGTGTTTGTGTTTGTGCCTGTTTGCATGTATATGTCATTCTCGTTATATTGCAAAGTGATGTCTGAGATCTGCACGGCGGCTGAATAGAATAACTAAGGAGAACTTTCCCAGTGTTAAAGTTAATATGACATTTAGAACACAGAGAATCATGAGGTTGGATGCCAAAGATCAATTGCCAATTCTCTCCAAATCATTCATAGTTTACAAATTCTCATGTATGTGCGGTAGCACATATATCGGACGTACGAAGAAGCAATTGATAAACAGAATCCAGCAACATTTGCCACAGAAATTGATTAACAAGGCTTGGCACCGTCAGGAAAATCAGCTATTTCCGATCATATATTGGCAACGGGGCACCCAGTCAATTCGACCAATTTCACCATTCTACATAAAGCAAAATCAGAAAAATTATTATTTATTTATGAAGCTCTTTATATTTAAAACAACAAGCACCTGACCTTAATATTCGAAAGTTTAATCAACATGATATTCTAATCGACTGACCAAGAATAACAAATTTCAACAACAATCTACTAGTATCCAAGCAAGACCAAACAGACCCTCGAGTATAATCAACAAATATACAATTGGATTGGCAAAAAACTGAAGAGGAAATAACAGAGGCGCATACGGTGACAGAAGTTTCCAAACAATATGAGTGTTCAACACTGGAATCCACACTGGCGCTGTTACCTTGTGTAGAACAAAAATTTGCACAACAAGGTGAAACGATAAACTACACTGGGAAAAATAGCACTCGTACATGTAACAGCGAACAATGCGCACAAATGGTTAATCCTCAAGCCATCAAAACAATAATGACCAGAACTCAGACATCACTTTTCAATACAGCGAGAAAGACCTTTACATGCAAACAGGCGCACACATAAACACAAACGCATACACACTTACCAACCAGACAAAACAAGAAATAGAAGTAAAAGCGAGTCAGATTTTTTACCACTAGCATAATCATTTGAAAACCCAGAATGTATGTAAATGAATGATTGTAGAGCGATGATTAGTATTCACGAAATAAATGGCCTTTATCCACTTTGTTATTAATGTTTTTCTTCCTAATTAGAAATATACTGTGTAATATTGAAAGGCAATGGACATTATATATATATATATATATATATATATATATATATATATATATATATATATATATATGTAAAGAACGTACAATATTGCGCAATGGAACAGTGTTTATTATTAAACATCATTTCTACCAATATCTGCAACCAATATGCTGTATTCGTTAGAGCGTTTTTCGTTTATGCAATCATTGCAGTAGATTTTTTCGTAAACATTCACATCTAAGCCACGTCTGTCTTATAATGCCGTAATGTGGACTTATTCTTTTTCCTAACACCGCATGTTGAACCATCGCCTTCATTTTGAATGTGTCCAATAACTCTTGATTTACCATCTTTTGACACTCATCTTTTACTATTTAAGCCTTGCTTGTGATTTTCCTATTCCAATCTAGTTTGTCTTCCTTTTTCTTATCGTGTGCACGTTTAAGCAAGAATTACGCTGATTAATGGCAATAGCTTCGAAAGTCAGAAGTATTTTAGGAGTATGTTCACATATTGTTGATGTATTTTGTGCAAAATCTTCACCCCATTTTTAACAGTTTTTGAGGAAGATGCTGGGTTATTCTTATTTCGAGTCGCTATTTGGATCTAATGATATACTGTGAGTTGTAGGTACATAGAAATTTGTATACGATTAATGATGTGGCGTCACAGCGTGGTTGTTTTTCATTAATTCACATTAATTTTGTATTGTTAAACACAACTCTCATGTGTATCGACGAAAACTGGACTTTATTCTCTAGGATCACTTTTCTTTCGAAATTTTATCTTTTATCATTTCCGAAGGGAAAATTTGGCGTTATTCTGTTATGTATTTTTATTTCAGGTCGATTTTCCTTAATTCTAACCCTTTGCTTAAAATTATATTCGATTAAACAATCTGGATAAGTATTCTTCCTCAATGTTTCGCGAAACAAGTTTAGCTTTAATTTAACGTTAGGTGAACAGATCCTACGTTTTAAGTGCCCAAAATTGGCTGTAAATTTCCTTCTGTACGCTCTTGGTAGACTACTGAAATAAGGAATATACTACCCAGTACGACTTGATTCATTGTGAACCGACCTTGAGATGGTTTCTTCTCTATCTCTCTTTATTCACCCATCTTCTTCTCATTGCAACTGGCTTGATTTTTCGACCGCGTTTTTTTATGCACCAGCGCATTTGTATCTTCTATCTTTCCAAATGTCAATGAATGTGTCATCAAGATGGCGTATATAAGTGTGAGTTTCCGTGATAAATGATTTTAATTCTGTTTTCTCTAGGTGGTGCATATACATGTTTGATAAAACTAGTTCGAGGCCTGTTCATGTCTGTACAAACCTAATTTTAATAAGAATTGTACGTAGGCTGATTAACGGAATTAAACTGCAATGCATATGTATAAATATAGTTTGGAAAATTAATACTGCGTCTCTCACGCCGAATAATCTTCTATATACTGTACTTGACGGTTAATGCCGGCAGAAAAATTTCTATGTTGTCACGACCATAATTTTTTGGCCATTTTCACACTTACATTGGTTGTTCAAAGAAGCAGTCTTTGAAAACTTTTGTGGGGATAGCGATTATTTAAACCAAGTCTGCACTTTACATCAACGCATATCCTGTTTTACTTAACCAGACACAGCATAAAAACTATCGCCATTCGCACATATTGGTGCGCATAAAATGTGTTCAGCTTACACTCCAGCAAAGTACAATATATGTGAGATAGCTAGTGATCAGATCCAAATTTATGATTTTCTGTAGTTATTGTTTGTTTGTATGTGTTGGGATTCTTAATAGTCAATTTGCCGTCATATTATGATGATCATCATGGAAGGTTGAAAGGTGTAGGACTGACGGCAGTTTTTCTATGTTGCTCAAATGATTAAATTAGATTTTATTGGTTTTTAATTCACGTCTGAAAATTGATTTTAAAAATCAAAAATACTCGCACAATCAACAAATTATTAGCCCAAATTCTGTTTTCACTCTGCCGTTTGAATTGCTAGCACGACATCTTGTATCCAATTATAACCGTTTTTATCCTTTATAGCTGCCTTGCTTTATTCATCTGCCATATCTTGGCAAGTCTAGAATGCATCATTAGTGCTGTTATTTTTATTTGTAAGATTATGGCAATGTTTAATGGAATTTTTTTAGATTCTAACAACATTTGAAATTCAACTTTATTAAGTTATTTCGTGAAGATTTATAAGTTTACTTTGAATTTTCTATTATTTGGCGCAGTTTTATTATTTATTTTTCGTTGTTACTAAATAAGTGCCCAAATGCAGGTGTTCAATTTGTCTTTCTTATATTTTTGATTTACTGCGTCTGTTTATTCTTATTATATTTTATTCGGTAATTCAAACCTGGTTATTTCCAATTTTGTAATCATTACATGAATTAAATGTGTGAGCTTTCTTCTTTTGTGTTAGTTATAAATAGAAATTAAGAATATTGACATGTCTAGTCATCTTATTAAATACGTATTTTATTTTTAAAATAAATCGAGTGCTTATAAAACTCATTTGTCGCCTAATTAAATACGGTTTTACTTATTATTTTCACTTTCATGACTAACTGTGACTAAGTAGGCTGAAAATAGTTGTATATTTTTAGAAAAATGCTTCAAATGATATTTAATTATTTTTGTTTCACTTTTTGAAGATTGCACATTTAACTAGTATGACTGAATTTTGTTGTCGAAATATTTCATCAATTTTGGAACCTGCTTTTGAACTGAATTGTAGAGATCAAATTGTCCTGCAAATAATCGTCTTCAAAAAGTCGAGCTGCAACTTAACCTTTTATTATTTTCTCAAAATATTTGTGTTGGAGTGGATTTGCAGCTGTATAACATACGATGTTAGTGAAATTTTTCCTTTAGCATGCTTTGTATTTTCCGGTTTTTCTATTATGCCGGTTGTAATATTGTTTGTATCAATCTGACTGTTTTATTTTCTTTCAGTGTAAGTGAAAAAAATTTTGTCATTTTTGTTTGCCTTTTGTGAACTAATTATTATTTCATTCTTAACCTTGACATAACTCCTTTAATGAATATTTTACAAATGGGTTTTTTCAGTTTTTTCTGTTTATTCCTATTATCACGCTACCTTTCACTTTTTCACATAGACTATCATTATTTATATATGTAATTAAAATAGATTTAAACACTTTTACACTTCGCAATCCAGGCAGCTCAAGCCGGGTAAGAAAGAGATTGAAATGAGGCAATTTTCAACTATTTACGGGCGTTCATTGTTGTTAATTCAGACGCATCGCCCAAGCACGCTCTTCGTATTCTTCAGTCAGGCTGCAATTTGTCAGACATTTGAATATTATTCGCCAACCGCGATTCTGTCCAAGTCATTTTGACTAGATTAACAGTTGTCGCTCCGTTTTTCGGCTGGAGATTCGCTTCTCCTAAATATAAGATACTACCTCATGATCACCTTCCGCAAACTTAAATTTTACGGCTTGAAAACAAAGATCTTGCAGTAGTTGAACCACATATATCTTTATAGCTGTATCAGTATTAGTGACAAGTGGGATATGGAAATCGCTAAAGCTGGAGTAACCTTCCACAACCTTTGCTATTTATGGTGAGACGCGAGTATTTCACTCTTCCTTCAAGGTCGTGTGTACAATGCATTTGTACATGCAGTTTTATTGTACTCTAATGAGACTTGGCTCTCTAGAGTTAATTTTAGATACTTACAGGCATTCGAACACCGTTGTTTGAGAATAATAACACATATAGATTACTAATAATGTATAAGTAACGCTAACATACTTAAACGCATATTTGGATCATTAGGAAAACAAATAATGCTTCATCAATCGCGCTGGCTTGATCACGTTATAAGTATGCCTTCAGTTTGTTTTCCCAATAAAGGATTGTTCTCTCAGCCAGCACCAGATTGGCGTAAGAATCAATGTAGGTGGACTTCGACATGACATAAATATCTAGTCAACCATAAATAAATGGTGAAATGTAAGAACTGTGTAGTAGTTCCTGTTAGACATAACACTGCCTGTGTTGTTTACTCAGTATTAAAAGATAGATTTTTAATTTTTTTATTAATTAAATACAAGGATTAATAATTATGTGGATTTAAAGTGTCTAAGTAACAAAATTGTTTACATGCAAATATAGAATTTTTATTGGAGTAAAATAGTCTAATAGGAGTGCAGCTTTCAAGAAGAATACATCATTGCGCAGAATAATAGTGTGTCTGCTGTGAATGTAACGGTTTCGCGAGAAGTATTGCCTTCGAAAATTATACGCATTGGCTGTATAAGCGGACAAATGAACTCTATAACTATATAAAGTTTTAACTTTTTTCTTTAATTCTCCTAGAAAATTAGGAATCAGTCATATTAGCTAACGTGGATTAACTTCACGAAGAGCTCCAGGAACTTTAACTCTAATTTAGACGTCAGAATATAAAGACATGACGAATAATGTTTGATGACATGAGAATTTCTTATATTACTAACTAAAATCGCGACCAGGCCACGGAAACTCTGATAGATACCGCACCAAAAGCACGTAATAATTTCTTTGCAATAACTGTGCCAAAGAAAACTGCATTCTTGACGACAGCAGTCAATGCCTTGCTGCTGCCTATGTATGACAGGCTGTCTACAAGGATTTAGTCCACGGGTACATCATTGGTCTTGGACGGAAAACGCATTCTATCGAATTGTGCTCGGTATTGATCTTGTTCCTGCTCTCTAGTAAAGTCGTCCTCCTTATATATATTTCTTCTTATATTGGCGTAGTCACCTACGAAGTGTGGCATTGTTTATGAAGCGATACAGTGGAACTGCATGGCAATTGTGTTGCGTGTGTCGCCTTGTCTTAATTTTGGCATGGCCTAGATTTTATTGTGTTTAGTCTAGTTGGCCTCGTTTCTATTTATCGCCTAGGTAGGTATCTCCATCTAGGTTAGATTTACGCCAGCATAAATTACTTTTCTTTTACAATGTTTTCTTCTAATTTATATTTGTCATTATTGTCATTGTTTTTAATGGTTTATCGTTTATTTTTCTTTCCTCATGGTTATTTAAATGTAAAGCATCAGTTATTGAATGCTTTTCTATTGTTGTTTGTGATTAAGGATGATGGCGGCAACTTAATGCTGTTAACAAGGCATTCAGGATTAGTAAAATAGTCGCGCTATAAAATGCATGTAACTGTAATGATTCTGGTTTGTGTTTGATGTAGACATGCCTACAATTTACTCTCTGTTGGTCTACATATTTCCAGGACGTTAGCTTTTTTAAATAATCTTCCATTGTTTTTTAGTTATTTATGTTTTTGCAAGAAATAAGTTTTGTGTACGATTAAATTTCAATATTATACGCTAAAATATGACAATTTTCCATTTGTCATACATTTTTTCTTTGATTTGATACGCGAGAATGTATTAGTGGTTGCTGAATAACGTACTTCGATAGTCGTTTAAATTCGCGTGTGTAAATACTGCAGTTTCAAATAAGGAGATTTTTACTTTCTTTGAGTTTTGATAAATCAATCTAAAATCACACGTCTGGTTATTTTCTCATTATTTTGATCTATTCCATTGCCAATAGTATTCGTTACTGTATAATGTAAAATATTTTTTTGTTTCTGTATGTATATTTCCTTCAAAATATATTTTTATTATGTGAATTAACTTTTATTAAATTCACATTTAATTTTCTTTGGTATACAGAAAAGATAATTAAGTATAATAATGGGGTCATATCTTGCATTCCCTGAATTAGTCAAAATTTATCCGCATACACAAGCGCACAATATACGCATATATATATATATATATATATATATATATATATATATATATCTATATATATATATATTCCATGATAGTAAGAAAATTCACCGTTTTTTTAAAATACGAGAAGAACCGAAATCCATGGAATAACATATTAATAAATATTATTTCTACAAGTATCTACAGCCATGATACTGGATTCGTTAACGATATTTTGCTCATCATAACTGTACATTTTTCGTAACCAATCCCATCTTAGCTATGTCTGTCTTGATATTACGCAATGTAGACTGCTTCTTTCTCGTAAGAACCATGCAATGTGTCATCGCTTTCATTTTGAATGCGTCCGCAATTACTGGGTTTGTTGTATTTTGAGATACGTCTGTTCCTTTATTACGTCTGTATGTTAATGTTTGTTCCAGTCCAATTTGACTTCTTTTTTCATTAATTTTTGCACACTGAAACAGAGGCTAAACGATAGCTTCAAAAGGTAGAAGCATTTTCCGATTTTGCCTGATATAGAACTGAAAGTTTATTACTAATGACAACGTGGCCTGTGAGTAGTGCATGCTTTGTGCAGGAGCTGCATCTCCTTAATAATTTTTGAGGAAAATGCAGATTTATTCTTGTTTCGAGCCACTTTTTTGGACTGTTGATGTGCTGAGTGTTGCAGGTACATTGAAAATTTTATACAGATAATTGTGTTGGCGTTACAGTGAGGTTGTCTTTTTCGTTAGCTCGCATAAGTTTTGTTGTGGGGAATACAACTTTCATATTTATTGAGGAGAACTGCACAAGCAGTCGCTCGAATTACTTTTCGTTTTAAAATCTCAGCTGGAAGATTACCTCCAAATGGAACACGTAGTGTTAATCTGTGAGGTATTTTGCTTTCCTCCAAATTGGTTTCCATTTTATTACTTTGTCTCAACTTAAATTCGATAAACCAGTCGAGATAGACATCATTTCTCAACGTTTTGCGAAGCAGGTTTTGCTCTAATTTAATGTTCTTAGGTGAACAAATCCCACGTATTTGTGTGCCCAAATGGATAATGAGCTACCTTTTGCAAGCCCATTATACACTACTGGAATAATGTATATGCTGTCCAGTCCAGCTTGGTTTCTTTTGAAACGACCTTGAGATAGGGTTTTCTCCATATCTCGTTGTTCCTGCATCCGTCTTATTCATCTTCTGGTGTGAACTTGATTGCTAGGTCGACCTTGTTTGTGCCATGTAGCTACGCGTTTGTTTCTTTTTTCTTTCCAACGAAAATGAAAGGATCGTTAACGTAGTGTAAGTACGTATGGGCTCTATTGATAAATGGCTTTAATCCAGATTTTCTAAATGATGCATATATCTATTTGTTAAAACTGGTCCAAGAAGATTACTCATACCGATGCCGTCAATATGTCTGTGAATGACTCCTTGGAATAAAAATTTTATGTTAGATGTGCATTATAAAAGAAGTTCCATTCTGTTGTCCACTCTGCCATTGTTTCCGCTGCACATGATTGCAAGTATGCATAAAGAATATTTGTAGTTTAATTTAGCGAAATACTAGTTAAAATATATTTCATATCTAGGGCCAAAATTTTCATTTTCTAAACATATAATTGGTGAATTTTCTCCACAGATTGAAAGCTATCCTGCACCATATGTTACATTCTATCTTTCATTATAGGATGTAAAATCTGGCATAATAATCTGGCTGCCCTTTACTGTGGAGAATTGACCATAGATAATGTGTCTTAAATGAGGAAGACTATCATTGCTATTTATTTCGTGAACAATAGGTAGCCCGTATAGTATCGGTGGGATTGAACCTACTAGCTTTGCATGTTAACATTATGCATTAGATGCATTATTGTCCAATATGTCCATTTCCTGATTACCTTCGACTTTCAATTTAATTCTGTTCGAATCTTCGTTATAGAATTCTATAATTTTGCTGTCGTATCGCGTTGTATTTCTGCGTTTTAACTTTATGTTGTTAAAAATTTTTAATATTGCCTGTCTGTAGTCGGTAGAATTCATTATCACTATACCTTTCCCTTTGTCAGGCTCCATGAGTCTGATTTGTCTTCTTCGCAATAGCGCATTTAGTCCCGCCCGATGCCTTCTAGTAACCAGTTTATTGGCTTTGAATGGTCGTAATAGTTAGAAAGACATAGCTAAGTTGGGATTGGTTGCGACATATGTACAGAACTGTGTTGATAATATCCTAACCAAGCCTTTAAATATATCATAAGAAGCCATTTTACTAGAAACATTGCTTTATTATTTATTTATTTATAGGTGTTTTCTCGTATGAAACGCGTCCTTCTAGTAAAAAGAATTTGAATATAATAGATATTTCTTGTCCACTTTGGAGGCTCGACTGCTGCTTTCATCATTCTTCTGATTTTGCTTCATCTTACTTCTTACACTTCTGTGTGGACTTTCTTTTGTATGCGCGTTAACCATAAATAACACCCTGTAGGTGGCTACTGCAACAACTACCTTAAATAATGCTTATTGTGTACTGGAAAAAAATTTATTTGTGTTTGCCTCAACCTCGCAATCGCGACTTAAATAATTGTTATCACCACCCGTGCATTCAATGATTATTTAATTGTTTGCTCATTTCTCTCCTTTATAAATGAATGTATGAGTACTAGTAACTTGTGTGATGCAGTCGATGTACAGTTTTTAAAATTGACGTGGTTGTTTTGGTGTTAAAATGTAACATTACAGTAAATGGGAAGACGTGTGTAAAATGAAAATGGTGGCTTTTATGTGCATATCGAACAACATTAATTATCTGCGATTAGTTTAGGCTTCCATAGTAATATGCTTGAGTATTCTGGATGCCCTATCTTAGAGGGTAGTGTGAGTGTGAAATTGCAATGAGAAATGCATGCATTTCGATTAAGAGGCAGAACCGAATATGTGAAAATGTTTAGTCTTAAGGCGAAGTTTGAACACTTTTTTCACATTGTCGTAGTCCGTTTCGATATTCCGCTGATTAACAAATGTCTACTAATCTTGATAATTTTATGCCAAAAAACATGGTTATACATTGAGTTAAATGATGAAACCTAGATTCCTGACTCGATTATTGTAAAGATTGATTTTCAACTCGATTTTGATTAGGTTTATATGTAAGGAGATTAAAAATTTATCACAAAATCAGCGCAAATAGATGAGGATCAAAACCATGCCAAGGGCACATTTCAAGAGTTTAAAATAATTTTCTGATATCTGAATTTTTATAATTAAATGATCATCGGTTGCGCAGGCAGTGATAGAGTTTATTTTGTATCTAGGTTATGATCTTCATATAAACCACAACCCATAATATGTATATATCTGTTAGTATAAACTAAACTTTGGTTAGTGTACAAAAAGGCAATTCATTCAGTAGATAGTTGCCGTCTTTAGTTGGAATTCCTCATGTGCTGACCATAATTTGTCGCGGGCAGGGCTCATACCTCAACACGCCTGCTCCGCTGTGGCTTAAATGATTTAATCGGATGCGCCCAGGTTCGATCCCTGTTCGTAGCGCAATTTATTTAAATGTTATGTTTATGCTTCTATTTTCATCAAAGCTTCTCCTCGTTCGACTTCCGGATCGACTGTACGTTCCCGCTGCTATCGTCATAGAAAATTATTTGCATCTTCATTCATTTGTCGCTGTTGAATGTGGATATAATCTTATCGTTGTATTTTGTTTTTGATTCTGTTCGGAATGACGAAGCAACTTCCGGCAGCACGGCCTCTTTGGATGTTAAGTTTACGCTACTATTTTCATCGAAGCATCTTCTTGTGGTACTGATGTTTCGGCTGCTCGTACCCGCAGTCATACTCAGAGATAATTATTTTCACCTTCCCCCATTTGTTGGCGTTGTACATAGAGAACATTTGATTATTGTATTTTTATTTTGCTTTGAATTACGCATCTTCTGGCAGCGCAGTTTGTTTGAATGCTACCTTTTTGCATATGTTTCCATTGGTATATCTTTGCATTGTAATGACGTTTTATGTGCAATCAGTTGGAGTTGGTGGTTGTACCAAATTCCCAAGAAACTCCATTATATCAATGGAGCCGGCTTATCCTCCAAAAGGAGTCAGCCGCAGTAAAGTAAAGTAAAGTTGGTGGATACTAGGCATGACTAGACAATTTTGTGTACTCGAATGACAAAACATGAATCTGTGTTTAGTTTGATAATTTTTGCTCAGTTCATCAATGTACAGTATTTGCTAAAGGCGCTTGTGACAGCGAAGCTGCAGAATTTTAGAGTGGATCAATTGACGCTTATATTGGTTGAATGGGAATTTGATGGTTAGTTGACAGTGTAAAGTTATAAGAAAACTCATCCTTCTGTTTAGATTAATTTTGTTTATTATATAGAGAAACTAGTCAAGTGTGTTGTTTTACGAAACGTAATAATACTCTTGACGGGTTCCGCCCCGCATTTCTTTTTTTTGCACAACCAATGCTTTTCCATAGCTTTCGAATTCCGTTTTTAATAGTTGTATCAACTATATGTTCTTCGGGTTCTTGTGGCTGATAATATCGACGGCCGTTTTACGTTATTTATTCTTCTAAATTGTTTCAAGTATGTTTTTCAGTGTTCTAAGCAAAATGATTATATTCTTGCTGGATTGCGGTTAACCAAGCATAAATTGTGCTGAATAATAAACACAGTTAAAAGCTAACGCTCTGATAATAAGAATTTTAAATCGGGTAAAATTATTGGGGATAGTGAAAAAGGAGGTAGAAAGGATTTCCGCACGCTCTGGCAAATTCTACTACAGACCAAAAATTCCTAACTGTAATCTGGTAATTATATACGCTTGCTAGTATCCCTTGTGCAGGATTTCATAGATTGTGCCTACAGGTTACTCATCAGTATGAGCTGTCAATAAACCTAAAACAAACTTGTTGATCAGGTAAGTTGAGGTAAATAGACAATTCAACATGAAGACAGGCAGTATAATATTAAATAACACACATTCAAGTCGAAAATAAGGAACATAATTAAATATATTTGTAATCTCGAGTTTTTACCCCGTATTTATGTTAATTAATTTTAAGACACAACATGAAACTGGATAATGTCTGTGTTCCGTTAGACCCGCCGAAGTTCATGCTACCATGTAATAATTTTTCATTTCTATACAAGGCAAAGTCTGAAACAATCTTCCTGCTCTTGAAGCTATTGTCATTAATAAGCCTAACCCCTGCTTAAACGTGCAGAAAGTTATTCAAAAAGAAATCAAATTGCACTGAAACAAAAACATAACGAACGGCACTCCAAAAGTAACATATGTGCCCCATAATATGACACACCCATTCATTGTGGAAAAATTTAAAATGAAAGCGAGGGCACATCACAAAGCATTACGAAAATTAATTGGTCTAAATTGCGTAAAAGAAAGACATACATGGTTAAGAAGGGGAATGGGTTACGACAAAATGTATTTAATTTAGGATGAGACAGAGCAAATTATTAACAGATCCAGAATGTGGCTGTGAATACTGGTAGAATTAATAATAATTAATAAATGGTATCCCATGGTTATAGACATATATATATATATATATATATATATATATATATATATATATATATATATATATATATATATATATATATATTCATAATATGCCATTGCCATCCAGATATTACACAGTATATTTCTAATTAGGAAGAAGAAACACATTAATAACAGAGTGGATAATAGTCTTTTATTTTGAGATTAATAAACTTCGCTTTACAGTCTTTCATTTGTATACATTCAGGGTTTTCAGTTGATTATGTGGGTGGCAACAAATCTGACTCCGTTTTACTTCTATTTCTTGTTTTGGCTGATTGGTAAGTAGGTATGCGTTTGAGTCTTTGTGTGTGCCTATTTGCATGTAAAGGTCTTTTTTTCTGTATTTCAAAGTGATGTCTGAGATCTGGTCATTATTGTATTGATGGCTTGAGAGTTAACCAACTGTTCGCATTGTTGGTTGTTACGTGTACATGAGCCATTTATCCGAGTGTAGTCTTTCATTTCAATTTTTTGCGCTATTTTGTTTTCTTCAATTGGTAACAGCACAAGTACGGATTGCAGTGTTAAACGCTCGTATTGTGTCGAAATTTCTGTACCGTATGTGCATATGTTTTTCCTCTTCAGTTTGTTGCCAATCCGATTGAATGTTTGTCGAATCTGGTCGAGGGCATGTTTGGTCTTGCCTGGATAAAATATTTTGTTGTTGAATTTTGTTATTCGTGGCCAGACGATTAGAATATCACATCGATGAAACTTTTGAATATTTAGGCCAGGTGGTCGTTTTTTATATAAAAGGATTCATAAATGCATAATAATTTTTATGATTTTGATTTAAGTAGAATTGAGAAATTGGCAAAATCGACTGGGTGCCCTGTTTCCAATATACGATCGGAAATAGCTTTTTTTTCTGACGGTGCCAAGACTTCGTTAATCAATTTCTGCGGTAAATGTTGCTGGATTCTGTTTATCAATTGCTTCTTCGTACGTCCAAAATATCTGCTACCGCACATTCATGAGAATTTGTAGACTATGAATGATTTGTATAGAATTGGCAAATTACATTTAGCATCCAGCCTTATGATTCTCTGTGTGCTAAATGTGATATTAACTTTAACACCATAGATAACGCCATATATATACATATATATATATATATATATATATATATATATTCTTTATAATGTCCATGCCTTTTAATATTACACAGTATATGTTTAATTAGGAAGAAAAATCACATTAATAACAAAGTGGATCACTTCTGCAAAACTGCAAGAGAATGACCTTTACATGCAAACACGCACACACACAAACACGAACGCAAACACACTTACAGCCAGACAAAACAGGAAACAGAAGTAAAAAGCGAGTCAGGATTTGTTACCACTAGAATAATCAATTGGAAACCCAAATGTATGTATATATATATATATATATATATATATATATATATATATATATATATATATATATATATATACAATGTCCATGCCTTTTTAATTTTACACAGTATATTTATAATTATGAAGAAAGCACACATTAATAACAAAGTGGATACAGAGCCATTTATTTCTGTGAATACTAATCATCTCTTATACAGTCATTCATATTTATACATTTTGGGTTTTCAATTGATTATACTAGTGGTAACAAAATCTGACTCGATTTTACTCTCTGTTTCTTGTTTTGGCTAGTTGGTGAGTGTGTATGCGTTTGTGTTTGTGTAGTATGCGTGTTTTCATATAAAGGTCATTCTCATGACGTACGCAAAGTGATGTCTAAGATCTGGTCATTATTGTTTTGATGGCTTAAGAATAAACCATTTGTGCGCATTGTTCACTGTTACATGTACGAGTGCTATTTTTCCCAGGGTAGTTGATCGTTTCACCTTGTTGCGCAAATTTATAATTTCTACAAGGTAACAGCGCCAGTGCGGATTGCAGTGTTAAACGCTCATATTGTTTGGAGACTTGTTCCACCGTATGCGCCTCTGTTATTTCCACTTCAGTTTGTTGCCAATCGATTGTATGTTTGTTGATTCTAGTCTGAGAGTCTGTTTTGTTCTGACTAGATACTAGTAGATTGTTGTGAATTATATAAAACAAAAAGCACCTTAACCTATGACATATTCAAAGTTTCAACATGATATTCTTATCGACTGGCCAAGAATAACAGAATTCTTAACAACAATCTTTACTGCTATTTCTTGTTTGTGGCTAGTTGGTAAGTGTGTACGCGTTTGTGTTTGTAGTGTGTGCCTGTTTGCATGTAAAGGTCGTTATCGTTATATTGCAAAGTGATGTCTGAGATCTGCACGGCGAGCTGAATGGAGTAACTAAGGAGAACTTTCCCAGTGTTAAAGTTAATTACTTGATGATTTAGTACAACAGAAGAGAATCATGAGGTTGGATGCCAAAGATCAATTGCCAATTCTCCTCTAATCATTCATAGTCTACGAAATTCGCATGTATGTGCGGTAGCACATATATCGGACGTACTAAGAAGCAATTTATAAGCAGAATCCAACAACATTTGCCACAGAAATTCAATAACAAAGGCTTGGCACCGTCAGGAAAATCAGCTATTTGCGATCATATATTGGAAACGGGGCACCCCGTCAATTCGACCAATTTTACAATTCTACATTAAGCAAGATCAGAAAAATTATTATTTATTTGTGAAGCTTTTTATATAAAACAACAAGCACCTGACCTTAATATTCGAATGTTTCATAAACATGATATTCTAATAAATCTGGCTCAAGAAAAAACATAAGATCTCAACAACAATCTACTAGTATCCAGTCAAGACCAAACAGGCCCTCGACTAGAATCAACAAACGTACAATCGGATTGGCAACAATGTGAAGTGGAAATAACAGAGGCGCATACGGTTACAGAAGTTTCCAAACAATATGAGCGTTCATCACTTCAATCCACACTGGCGCTGTTACCATGTGAAAAATACGAATTTGCGCAACAAGGTGAAACGATCAACTACACTGGGAAAAATAGCACTCGTACATGTAACAGTGAACAATGCGCACAAATGGTTAATTCTCAAGCCATCAAAACAATAATGACCAGATCTCAGACATCACTTTGCAATACTGCGAGAATGACCTTTACATGCAAACACGCACACACACAAACACAAACGCATACACACTTACCAACCAGCCAAAACAAGAAACAGAAGTAAAAGCGAGTCAGATTTGTTACCACTAGCATAATCAATTGAAAACCCAAAATGTATATATATGTATGATTGTATAGCGATGATTAGTATTCACGAAATAAATGGCCTTTATCCACTTTGTTATTAATGTGTTTTTTTCCGAATTAGACATACTGTGTTTAATATTAAAAGGCATCGACATTGTAAATATTATCAAAGAGCGGGGTCACTCTTTTACCCGTAAGGAACAAAACACTTATATTGCAGCCAACTGTACGTGTGTCAAACTTCTAGAAAGAATTAAGTTCTTCAAATTGTATTTAGAATCAGATGTTGAGCCAAAAACGATTCCTCAATATATATATATATATATATATATATATATATATATATATATATATATATATATATATATGTAGTTCTAATTTCACCATTTTTTAAAATGTAAGAACAAAACAACGTACTCCATGGAATAACATTTATTAATAAATCTTATTTCTACCAGTATCTACAGCCATTGTTCTGGATTCGTTAGTATATTCGTTCATCCAATCTCACTGTACATTTGTTGTAACCAATCTCCTCTTCGTTATTCTAGCCTTTGTTTTGTGCAATGACACACCAAATGACGTTACGCAAAAGGAGTGGTCTAAATTGCACAAAACAAAGGCTAGAATAACGAAGAGGAGATTGGTTACAACAAATGTACAGTGAGATTGGATGAACGAATATACTAACGAATCCAGAACAATGGCTGTAGATACTGGTAGAAATAAGATTTATTAATAAATGTTATTCCATGGAGTACGTTGTTTTGTTCTTACATATATATATATATATATATATATATATATATATATATATATATATATGTACCGAGTCTTTAAAGGATACTAACATTATGGCTATTGTGTAAGTAACTGATACCAACATTATAGTACCGAAAAGATCCATGGTACTAACACTATGGTTTCCGAGTCGGTACATGATACCAAAATGATGGATATCAGTGTACGCTATAGTTCATCGAAATTGATAATTACAACTATTTCTGAACACCTGCTACTCAAGTAAATCCATACACTCTGGCCTTGGTCAATATCAGTTATCACATTTTGCGGTAAGCATTAGTATTCCTTACAGACTCGGTAAATATATTATATAGTGGGAGATAGCGTTGAAGTCGCTTTGTCGTAGACTATGTAATTTTAGCTTCAATATTGCAGGTTTACACATTCGTTTGGAGATTGTACCGTCCTATTATCCATCATTCTTCACATAAAGGACGTAATACCGGCTCCTACTGATGAGTCGCCAGTAAGCACGAAACGAATGTGTATGAGATTATACTTTTCGTTCATGCTGCCTTTGGTTTATCCTTCCGGTTATAACTGAACTAATTTGTTAATAGGTCCACAACACCCAATACATACATGCATATATATTAGCTCTTCGCAACGAACAGTATTTAACTGTTATATATTGTATTTAATGATGTCATGCTTACCGCGAAATTTGATAACTGGTATCGGTCAAGGCCAAAGTGTATTGATTTACTGGAGTAACAGGTGTTACTAAGTTAGCAACACCTAACTATAGCGTACGTTGATATCCGTCATGTTGGTGCCATGTACCGTCTCGGAAACCGTAGTGTTAGTAACATGTATCTTTTTGGTACTATAATGTTGGTATCAGTTACTAACACAATAGCCATTTTGTTAGTATCCTTTACAGACAAGTTAAATATATATTATATTGAGGGAGCTAGCGTTGAATTTGCATTTTCGAGACTTTATATGAAGTTAGCTCCACTACTGCATGTTTACACATTCGTGAAAGTGATTGTACCGTCCTATTATCCCACATTCCTTACCCAATTATATAGTCGTTAAAGGTCGTAATACCGACTTCTTCTGATGAGTCGCTTGTAAGCACGAAACGAATGTGCATGATATTATACTTAACGTTTATGCTGTCTTTGGTTTATCCTTCTGGTCACAATTAAACTATATTGATTGGGTTTTTATGCGGTTTCCCACAGAATTTATTGTTAGCGTGTCATCCAGCAAGACTTAATTATCCCTATCTCCGCAGTTTTAATATTCTTACTAAGTATTTCAATCCCTTAGAATCAATATCATCAAATAAATTATTTATAAGATTTTGTTCGTTTAAAGCGCGTGTTTATAGTAAAATTAAATGCAAATATTTATTATTCTAGGTTTACTTATGCGTCATGAAGGCTGCTTCCATCCTTGTGCTGTCTGCTTCACCTCACTCATTAAGTACATACATTTTTCAGTATAAACAAGAATTGTTTAGTGTAGAAAAAACATTTCATCCAGTATACCGGTTTCGTCATTATTGGGTGGTCATCACGAACTGGCCAGAATTTTCCGCGGACAGGACTTGAACCCGGGCACCTCTGTTTCGGAATCTAGTGTTCTAATCACTGAGCCACCCTCCGCATACTACACACACTTTTCAGTTATATACTAACTAATGTGTCTTGGTTATCCTTTCCTTTAGGTAGAGCCTACATAACATCCATTTAGCCCTTCAATTCCAACTAACCATCCCCAATCTGTCCTTATCGAACAGATATATTGTATCTTTATCTTTGTCGAAGAAAATAATCCATCCACAGGGATATATTAATCTCATCTTTATTACAATTAAAATAAAGTATTTGCATTCTACCCAAGTAGTATAACTTTAATATAATTTAAATATTCATATTTATAAACCGAATAATGCTTAATGTCGGATCAAAATACACAATAGAACATGGATTAATTATTCAATTCTGGAATATTTATATACAGCTGAAATTAGAATTCAGATAATCATGTACTATTACACAGCGTTATACCAGCATAATAAAATGATGCTTCACTGCTGCATAACCACAGCAGTTCACGTACAGATAAATGTGTAAATGCGACTGGTAGTCGTTTTTCAATGTTGTTCGACGTCTGGTTAAACACAACGGAATTTTTGTTTACTTGAAGCACGCAAACTTGGTTTTAATAATTTTTCCAACCACCCGCGCAATCAGTGATTTTTTAATTGTATTGCCTATATGTATGTGTTTCGAAGGCTGCAAATAGCTAATGCTCGTGACAGCATAGAAATTGTGTAGCCGGTATTTCCAGCCAAGTACAATGTATGTGAGACTACTAGAGTTGAAAACTGCATATCTAATTTTCCTTTTCATATATATACAATGTGGTTTCATCTTTGTAAGTCAGTTTTTCGTCGTACTTTGATGATGATCTTGGAAGGTCGAAACGCATCATTGCGTGCGACTGGCTGTAGTTTTGCTATGTTGTTCGAAGTCTGGATAAATACAATTGGAATGATGTGTACTTGAATCTCGCAAACTTGTTTTAAAGGATTGTTACCACCACCCGCGCAATCAATGATCATTTAATTGTATTGTCTATATGTATGTGTGGTGAAAGTTGCAAACAGTTAATGCTCGTCACTGCAGAGAAATTGTGCAGCCGACATTTCCTGTCAAATACAATATATTTGAGACAACTAGATTTGGGAGCCGCATATCTTATTTTGCTTTCCATATATATGCAGTGCGCTTTGACCCTTGCTATTCTGTTTGTTGTCGTACTCTGACGATGATCATGGAAGATAAAAACGTGTCAGTGTGTGCTATTGACGGTAGTCTTGCTGTTTCCCGACGATTAGTTAAATAAAATTAGATTGGTGTTATCTTCAAGCACGCAAACTCGATTTAAATATTTTTAAACACCGCCCGCGCATTGAAACATAGCTTAATGGTATTGTAGGAGGTATTTTTGTTAATCTGAGAGATTCTGCGGGATAGTTGTCTATTAAGTGCGATATTGCCCTCCTACCTAATATCTGGTAGCTGTTATTACGATCCGCGTTTATGATTAACCCCTGGCCCTTTCCCGAAGGGTGATGTGAGAAAGCTCAGACAATTATCAATGTTTTATTGGATATAATGTTGCTAAGCAAAGATAAAAATCGTATAAAAGTAGTCAAAATAAGAATAAAATATAAATCCAAGTTTTGCGTTGTCGCAGTGATTCACTTTATGCTAGGTTTTGGGTGGTAAATCACGTACATCCACTAAACTGTATGGTTTCGGATGAATGTTTGAGAAATACACAAATTATAAATCCATAAAGTCTTAATTGCACTGTTAGTCGTCATGTAGGAATTGATAGGACACACAAAATATATAAATCCTGGCTTAGAACGTTAAGTCACATAAATCCAACGCATGTTACCTGCGTATTACGCGCGAGGGTGTCTTGTTATTAAACAAAACCATATTAATTACAATTAAATTTGCAGTCCAAGAAATCTCAATTAAAACTGCTTGAAACTAACAGAGATTATTGCTAAAATCGCAGTTACGAGTAATATTGTGTAAAACGAGAATTAGACTATTTGACCTCAAAGAAAATTATATTTGCCAAAATTGAACTTCGTTGGATTTGTAAACGCCCCGGCTTCAAGTAAATGCCGTACGACGTTACAAACTCGATTAAGGTGCTCTGAACAGAGATTAGTTACTGATATGTGGGCCCTTAAGAGGGCCTTGGCGGCGTTCGCGTAAGTTATATATATGTAAGTTGATGTTCTGTTCCTTGGGTGGACTCTGGTTGTGGTTCCTGCTGTTGTTATCATGTGTGGACAACTTGGTTGAAGTTCTCGATCGCCGCCTACCATTATAATTTGACTTGGAAACGAATTTTGGTCGAGAATTCACTTGATTTATCTCAGATTTGGTAATGGCCAATCCTTCTAGAACTTTGGCCATGTTCGCCACTGTTCTCTCTAAAGAGGAGATTCTATCATCTTGCGGGGGTGAAGAAAAGGATGATGGATTCACTTTGGGTTCCAAAACCCTATATTCTAACTCACATCTCTCAGATAAGTCATCTATAGAGAGAGTGTTGGGGAGCTGTCTGGCAAAGAGTTTTAATGTTTGGGGAAGATTGTTAATAAAAACAACCTTAGCCTCATGGTCAGAAATGTTGGTTTTATACCAACGTTTCCGTAATTCCCTCAGTATTTCTATGGGGCCAAGATTTGGCATATCTAACTGCGCATATTTGTTTATTATCTGCTCAGTTTCCGTGGGTCCAAGCAAGGATTCTACCTCGTTTTGTAGGCCCAAAATGGGATTAGGTAGCTTCCTAATGGCCTCAAGCTTAGGATAAATCCGTCGCTGCAATTCAGAAGGTAGTTTAGCAAAAACCTTCGACAGTTTTTGATGACTGTCATAATCAGGAAACGGGGAGAAAGCGGAGTCTACGCGCATAAAGAATAGCTCACTATCTCCATCCCAAACAGGAACATCAATATCTAAAATTGGACCTGACATTTTAACAATCTTACGGGATCTTAAAACCATAAATTTATAAGCACTATGAAAATATATAAATATACTTTAACGAAACGCTTACCCACAAACAGCTTCCACAGTTGAATAAGTGCAGAACAAAAAAGTCACTGTTTCCAAAAATCCGAAATTGAGTACGTACGGTGCCGTTTCGTACGTAGGAAAGGTAAATAGAGGCCCCGTTGGCCTTTGATGACAATGTATTATAATTATCCCCACAAATCCACGAATATATACCCAACAGATTTCCCAGAAAACCACGATCAGGGTAAAGAAAACACAAATGTCAATCTATTTATCCCAAATAGATGAAAAAGGAAGTCAATTTTATTTATACCAAAAAAAATCAGAACAATAATCAATATCCTGGCGCGGTCGCCAATTTTGTAAACGCCCCGGCTTCAAGTAAATGCCGTACGACGTTACAAACTCGGTTAAGGTGCTCTGAATAGAGATTAGTTACTGATATGGGGGCCCTTAAGAGGGCCTTGGCGGCGTTCGCGTAAGTTATATATATGTAAGTTGATGTTCTGTTCCTTGGGTGGACTCTGGTTGTGGTTCCTGCTGTTGTTATCATGTGTGGACAACTTGGTTGAAGTTCTGCATTAATTGGCTCGTCTTGCTGGCTGAAGTGCAACACGGTGAGTCACGAATGTTGCCAATTGTTGGTGAAACAAATCAATATCCAGCGTAGGTATTGACAGCCGACAGCACGCACATGTGTAACACGAGGCAGAACGCAGATACGACCAACTGACTTTCATGGTAAATTACCGTGTGTACTTGCATACTATTGGTTAAACGTGGTTAAACGGCAATTTTGCTTTTTTCTCATTGGTGCAACGTAAATAAATTTGAATTTAATTTACGCAATATGTCGGCGATTGATTTGTGTCGTTACAGATTGTAACGCTCAGCCGCGTGCTACAGTATTGCCTATGTTCATATGTGGCGAAAGCTACAAGCAGTTAATTTTCGTGACTGCATAGACAATGTGCGGTCGACATTTACAATCTAGTACAACGTTTAAGGGACTACTAAATTTGAGAGCCGCATATCTAATTTTGCTTTCATATATATACAATGCGGTCTGGTCCCCTTTATTCAGTTTGCAGTGATACTCTGATGGTGATCATGGAAGGTAAAAACGCGGCAGTGCGTGCGATTGACGGAAGTTTTGCAATGTTGTTCGACGACTGATTAAATACAATTTGAATGGTGTTCACTTCATGTTCGCAAACTTGATTTAAAGTATCATGAAGTATATAATATTAGGTCATGTATCATTCAACAAATTTATATCGTAATTGATAGTTAATAATATTATATTTTAACAACAGTAGTCAATCAAATCCCATAATTGGGAAAATGGAGGTACAAATCAAAAACTGGATTATGTATGAGTAATTGAAAACGGTGACTAGCATTCGTTTGTTAAAAATGTTACCAAAATGTTGATATCATTTATTTAGTATTCATTACAGTAATTATTTAATATAGGTCTCCCCATTCCGCATGGTGAAATCCACCGTTTGGCTGCTCTTTTTTTAACCACGAAAATATATTGTCATAATCAGAAGATAAATATAATAATATGTTTTACCAAGCTCAGTACATACATATTGAAAAAATTCTTAGTAAAAGGTACAATGTGTAGAGGCTCTTTGGTCACTACCATAAGAAAGCCTCTAAGATGCCAGACTCGGATAATCCCTGTATGAGGTATATCATCTAATTTAGAACAACTGAATCCCTCAGAATTTTCTTCAAAACTACATTTATCAAGTCCACCTGCGAATTGCTCTTTATTTCCAATATTTTCTAAACTGGCCATACCAGTAAAATAAGATTTCTCGCAATATACATCTTATATCAAAAAAAGTGTGCTCACCAATACGCTGATTACCGCAGATGGCGAAACGATACTGTGGGGACCTTGAAGACAAATATCCACGTCAATTACTTGAAGCAATTTGAGTTCCTTCCCAGTAATGAATATTAAGAACACTGGTACGTATATCTCCAATACTTTATAAGCAAAGTGTGTCAAGCCAGAACTACACAGCAAAGCGTACCACGCAACTCAAAATCTCTACCATACTTAATTATATCATTAGCAAAGACAAGTCAAAATCTTCGGTAATATGTACAAAGGAAAATTCCAACAAAATTGCAATGTTTTTTTAAAACATAATAATGAAACCAGCGACAAAACCAAATGTCCACAAAATAAAGTTTGATTTAATTTTATATGAGGAGTTATTTGATTACCAATAAATGAATTAGCCTCCACATACACCACCATATTTAAGATGTTTAGTCATACATCACGAAGTCCGCAATCTTCGGTTTCTTGAGGACTCTTCTAATACGAGTTTCAACATGTAATGCTGATACTTCACTAGGTTTCATTTTCATATTACGTAGATCTCTTTCCTAAGTCGTCATGTTTTTAATCTTTACTTATTTTTTCACATTTATATGGCCCATCATTTTTCTCACATATTTTCGAGTCATATCTCGCCTCAGTTTTTTGATACTTCGATGGATATCGTTCCTCAGTCTCCTCATCCGTCCTTGTAAACTGTGGAATGCAGCGATTCAGTGTCACACACTCTACTGTTCAATTTATTTCTCTAAATGAATTTTTATCAGTCATATGATTGACTTTAAATGGCCCCTTATAGAACGGAAGCAGAACATTGTGTCTGTTATCGCTATTTATGTATATATATGAGAGGCTAGATTTAAATATGAAGATACATAGCATTTAGAATAGAATAGAATAGAATATCTTTATTTGGATTCAAACCACACATGTTCCATCAAATAATAAAATTAGAAAATGTACAATATAAAAAGATATCACATCACATAAATATGTGCAATTAGTTGTACTGTACAATTTATCAGCATCAGAAAGTTCAGCTGTAAAGAGTGATAGATTCTTCATCAAAAATAGGAAAATTTAAGGTATAATTCGAGTGTAACATTTTGTAAGAAAAAAAGGGAACCATGACTAATAATTGATTATATGCATTGTTGATTAACAAGATGATATAATGCATAACATTTCAGTTTTAATAATACAAAATTTGAAGATAGAATCTCGAGCATTTATGTTGCTGAAACACAATTAATCCTGTCTTTTATTTTACCATGAGAAAGTATTATCATAATCAAAATTAAAAATATCAGCAGGATTGAACACTTTTTCTAGTTCGGTAGATAAAAATTGAAAAGACATTTTAGTTGGAGGCGTTTCTCTAAGCCCCTTTTGCAATTGATTGTAAATTTTGTAAATTTTTGAAAAAGAGAATAGCTTGGACTACTAGTTTTGGTTAGAGCTAATCGACTCATTTTATCTCTCAGTAGTCCAACAAACCAATCTACTGAACTAGAGGCCCAATAAAGACAACTCCGAGCTTCTATTAGAAGATCTCCAGGTAATCTCAATGGCTCTCTATAAATATGTTCTGCTATGGATGTTCCGACTGCGCTCTGTATCTATTTCGCAATGCTAACAAAACTATGGGACAATCGTGTATCCAACTGGATCCTCCAGTGCAGCGTAATGCAGCCTTCAGCTCCCTGTGCAGTCTCTTAACCATCCCATTAGCTCTGGGATTATATGCACATGTGTGTCTGACTTCTATCCCTATAGTATTCAATTATCTGACAAATAGATCAGACATAAAGTGCCTACCACGATCAGTAATTACCCTTACCAGTACACCATATCGCGACACAAAATTATACAAGAACATAAGTAAGACTTCTTGAGCTGTCATATCCTTCAGGATTGCTACTTCAAACTGACGAGTGAAAAGATCAACCATCGTGAGTAAATATCTCTGGACATAAATATCGGACCCGCTGTTATACCAATCGTTTTGACTTCGGTTTTACAAGTTTTAAACCGGGCACATGTCTTTACCCAAGCTCTTATTTCTTTCGACATCTTAGGCCATACATATCTATCAGTAACTATCCTGATAGTTACCTTAATGATAGAATGACAAAATTCATTCAACTGTTGAATTACCTTATACCTTAATTCTATCGGTACATGGGCTCTAATTTGGCTCCTGGAGATTTCACATTGTAACCACTTATCCCCAATCTTCCTGTGTGTATACGCGGACTTCTTTTCCAACACAGATACTAAAGGATCAACAACTTGTGCTTCCATCAATTGCTCGACAAAATCATTAGAAGACGCAACAGATCATGCGCGTGACTCCTTAAGAATCATATCTTCATCTGATACGCCACGTCTACTGAGAGTATCTGCCACCACATTTTTTTTCTCAGATATGATTAATGGTTAAATCAAATTCTGCTAGTCGGGTTATTTATGAATTCACCCGCCAAGAATACTTAAGCCTATTCGTTTCCGTATGATACTTATCAACGGTTTATGATCAGTTGATATCGTAAACTGACGCCCATCTAGGTAGTGCTCAAAATGCAGCACTGCAGAATAAACCACTAGTAACTCTTTTCCAAGCGTGTCATATCGCCTCTCACAATCTCGGAATTTCCGACAATAAAATCCAATCGGCTTGACTATACGATTATCCCTCTGATGTAACGCTGCCCCTATCGCTACATCGGAAGCATCTGTGACCAGCTCAAACGGCTTAGTCCAATCCACAGGTGCTAATGTGGTAATTTGGCTTAACAGATCTTTGGCCCTCTGGAACTTCTTCTTGTCGTCTTGGCTAAAATTAATAGGCCAGGACTTCTTGATCGTGTGCCGTTCACGCACTACATTTCAAGTTAACGTCCACAAAATGCCAGCTAAACCTGGCATAAAACGTCGATATTAGATAATCATCCCTAATAATCTACGCAATTGATGTAAATTCTGGGTTCTGGCACATCTCTGATTACTTCGACGTCATCTTCGAGAAGTTTGATTCCATCCTGGAAAATGGAATGTCCAAGAAATTTAGGAATAGAGCAACCCATCCTACTCTTCTCTGGCGTCACCTTCAACCCCAAATGTTCCAGCTTAGATAAAACTACGTCCAAGTGCTCCCAGTGTTCCTCCCTAGATTGAATATATATAATGATGGCATCTATTTACACACAAGCAAATGGACAGTCTTCAAGAACCTCCTCCTTCAGACGCTCGAATATCTCACTTGCATTTTTCAAACCAGAAGGCATATATTAGAATTATTACGATCCTCCTCCAGGAAATCGCACTGCGGTGAGCGGTATAGATTCTGCCTCCATAGGTACTTGATAGTACGCTTTCTGCAGATCTAAAATAGTATAAACGATAGTTACCAGTAACACTTCATTGGCCAGTTTCAGGTTTGGGAACTACCTCTGATAAAGTGTAAAGTTGGAATTTGAACGCCAAAAATTTCTTCTTCCCTTAACCACATAAATTCTTCAATAGCCACCTGTTAATTATGTTTTGCTAACAGTTGAGCCTTTGGGGAACAAGGTAGTGGTTCCGTCAACTCGATTTTGTGTTCTATGCCTGTCTTGAAACCCTTGCGCTTAGCATTGAATGATAGAAACACGATGAAGTGTCTCTCGATGGACAGTCTCACGTAAATGGCAATTGCTGCCCCAATGTCACTGACAATTCTTTAACTACCTTTACCTCAATTGGACTTCCGTTGGCAGCCCATAGTTGGTATTCAAATGTGGGGATATCAATTTCCACCACATCGGATCAAACTATGCTCACCTCTTCACTCGTGTCTTTTAAGAAGTTTAACCTACTTTGTTCATCTGCTATAACGAGCAACCTTATCGAGATTACCTTCCAACCAAAATCTAACAGATTTTCGGACTGAATTACTGTGCGTTTCTTCTATCGAAACTTTCGAACATAACTTCGATGATTTTAGGATGTCTCAAATATGCGGAACTTGGAACCTTGCATGCGCAACCCACCTACGGCTACTACTTCGCGGGTTCTACTCGTTTTCCGGTGGCTTACACCAGGCCACAGAACGAGTACTTCTTTTCCATCGGGGACCACCCAACCTTGGAATCATGCAACCTTCGCCCTGACAATTTCCAAACTCGGCATATTTAAGATGCGAAATGCACTACCAGCGTCATCCTTGAACACTCTCACGCGATTCTCCCCTCCGATGCTTGGAAGTAGAACTTTGATCACGAGAATTCATCCTATCTCTGTTGGAACGTTACAAATTGGATTTTATCCAACTCACCTCCCGTCGGAGGTTACTTAATTCATTCTCTACGGTCAAGAGTCTCTCTGAGAGATGTCTGAGTTGACGCTCAAGGCGTGAATCTGCTCTTACTGCATATACCTTAGGTTCCTTTTGGCGATAAAATTTGTCCAACCCTTTGAGATTCTTTGGCCACTTTAGTTCTAATGTATCATAAACCTCCACGATGATTCTTAATCTAAGAGAAAATTCTGCTACAAATATACTGTTTATAACCTTTTCAGAAATATCAAGCCCGATAGATTTTGAAACAAGTCTGTCATAAAATTCAGATGGGAGTTGATTTCCCATCTTTTACTGACGTAATAAGTCATTCATCTGATCTATCTTCTCGGGTTGATATCGTCCGTGAAGCTGAAATACATTTACTAGTTCATTCTCCGAAACAACTTTTCTGCGTCTAAACAGATTTCTTTTTAGAAACTCAGGTAATTACCACCAGTCATTCTTCTTAATTTAAAATAAAATTTTGCATCTTCGACCCATTCAGAATGTTTGTCTGGTCTGTACATGATGAGCTTAACATTGCTATCCATGGAATTGCAGCAAAACAATCATCTAAATCACATCTTTCAGCATGGAGGATCCTGGCACTGTCACCGTCTTTTGTAGAGGCCCTTTGATCACTACCATAAGAGAGCCTCTGAGATTCCACGCTCGGATAACCGAAATATACGGTACGACCATCAAATTTAGAACAACTGAATCCGTCAGAATCATCATTTAAATTACATTTATCAAGTTCACCTGATAATTTCTGTATCCTCAATATTTTCTAAACTGGCCATAATATTAAAATAAAATTTCTTGCAATATATATCTTATAGCAATAAGTGTGCTCACCAATACGCTGATTACCGCAAATGACAGAACGATACGATGGTGACCTTTAAAAAAATATCCACATCAATTACCTGAAGCAAATTTGAGTTCCAACCAATAATGCGTATTAAGAACACTGGTATGTATATCTTCAAAATTTTATAATCAAAGTGTGTCAAGCCAGAACCACGCAGCAAAGCATACCACGCAACTCAAAATCTCTATCATACTCTATTATATCATAAGCAAAGACAAGTCAAAATCTTCGACAATATGTTCAAATGAAAATTCCAAAAATTTACAATACTTAAAAAACACATTATAGTTTTATGAACATAACATGAAATTGTAGAGGTTAAATTAATTATCGGACAGAAATTAACCTCTTATATAAAAATAAATCAATTTTTATGTTTGGACATTTGATGTTATCGCTGGTTTCATAAAACAATATTGTAATTTTTGAAAAATATTGTAAAATTTTTTGAAAGTTCTTTTGTTCATATTGTCGAAGTTTTGGACTTGTTTTGTGGAAGAAAATGAGAGAGTTTTTGATCTGAGTTTCTGAATTGCATAAGCGGGACACTGCGTGGTTCCATCACCGATACTTTGTGAATAAAAATTTGTAATCTTCTCGTCATTTTGTTGTTTTTAATTATCAGCAAAAAGAACCACAAATTTGCTTTGGGTATTTTAAGTTAATACTTGTTTTAAGGTCTCAATCATTCCAGTTCAGTAAATTTGTGGACATCAGCGTATCCGGGTAAGCTTACTTAATTAATATAATATATAAATTACAAGTAATTTAATAATATCATGTCTGGTTTATTAAATACTGAGGATACAGAGCAGTTGGCTAGCGGACTTAAGGATTGTAGCTTAAGAGATAGTTCAGAGGAACTTAAGTGTTCCAAGATAGATGATCATTCCGCATATATGGATTTTCCGGGCCTGGCATCCAAGAGACCCCCTTATGGTAGTGACCTAAGGGCCTCTACAAAAAATGGCGACCGCGCCAGGATCCTTTATGCGGAAAGATATGATGTAGATGATCGTTATTGCCACAATTCTATGGATAGCAATGTCAAGCTTAATATGTACAGACCAGACAACCATTCTGAATGGGTCGAAGAAGCAAAATTTTATTTTAAACTAAAACGGATGACCGACCCTATAGAAAGGTTTGCCTCGGCCTGGTGGTGCTTACCTAAGCCATTAAAAAAGAACCTGTTTAGACTCAGGAAATTTGTTACTGTGAACGAACCAGAAAATGCATTTGAGCTTCTAGTAGATGAACTCCATGGACGATATCAACCCGAGAGGATTGAACGGATGACTGACTTATTACGTCAGGAAAAGATTGGGAAATCTACTTCCATCTGAATTTTATGACAGACTTATTTTAAAATCCATCGGGCTTGATATATCTGAGGAAGTTATAAATAGTTTATTTGTAGCAGAATTGCCTGCTAGACTAAGAGCCACCTTGGATGTATATGATACATTGGAATTAGAGTGGCCCAAGAAGCTCAAAGGGTTGGACAAAGTGTATCGTCAGATGGAACCTAAGGTGTATGCAGTAACCGCAGATTCACGCCTGGAGCAGCAACTCAGACATCTCTCAGAGAAACTCCTGACCATAGAGAATGAATTAAGTACCCTCCGCAGGGATGTGGGTTGGATAAAAAGCAATAAGGAAACTTCCAACAGAAGTAGGGTAAATTCTCGGAGTCAACATTCAAATTCCAAGCATTGGAGAGGCGAATCGCGTGAGAGTGTACAAGGACCACGCGAGTGGTGCATATCGCATCGCAAATACGCCGAGTTTGGAAAATGTCAGGAGGGGGATGCACATTTCCAAAGTTGGGTGGTCCCCGATGGAAAGGAAGTAGTCTTCCTGTAGCCTGGTCGAAGCTGCCGGAAAACTAATGGAGCCCCCGCTAATAGGAGCCGTAGGGGGGTTGCGCATGCAAGGCTCCAAGGTATGCATATTCGTGGCATACTAAAATCATCGAAGTTAGGTTCGGAAGCTTCGATGGAAGAGACGCGCAGTAATACAGTCCGTAAATCTGTTAGATTTCGGCTGGCAGATAATCTTAAAGAGGTTGCTGGTTATAGCAACAATAAGTTCGTTATAACTGATGAACTTAGTGGCTTAAAATTCTTAATAGACACGGGTGCAGAGGTGAGTATAGTTCGATCTGATGTGGTGGAAATTGATAGCCCTACATTCGATTACCAACTATGGGCTGCTAATGGAAGTCCAATTGAGGTTAAGGAATTTAAAGAATTGTCAGTAACATTGGGGCAGAAATCTCCATTTACGTGGAATTTTCTGGTCGCTGATATAAAGGATAACATCATTGGGATGGACTTTTTGATCCATTTTAATCTCGCTTTAGATCCCAAATCTAGGACCATTGGACAAAGCACTGGGATAGTGACTTATGCTGAGACTGGGACCTCAGTAGTTAGGTCAGTGAGACTACCCAGACCCGTGGTCGCCGATGACTTGGCGGATGTCATCGAGAAACACCTGGCCGTGTTTCTGCCATTCAATGCTAAACGCAAGGGTTTAAAGACAGGCATAGAACACCAAATCGAGTTGGTGGAGCCACTACCTTGTTCGCCGAAGTCTCAACCGTTAGCACAACACAAGCAGCAGGTTGCTATTGAAGAATTTAAGCGGTTGAGAGAAGAAGGAATTTGTAGGCGTTCAAATTCCAACTTTGCATCTCCAATAGTGGTTGTTCCCAAACCTGAACCAGGTCAATGGAGGGTTTGTGGTAACTATCGTCTATTGAATTCGGTAACGAAAGGCGATTCGTATCCTCTACCGAACCAGAGTACTTTGCTCAGGGATATAATGGGGTATGAGGTATATACAACGTTAGATCTGCAGAAAGCGTACTATCAAGTACCTATGGAGGCAGAATCTATACCGCTCACAGCAGTGCGATTCCCTGGAGGAGGATCGCATGAATTCTTATGTATGCCTTTTGGGTTGAAGAATGCAAGTCAGACATTCCAGCGTCTGACAGAGGAAGTTCTTCAAGACTGTTCATTTGCTAGAGTGTATATAGATGACATCATTATATATAGTCAATCTAGGGAGGAACACCGGGAGCATTTGGACATCGTTTTGTCTAAGCTGGAACATTATGGATTGGTAGTGAAACCAGAAAAGAGTAGGATTGGTTGCTCTACCGTAAAATATCTTGGACACACCATTTCCAAGGATGGAATCAAGCCCTTGGAAGACAAGGTACAAGCAATCAAGGATGTGCCAGAACCTAGAACTGTACGCCAGTTGCGTAGATTTTTGGGCATGATTAGCTACTATCGTCGGTTCATACCAGGTTTAGCTGGA
The DNA here is from genome assembly GCA_029291075.1 of Eudiplozoon nipponicum. Taxonomy (NCBI): domain Eukaryota; kingdom Metazoa; phylum Platyhelminthes; class Monogenea; order Mazocraeidea; family Diplozoidae; genus Eudiplozoon; species Eudiplozoon nipponicum. Next base: position 187,978 of record JAQBSW010000352.1, read on the forward strand.
ATTTTGGGGTCACTAACTCGACATTTAGTTCGTGAACGAAGCACAATCAAGAAGTCCTGGCCTATTAATTTTAGCCAAGACGACAAGGAAAAATTCCAGAGGGCCAAAGATCTGTTAAGCCAAATAACCACATTAGCACCTGTGGATTGGACTAAGCCGTTTGAGCTGGTCACAGATGCTTCTGATGTAGCCATAGGAGCAGTGTTACATCAACGGGAAAATGGTATAGTCAAGCCGATTGGATTCTATAGTCGGAAACTCCAAGATCGCGAGAAGCGATATGATACGCTTGGAAAGGAGTTACTAGCAGTTTATTCTGCAGTGTTGCATTTTGAGCACTACCTAGATGGACATCAGTTTATGATATTAACTGATCATAAACCGTTGTTGAGTATCCTTGGGAAAGCAAATAGGCTAAATTATTCTCGGCGGGTGAATTCACAAATAACCCGACTCGCAGAATTTGATTTTACCATTAGTCATATCTCAGGAAAAGATAATGTGGTGGCAGATACTCTCAGTAGACCAGACGTATCAGATGAAGATATGATTCGTTCAGAGTCACTCGTATGCTCTATTGTATCTTCTAATGATTTTGTCCAGCAATTGATGGAAGCACAAGGTTCTTGATCCTTTAGTAGCTGTGTTGGAAAAGAATCCTGCATATACACGCAGGAAGATTGGAGATAAGTGGTTATTATGTGAAATCTCCAGGAGCCAACCTAGACCTTATGTACCGCTAGAATTAAGGTATAAGGTAATTCAGCAGCTACATGAATTCAGTCATCCTTCCATTAAGGCAACTATCAGGATGGTCACTGATAGATATGTATGGCCAAAGATGTCGAAAGACATAAGAGCCTGGGTAAGGACATGTGCCCGGTGTCAAACTTGTAAAGTTTGGCGTCATACCAAAACTGAAATTAAAACGATTGGTATACCAGCGGGTCGATTCATGCATGTTCATATTGATATAGTAGAAATGCCTGAGATTTCCGGCCAAAAGTATTTACTCACGATGGTCGATCGGTTCAGTCGTCAGTTTGAGGTAGCAATCCTGAAGGACATGACAGCTCAAGAGGTCTTACTTATGTTCTTGCATAATTGGGTGTCGCGATATGGTGTACCGGTAAGGGTTACTACTGACCGTGGTAGTCAGTTTATGTCTGAACCGTTTATCAGATCATTAAATACAATGGGGATAGAAGTAAGACACACATGTGCTTATAATCCCAGAGCCAATGGGATGGTTGAGAGACTGCACAGGGAGCTGAAGGCTGCATTACGCTGCACCGGTGGATCCAGTTGGATACATGATTTGCCCATAGTTTTGTTGGCAATGCGAAACAGATACAGAGTTCAGTTAGGAACATCCATAGCAGAACTTGTTTATGGAGAGCCACTGAGGTTACCTGGAGATATTCTAATAGAAGCTCCAAGTTGTCTCGATTGGGCCTCTAGTTCAGTAGATTGGTTTGTTGGAGCATTGAGAGATAAAATGAGTCGTTTAGCTCCAACCAAAACTAGAAGTCCAAAGTCTAAATGCTATGTATCTTCAGATTTAAAGCTGGCATCGCATGTATACATAACTAACGAAAACAGACAGAATTGTCTGACTCCATTCTATAAGGGCCATATAAAGTCAATCATATGACTGAGAAAAATGCATTTATAGAAGTAAATGGCACTGTAGAATGTGTAACACTGGATCGCTGTATTCCACAGTTTATTTGGACGGAGGAGGAGACTGAAGAACAGTATTAACCGAAGTACCCAGAAGTTGAGGCGAGATGTGACTCAGAAATTGGTGAGAAAAATGAAGAGTCGAATAAATATGGTAAAGAAGTAAAGATTAAAACCAAGACAACTGAGAATCAAGAACAATGCGATATGAAAATGAAATCTGGTGAAGTACCAGCACAACTTGTTGAAACTTGGTCTGGTAGAGTCATCAAGAAACCGAAGAATGAAGACTACATCATGTATGGTTAATCATCTTAAACATGAGGGAGTATGTAGAGGTTAAATTAATTATCGGACAGAAATTAACCTCTCATATAAAAATAAATCAATTTTTATTTTTGGACATTTGATGTTATCGCTGGTTTCGTAAAACAATATTGTAATTTTTGAAAAATATTGTAAAATTTTTTGAAAGTTCTTTTGTTCATATTGTCGAAGTTTTGGACTTGTCTTGTGGAAGAAAATGAGAGAGTTTTGATCTGAGTTTCTGAATTGCATAAGCGGGACACTGCGTGGTTCCATCACCGATACTTTGTGAATAAAAATTTGTAATCTTCTCGTCATTTTGTTGTTTTTAATTATCAGCGAAAAGAACCACAAGTTTGCTTTGGGTAATTTAAGTGAATATTTGTTTCAAGGTCTCAATCATTCCAGTTCAGTAAATTTGTGGACATCAGCGTATCCGGGTAAGCTTACTTAATTAATATAATATATAAATTACAAGTAATTTAATAATATCATGTCTGGTTTATTAAATACTGAGGATACAGAGCAGTTGGCTAGCGGACTTAAGGATTGTAGCTTAAGAGATAGTTCAGAGGAACTTAAGTGTTCCAAGATAGATGATCATTCCGCATATATGGATTTTCCGGGCCTGGCATCCAAGAGACCCCTTATGGTAGTGACCTAAGGGCCTCTACAAAATGTTATTAAATAAATAAAGTTTGATTTATTTGTATATACAGAGTTATTTGATGTCAAATATATTGTAAACGCCCCAGCTTCAAGTAAGTGTCGTACGACGTTACAAACTCGGTTAAAGTGCCATAAATATAGAGTTATGTACTGATAGGAGCCCTTAACAGGGCCAGTCGTGCGTTCTCCGGCAAATGCCGAGAAGTATCCTTCAGTGTGAATATGTCCTAGAGCTTTGGGTTTGACTTGGGCTGTGGTTACTTCTGTTGTTGTGTTGTAATTTTGATGTGGAAACTTCGTTGAAGTTCTGCATTAATTGGCTCGTCTCGCTGGCTGTACAGCAACAAGATCGGTGTCACTGATATTGCCAATTGTTGGTGAAGACAATCCAATAATCATCGTAGGTGATGACAGCCAACAGCACGCACACCTAACGCAAAGCAGAAGGCAAACGCGTCAACTGAACTGCATGGTAAATTTACCGTGCTTAAATAGCCATACCATAATAATATATGTCTACATGCACACTATTGGCTAACGGCAAGTATCGTTTTTTTCTCATTGGTGCAACGTAAATAAATTTGAATTTAATTTACGCAATATGTCGGCGATTGATTTGATTCGTTACAACACTTCCTCTCTGAAAAAAAAGAAAAAAAATTCCTCTCTGCAAGGCTAGATAAGAAATGCATGACAGAGTTCGAACCAAGTTAAGCAAAAAAAATAATGTACCATAACTAATGTACTTAAGTATGCTTTTTGGTTGCTACAACAATGTTATGATGCCAAGTAACCACTCGGAAATGCTACACAAATTGTTAGCTCTAGTGGTCGGTCATACCGCGTGAGGCAAAATAGAGTAGTGTGAGATTGGGGAGCCGAAGCGTGAAGATTTCGAGGAAAATCGCCTCTGAAGTTGCCAGGTTTAAAATAAAAACCTAGGAAGGCTGGATCATCGTCCATGCGGTTGTATACGACCAAAGGAGCTAGTGTTTGCTCGATGCTGTGGTCATGATATTTGTAGAGTGGTGTTTGTGCAATTAATGAAGTTGAGATATGCATTGAAAGTGGCCTGTACGCTGATATGACGCTGATAACTACTTAGTGTTGCTACACGAAAGCATTAGCTCCAAGTAGCTGATCATACCAAAATAGGCCGTGTGATGTCATGTGTGAGAAATGCATTATAATATAAAAATATATACATTAAAATCAAAGGTAACTGCAGAAAAATATGTACATGAACATTGCCTCAGAGATGGCATAATACCAAAGAACTGTTCAAAAATGCTACACAATTGTTAACTAAGAACACCTGGTTATGCCACGTGAGATAAATGCGAAAAATAACGTAAGGTTGAAAAATGTTTGTTACGTAGAATAACGAAATGTTAATGTTAAAAACCAATCTATTTCGCGTTATACAAAGCAGGCTATTGAGATTGTCGGCAAACGGAGCCTGAAACGTGGGTAGAAGGTTGAACGCTTCCAGGATCAGGCGGTTCGATAAACGGTTTCAACCTGTCTATGATTACTGATGTCGGTGTAGCGCTTTGCATAATAATGAAGTATTTGGGTTGTCTGAGCAAAATCGGGTAAGGACCGCGATACTTTAGTTGTAGTGATGCAACAGCATTGTCGTTGCGAACGAGTACTCTATTTCAGCTGTGGAGCTGTGGGTGAACGAAGACTGGACGAGGCGTATGTCTCGGCTGCTGTTCAGACATGTTACCGAAATGAAATCGAAGGCGGGTAGCTTCGTCTTGTCGGTCATCTTGTGCCGGTAGCAGACATGGGAGCTGACTAAGAAGGTGTAGATCATGCCATACAAGAGTTGTGACGGAGACGTTTTAATGGATTCACGAGTACAGAAACGCATGGCAAGCAGAACCAAAGGTAGTGCATCGACTCAGTTGCCATTAATGGACGAGGATGCTAGAGCAGCTTTGAGTTCCCTATGCATTCTCTCTACCATACCGTTCGCTTGGGGATGGTAGGCAGTCGTCTGGCGTAAGGTGCATCCCATGTACCGCAAGGTGGTTTTGAAACGATCAGATGAGAAGCAAGTGCCTCTGTCCGTGATGACCTCATTGGGAACACCATAATTTGATATCCATGCAGAGATAAAACCGTTAGTTACTTCGTCTGCAGAAATGGTGCCAAGAGGTAATGCCGCAGGCCACCGTGTAAATCTATCAATCATAGTTATAAGGTAGCTGAAAACATGAACCTTTGTCAGATGAACTATGTCGATGTGGACGATGGTTTGCCGAGAAGTGGTTCGAAAATTTTGCAACTTAGAACGAGTATGTCGTGTGATCTTGTTTTTCTGACAAATAGCACACTCAGAGACCCACTGTTTAACGTTCTGCCTAAGTCTGTGATCCCAGGAACGATCTGTGAGAAATCGGACAGTCGCTTGGCTTCCTGGGTGAGAAATTGAGTAAATTGAGTTGGCAGAACTGGCTTGTTGGGCTGCGTACCCGTGAAGTAAACAATTGGTAAGCCTTCCCAGAGACGGCATATGAACTTGGTTGGGTGACGGGCTATTGATCTTTTAATGTGAATGTCACCGCGTTGTTCCGTTTGCAGGAGGGTTGGCGTTAGTTCAGGTTCACTGAGTGTCACGGATTTGACAGTGAATGGCGACGGCGAAAGTGGTTGTAGCGAGACGTCTGGCCAGGAAAGGGCATCTGCAATGAAGTTCTGTTTGCCCTTGATGTGAAAGATGTCAAATTGCCATTCGCTTAGACGTGAAAGCTGTCTTTCCACCCTGGCAGGATACTTGGCGATAGATGAAGTTGCGTTTTATGTTCGCTAACTAATAGTGCATGATCTGTGAAAACAACAAATCTGCTACTGCCAATGATGCTGATAAAATGGCGCACTGCGTCGTGGATGGCGAGAAATTCTCGGCCGAAAGTGTTGTACCTCGTTTCTACTGGTTGGAGAGTACGCGAGTAGAAACTGATAGGCTTCCGAACTCCGTCGATCTCTTGTTCCAAAGTGGCTCCAATAGCGAATTCAGAAGCATCTGTCGTGAGTAGAAATGGTGGTTGAAAATCTGGATGCGTTAGCATTGTGGCATTTACTAATGAGCTGATGGCGAGTCGAAGTAGTTCCTCGTCTTCGGATGACCAAGTAATAATGGAATTCTTGCTAAGTCCTTTTCGATTCCGCAGGTGCCTGCACAAAGGAAAAAGTTGACTTGAAAGGCCCGGAAGGAACTTGCGATAGTAGTTAAATACTCCCAGAATTCTTTGCCAATCGCTAACAGTCTTCGGTGACTTGATATTCCTGATTGAATTCGCCTTAGACGGCAAAGGTTGAATATCTTGTGGCTTGATACGATGCCCTAAGAAGTCCACGGATGTAGTTGAAATCTGCGTCTTGTCACAGTTGATCTTGAGTCCGTGGTTGGATAAGCGTGGAAGGAAATTTCGTGTATGCTTGGCATGAGATTCTAAGTCTGGACTGAATACCATTATGTCATCAAGATATGACATACAATTGGCGGGGTTCTCGCGAAATATGTTGTCCATGAATCTTTGAAATGTCTGTGTAGCCCACTTAAGTCCAAAAGGCATGTAAAGATATTCGAAAAGGCCAAATGGAGTGATGACTGCAGTTTTTCGATATCCTCTGGTGCTACCGGGATGTGATCAGATTTTGTCACTGAATTTAGCTTACGGTAATCTCCGCAGGCTCTGTACGATCCGTTTGATTTGGAGAATAAGTGCAGTTGTGACACCAATAAACTTTTAGATGGTCTGATGATTTCCTTTTCCAAAAGCCTTGAGAATTCCTCTTGGGCAGCTGATGCACTGTGGTTGGCTGAATGACCTGTAACTCCAAACGCTCGGAGGCAAGTGTCCAAAAGCTTTGTTCAAGTCCGGTGGAGGGGTCGATGATCTTTTGATTGGCAAGATAAACAATGAGCCGAAATTTTAGAAGGAAATCAAGGCCTATTATATTATGTGAGACCTTGGCAATGATGAAGTTGTGAGAAAATTCACGTCGTAGACCTATGTTGAGTGTGCGGTATTGGCAGCCATAAGTTGGTATGGGCTCGCCTGTAGCTATTGCGAGAAGAACGCCTAGCGACATCTCGGCCATTGAATCACCCTTGAGAACTGAGACTGCCGCACCTGTGTCTACGATGAACTCTTCGCCAGTTTTGAAATCAAGAAGTTGCAGAAGTTCGTTGGGCTGTTTGGCCGGGTCATGCAAACAAGTAGGCTGGTAATTGCGACCGGCGTTGTCCATTTGGTTCTCTATGTGAAAAATTCGGCGTGGACGAAAAGAGTCGACAGGGATGTCGGATTGTAATTGGCTTCTTCCCTGTAGAGCCGGTAATGCCGTTGATGTGCAGAAAGTACGGTCTTCTACTTCCTGCGCCAGACGTTTCCCGATACTGATGCACCCTTGTGCCTGCGGTCTGTTGTCCTTTCCATCAGCTGTGGAAATTGGCACTCATTCGGAAATTCTTCGGAACAACAAAGACAGACTTGGCATGAATAAAAAAACTTCTGGTGGTTATAACACCAGTTCTTTGGGGCATATATGTTAACGGATTGCGGGGAAATATTATGGTTTTATACCAATGTTTCCGTAATTCCCTCAAACTTTCGATGGGGCCAAGGTTTGGCATGTCTAACTGCGCATATTTATTTATTATCTGCTCAGTTTCTGTGGGCACGAGCAAGGATTCTACTTCGTTTTGTAGGCCCAAAATGGGATTAGGTAGCTTCCTAATGGCCTTAAGCTTAGGATAAATCCGTCGCTGCAATTAAGAAGGTAGTTTAGCAAAAACCCTCGACAGTTTTTTAATGACTGTCATAATCAGGAAACGGGGAGAAAGCGGAGTCTACGCGCATAAAAAATAGTTCACTATCTCCATCTCAAACAGGAACATCAATATATAAAATTGGACCTTTCATTATAACAATCTTACGGGATCTTAAAGGCATAAATTTATAAGCAAGATGAAAATGTATAAATATACTTTAACGAAACACTTACCCACTAACAGCTTCCACAGTTGAAAGAGAATCCTGCAGTTGAATGAGCGCAGAACACAGATGAATTAGTTCCTTCACAAAACACGTCACAGTAACAATTTCCAATAAATTGAAATCTTCTGAAATTGAGTCTGTCGAGTACGTACGATGCAGTTTGTAGGTAGGAAATTTGAATAGAACGTATACCCAAAAAATTCCAAGAAGAAGACTTTAGAGAGAACGTATATACCCAACAAAATTCCCAGAAGACAACGACCAGAGTAAAGAAGACGTAAACGCAAATGTTAATCTATTTTTATCACAAATAAATGAAAAAGAAAGTCAATTTTATTTATACCAAAAAAACAGTACAGTACTTAATATCCTGGTGCGGTCGCCAATTTCGTAAACGCCCGGGCTTCAAGTAAATGCCATACAACGTTACAAACTCGGTTAAAGTGCCATAAATATGGAGTTATGTACTGATAAGGAGCCCTTAACATGGCCGGTCGTGCGTTCTCCGGCAAATGCCGAGAAAGATCGTTCATTGGGAAGATCTCCTAGAGCCTTGGGTTGACATGGGCTGTGGGTCCTTTTGCTGTTGCATTGTAATCTCAATGTGGAGATTTCGTTGAAGTTCTGCATTAATTGGCTCGTCTCGCTGGTTGTACATCAAGATTGATGTCGCTGATGTTGCCAATTGTTGGTGAAGACAATCCAATAATCAGCGAAGGTGATGACAGCCAACAGCACGCACACGTAACGCAAAACAGAAGGCAAACACGACAACTGAATTGCATGGTAAATTTGCCGTGCTTAAATAGCCATGCCATAGTAATATATTTCTACTTACACAGTATTGGTTAACGGCAAGTTTCGCGTTTTTCTCATTCGTGCAACGTCAATCAAATTGAATTTAATTTACGCAATATGTCGGCAATTTATTTGTGTCATTACAATATTAATTTCACTCCAAAATGTGAATACAGTCTTATTCAAGGTAATTAGCTTCACTTTCAGTAAAATTTATGTGACATAAATATACCTTTTTAATAAGGATTGTGCAATCAAAACTGAGTATACATAGCTTATATCAGCCTCTACAAAGATTTAATTCAATTGTTTAATTTGACATTTTATTGGTTTCCTTTTTGAATTCCAGTTCGTGTCCATCTCGTGGTAAGTTTGGAATTTAAAATTTGAAGTATTGTGTTTGTATTCAAATGCGTAATCATTTTCATACTTTTGTATTCATGTTTTTACGAAATTACATTTCCCCCCATCCTGTACAATAGAACTTGTATTGGCGATAAAATACTTCTCTAACAACTGTCAACAGTTGCAATTTATCTTTCTGCTTTCTTACATGTCACATGTCAACCAGACAACATTTTAGAATAAGAAGATTCCTTTTTTAAAGTTTTGTATGCTAATCAAATCCGGCGTTCTGTAGCTACTCACTGTAGAAGGCCCTTTGGTCACTACCAGAAGAGAGCCTCTGAGATGCCAGGCCCGGACAATCCATATATGCGGTGTGATCATATAATTTGGAACACCTCCATGTTAATCACAGCAAATAATACACGCAAATATATAACTTGATCTCGTTGTAACACAAATTTATTGATAAAATCAAAATAGTAATGATAAGACCAAAAAATGTTAAAAGTTAACAGAGATCATTTTACCGTCCAGCACACAGAACAGACAACTCAAAACTCACTAATAAACAATTCTTACATTGTTAACATCGTTGTTTGTTTACTAAAATAATTGAACCTTGTTTATATAAATGTCATTGCTTCGTACTACGTTTGCATAGTAACAAAACGTGTAAACAGTGTTATGACAAAAGTAAGACATGTCAGAGGAAATAGCTTCCTCTACATACACCACCTTCTCAAAAAAGGCGTCTAGTAGTAGACGTAATCCTTGTTCTTCGTCTGATGTTGAATTCTTCCTGAGCGAGTTTCAATATGTCGTTCTTTATGGCTTGGACCTTATCTTCCAAAGGCTTAATTCCGTCTTTTGAAAGTATTTGACCAAGGTATTTATCTGAATAGCAACCAATATTACTCTTATTATGTTTGACCACTAATCCATATTGTTCCAGCCTGGTCAAAACCGTTTCCAAATGCATACAATGTTCGTCTAGTGAGCGACTAAAAATTATTATGTCGTCTATATATACTCTCGCAAATGGAAAATTCTGAAGGATTTCTTCAGCCAAACGCTGGAATGTCCGACTGGCGTTTTTCAAACCAAAAGGCATTCGAAGAAATTCATGCGATCCCCCTCCTGGAAATCTGACTGCGGTGACTGGTATCGAACTTTCTTCCATTGGTACTTGATAGTATGCTTTCTGGAGATCTAAAGTTGAATAAACCTCATATCCCATTATATCTCGGAGCAAAGTACTCTGGTTAGGGAGAGGATAAGAATCACTCTTCGTCACTGAGTTTAATAGACGATAATTCCCACAAACCCTCCATTGACCCGGTTCAGGTTTGGGAACTACCACTATTGGGGAAGCAAAATTGGAATTTGACCTTCTACAAATCCCCTCTTTGCGCAATTGATGAAATTATGACACAGCTACTTGTTGCTTGTGTTTTGCCAATGGTTGAGCCTTTGGTGAACAAGGTAACGGAGCTACCAATTCTATCTGGTGTTCTACTCCTATTTTCAAACCTATCTTTTTGGCACTAAAAGGTTGAAACACTGCTAGGTGCTTCTCGATTATATCGGCAAAGTCATGTGCGACTGATGGACGAGGTAAGAGGACTGTTCTAACTGCCGACACGTTAGACTCAGTATGTATTGATGTCCCTACGCCTTCTGTGATAGTCCTAGCCTTGGGGTCTAATGTCAGCTTGAAATGTGTCAAGAAATCCATGCCAATGATATGGTCCTTGACATCGGCTACTAGAAAATTCCATAGGAAAGAAGATTTCTGGCCTAATGTTACCGATACTTCTTTCATCCCTTTTACTTCAATTGGACTACCATTCGCGGCCCATAGTTGATAATCAAATGTGGGGCAATCTGTTTCCACCACGTCTGACCTAACTATGCTTACCTCCGCACCCGTGTCTATGAGAAATTCTAATCCAGATAATTCATCCTTAATAATGAACTTGTTGTTGGACACTCCGGCAATGTTTTCAAGATCCCCGCTTAGTGAGAATCGGACTCTCTTGCCTTCTATCTCGGTGCTATTTATACTAGTCGCCTCCTTTGCTTTGAGTATGCCTTTTAAAGGCATTTTTGGTATATCTGGGAGCCTTTGCAATGGAACCCCCCCTACGGCTCCTACTAGCGGGGGTTTCACTAGTATTCCGGTAGCTTAGACCGGGCTACAGGAAGAGTATTTCCTTTCAATTGGGGACCACCCAACTCTGGAAACGTGCATCCCTCCTCCTGACACTTTCCAAACTCGGCGTATTTACGATGCGAAATGCACCACTCGCGTTGGCCTTGAACACCCTTACGCGATTCGCCCCTCCGATGCTTGGAAGTTGAACTTTGACTTCGAGAATTCAGCATACCTCTGTTGGAACGTCCTTTATTGTTTTTTATCCAACCAACATCCCTGCGGAAGGTACTTAATTCATTCTCTACGGTCAGGAGTTCCTCTGAGAGTTGTCTGAGTTGCTGCTCCAGGCGTGAATCTGCTATTACTGCATACACCATAGGTTCCATCTGACGAAACACTTTGTCGATCCTGGCGTGGTCGCCAAAATTTTGTAGAAGGCCCTTTGGTCACTACCAGAAGAGAGCCTCTGAGATGCCAGGCCCGGACAATCCATATATGCGGTGTGATCATATAATTTGGAATACCTCCATGTTAATCACAGCAAATAATACACGCAAATATATAACCTGATCTCGTTGTAACACAAATTTATTGATAAAATCAAAATAGTAATGATAAGACCAAAAAAATGTTAAAAGTTAACAGAGATCATTTTGCGTCTAGCACACAGAACAGACAACTCAAAACTCACTAATAAACAATTCTTACATTGTTAACATCGTTATTTGTTTACTAAAATAATTGAACCTTGTTTATATAAATGTCATTGCTTCGTACTACGTTTGCATAGTAACAAAACGTGTAAACAGTGTTATGAAAAAAGTAAGACTTTTATGTCAGAAGAAATAGCTTCCTCTACATCACTACGAACGGCATCTTTATGAGGAAATGTGAACTGAAGGAGAAAGTGAGAGAGGAATGCTTGCTGTCTCAATATTCGTAGATAGGATGCTTAGTTAATAAAAGATGTCAATTTTAAAAGGTCATTTGGTCCGTACGGCTATTAATGTTTACAATAAATATCAACAACTTCCTTAAACAAACATTAGTTGCGTGGTCGGTGATAATTATTATAACCAAGGTTGCGGTCTTGATATAGGCACCTGACTCATTAATTACTTACATATGCCAGTAGAAACTAAGAATTGTATAGTGTAGAAAATGCAATTGATCCAGTTGACCAGTTTTGTCCTTATTTGGGACTCATCATGTATTTTCCGTGGCAATTTGTGGCAAATACATGGTAAATTTCCAATATGGACGAAGCCGGTCTACTGCATGAATTGCCTTTTCTTCACTATACAATTCTTAGTTTATACTGACATATGTAAGTAATTAAAGGGTCAGGTGCTTATATAAAGTCCGCAACCTTGATTACAATAAAAATTACTTTCTTGTTTGTATTTGTTTATATTTACGTGGCAATGTAAACAAATGATACCGTTTTCAGGTCATGGGTCTTTTTGGTATCATCATTCATTTCATATAACAGCCTGTACTTGCTACGCAGTAATTTAAGGTGATTTGTTTTTATAGTCTAGCAAAATAATGTTTAGATAATCATTTTCAGTACGTATGAAATTTTTATTAAATTTTGAATATATGAGCATAGTTATATGTCGCAGTTGCCATTTGTCTTCATATATCTATATAACTGCCCAGTTACTTTAATCAAGGTTCCGCGGGCAGAGCTGAGCTCGTTTGCTTCGGAACTTGTTGCTCTAACTACTGAGCAGGTTGATATCATTGCCCGCACAACCAATGTTTATTTAATTATATAACCTATCAGTTGTCTTTTATTTAGTTTTAAATATTATTTGATCTATTGCTAGACGTTTCTTTTGCCAAATGACTATACTTTAGTTGAGGTGGTTGTATGTTGTGAGAACATGCCTCAACCAATTGGAATCATTTCAACACAACATCAAGAACAAAAATACGCGAGCAATTAAACAGGATAATATATCAGATGAGATTCATCTACTGATCTCTATTTATGTCTATAAGCATTTGATACCAAGATATACAATATCTTCTATATGCCTTCCAAGTTACGAATTAGATGAAATATTTATGGTTAACTTTCCATGTGCAAAATTGAAATAGAAATTTTATCAGATAAAAATGAAATATTAAAGATCAAAACACGAATTGCAACACGTGTGTGACAGCCAACCAATTGCGTGTATCACCTACAGTTCATCTCAGCGCCGGAACATTCTCTACTTGCAGACATCATCCTCAATTAAATACTGTTTGTCACAACTGAACTAATTTGTTACTAGGTTCGCAAAACCTAATACATACTTGCATATATATTAGCTCTTCGCAACAAACAGTATTTAACTGTAATATATTGAATTGAATGATGTCATGCTTACTGCGAAATGTGATAACTCATCGATTTAAAAAAAGGTATCAGTTACTAACACAATGACCATAGTGTTAGTATCCTTTACAGACTCGGTATATATATTATATAGTGTGAGTTAGCATTGAAGTCGTATTCTCGTTGACTTTAGATTATGTTAGCTTCACTATTACAGGTTTACACATTCGTCTAGGAGATTGTACCGTCCTATTATTCCACATTCTTCTACCAAATATATAGTGGTTAAGGGCGTAATACCGGCTCCTACTGATGAGTCGCCAGTAAGCACGAAACGAATGTGAATGAGATTATACTTTCCGTTCATGCTGCCTTTTGGTTTATCCTTCTGGTCACAACTGAACTAATTTGTTACTAGGTTCGCAAAACCTAATACATACTTGCATATATATTAGTTCTTCGCAACAAACAGTATTTAACTGTAATATATTGGATTGAATGATGTCATGCTTACCGCGAAATGTGATAACTGATATCGATGAAGGCCAGGGTGTATGGTTTAACTGGAGTAACAGGTGTTCGGAAATTGTTGTAATTCTCAATTTGGGTGAACTTTAGCATAATTTTATATCCATCAGGTTGGTATCATGTACCGACTCGGAAACCATAGTGTTGGTATCCGGTACTCATCTATTTCAAAAAAGGTATCAGTTACTAACACAATAGCCATAGTGTTAGTATCCTTTTCAGACTCGGTATATATATTATATAGTGTGAGTTAGCATTGAAGTCGTATTGTCGTTGACTTCAGATTATGGTAGCTTCACTATTACAGGTTTACACATTCGTCTAGGAGATTGTACCGTCCTATTATTCCACATTTTCTACCAAATATATAGTGGTTAAAGGGCGTAATACCGGCTCCTACTGATGAGTCGCCAGTAAGCACGAAACGAATGTGAATGAGATTATACTTTCCGTTCATACTGCCTTTGGTTTATCCTTCTGGTCACAACTGAACTAATTTGTTACTAGGTTCGCAAAACCTAATACATACTTGCATATCATCCTCAATTGTTTAATCAACAGAGCATCATATGTGGGCAATACATTTATTTTATCGCACTCAGTCATTGATAAATTATATTTGAGGCTGACATTAACGTCCTTTTATATTGCTGATAAAGACAAGTGTGATACCTTAACTAACGTCAGAGCATCAGAACGATTATTATCTGATTGGATGTAATACTAAAGAAAGATTCTACTGTTAAATTAAATAAAACAATTTAGGATACACCAAACTATCTAATGCAGTACTTGAACTTTAACAGTTTCGTGAATTTTCAGTATAACCTATCCATTTTTTCACAGCTGTTTTTCAAGATGACAGATTGGTTAGTACAGATTAAAGGTATATATAATACAGTAAAAAAAACTATCCCATGTAAAATGGCTATATTAGACAAATGATTAAGTCAATCATCAACAAGTAAATCAAAATAAAGATACGTATTATGACTAGGAAAGAAAGTAATTCATCTGTACATCTCTTTGAGGGTGATGCCGTTTCCCGTACAGCACAGAAGAAAGTTGAATCGGCATTAGCACGTAATTTATTGCAGCTAAACTACGAGTATTATTTAAAGCAGTACAATTGCCTTTATAAGTTAACGAGAAGCAACTGTTTATATAGACTTCACATTGTTTGCTAATATAAATACTAAAGGTGTCGATCAACTTACATACGCCTATCGAACATGTGGTTAATTACGCGAATGAAAGAACTTTGGTGAGTACACTTCAGTACTTATGCAACATCATTCAAACTTCGCAGGTACATTCTCCAGACATGGCATTTAGTATAATTATTGAACACAATGATAGAAATGATTTGGCTGCATATTAAGCTCTGTGGATAAACAAACTGCAGACTGATTTATGAATTTTATTTAATCTAACAGTCCAAAAGAATTTAGAATTATATTGAATGAAAATAAACTGGCAGGATTTTTTATATGAATGCCATTAACAACTAAACATTGATTTGAAATAAACATGTTGCACGACAGAGAATAGATTTGTTACCTTATCTTTGTTGGGCTCGACAGGGTTTTTTCGTCCACCGTCTTCAATTTGATTCTGAATGTTTCGATTTACTGTTTCGGGAGCTATTTTCAATGCAAAGCACATCCCACAAACAATTTGACAATAAAAATTAGATACTGATTTTGGCAGGGAACTAATATATATGCAATTATACATTAGGTGTTACGGACCTAGTAACAAATAATTTGACAATAGCTACGTCAAGTGATGAGTTTAGTTTAAACTGTCTCATTTGCATTATTGCTAAGATAAAAACTGACACAATTATCCTTATATATATATATATGTGTACACTTATCGAAAAGTATAAATTTGACAGTTTAAACTAAATTTGCTACTTGACATATTGATTTTCAAATTGTTTGTGGAATGTGCTTTCCGTTAAAAAAGACTTCCGGGACCGGAAGTCGAAATATTGGGAGTCAAATTGGAGACAACTGGTGAAAACAATTTGTTGAGTCAAACAAGGATAGGGTAACTAAACATTGCATAAGACAACAAATTCAAATAATCTAGTAGACTAACTTTGTCTTTATTTTGTATTCAGCAAGTACTTTGAAGAATTTCTATGGTTGGGGCTCGAGCCGGTGTACACTTACCATCGAGTTTAGTAACCCATTCACTAAGCGGCCCAAGTCGCAAACTACTTACAAGCTTGAGTTATGTACAAACTTATGTTTTGCCAGTATTTTTCTCAAGTGTTTTTTGAAATTTGATTGTGGAGTGCCAGCTTCATGTTTTCCAATGCAGCGTTTTGCGTACGCGGGTAGTAGCTTTGAACGGACAGTTTCACAAAGATGCGATTGATCGCAATTTACAATTTAGTTTTGCCTTCGATCGGGCTGAGTTTATATTCGTCCGAATGGAAATGCGATTCTATCACATCTTTGTTTTTTTTCTGTTGGAGTATTTCTGGAATCGATTTCTACTTAAAGTTTTAATCGTCTGCCCTTATTAAACATGCACCATGTACTTCGAAATGTGACATTGAATTAAATTAAACCGTCATAATCATGCATAGCTGTGCATCTGTAATAATATATTTAATTATATTGTTTAATTCGAAAATATTTTCCCTTCCAATTTTAAATTCCCGGTCGTGCCTGTCTTGTGGTAAGTTTCAAATTTGACATTTGATTTACTGTATTTTTCGAATAATTCATCATTTTCATACTTAAAGTGATGACACATTAGTCACTGCATGAGGATATATATAATCCTGCGATTAATGGAGAATAAATTCACTAGGAATGAGCGACGTAGTGCTTATTTGCATCCCACAAATAATGGTTTTTTGTAGTGAAGCGTCAGTGTATTGTGCTAGTGTAACGCTAATTAATAGTAGTATTGCCTGAGTTATTGATAAAGCTGTCAAGCTATGTAATCCTGTCAACTACGTCCAGATCTTAAATCTGCTGTCGCAACGTTAGAGTGAGTGGTGGGTAATCCTGTAAAAGTATCTTAAATTTATAGGATGTGAATTTTATTCCGAAAGAAGTAACAACGTCTGATAATCTATTCAAGGTGACCTGAGCAGAATCTCGATTGTCGAATTATATTACGATATCGTCTATTTAGTCAAGATCGACTAATCCACCGCCTGGGAGAACTTCACCTGAATCCTGAATGCCAGAAAGATTATTATTCATAATAGCATCTATTAAAATTTAAACAAACTGAGGGAAAGTGGACAGCCTGGACGAATATCACTCCTGGTCGTAAAGTTGTTAGCTAACTCGTTGTAGACCTTAATAAAACCAGAGTCTTATTTAAAGATCGCGTATAATATTTACAAATTTGTTGGGCACACGAAATTTCGACAGCATATCGAATAGAACATTGATCCACCGAGTAAAATGCACCTTGAAAGTCTAGAAAGACGGCTATTTTTGGACGGCGATATTAATTTCGCTGTTCAAGAAATTCCTTTAAGGTAAAATTAATGTCTACACAACCTCGTTCCGATTGGAATCCGGCTTGTTCTTATCTAGTATGGGATTCATGCGAAGCGCTAAGGCGATGTGAGATAATTGAAGCAAATTACCTAGACACGGCTAGAGTCAAGTTTATGACACGATATTTTTCACACGAATTAGGATTGCCTTTTCGAAGATAGGAATGATGGTCGACTTATTTGAATCGGTTGCTGCGGGTTCCTCTTTCCATATAGTTTAGAAAAGGTCAGTCAACGCTTCAGAAATTATATCGCTACCATCCTTAAATAATTCCGGAAGCAAATCATCGGGGCGTGCGGTTTTGCAACGTTTAAGATGTAGGTTTGCATCCCGTATTTCTAACTCTAATGCTTCTTCGGGACTAAAATTCCACACTGTTGATATAGACTTATCTTCGAAAATCGGAAGTTCCGCAGATGCCTAAAAATTGATCTTTGATGTGCTCACCTCATCTATCAAGACGAGTTATTTTACCGTTTATTAAATGATTGTTACTATCATTTAAAGTTTTGCTAACTTTAAATTTTCGTACCTGTTGCGCTTGTAACTATATATATTCGTCACTTCACTAAAGATGGTTTCTTTTTTTCGATTCCTACTCAATCACCACGTCGCGACAATAAATTCATGCAGGTACTTCTGAGACTGAATTCCTAATTTCAATAATTTATGATGGAGTCTGTTGTTTATATCCGTCACTGACTGCAAGTCATTGTCAACTCATCAAAAGGAGCCTTGATAATGATCTCGTTAAGCAATTTAAAAGTCGTATTCGTTAACGATGTATTTGGAATGTGAGTTAAGTGCTTGGCCATTTGTGTACTTGAATTTGGAAGCCCTCTTATCCTCAGCATAATGACCAGTGATAATACGCCGTATCCTAGTATACGCTTTAAGGGAGTTGTTACGCTATTATATTGCTTATTATGTTTTAGAAATACAGCTTCAGTTTATCATCATCCAGTGCGGAGCTAGTCCTTATTAAGGTGAAGTTCTATGGTGTGATCTCTTAGATTCTCTGCAGTTGAAGACCTTACTTGCTATTAATAAAAGTAAACGCACTCCTGTTTAATCCTCAAGATACATTTTAAAGCTTTCACCTGCTTTACTGCCTGGTAAGTTAATCTGTAATTACTGGACTATCGACTGTTTCGGAATACGTATATTGACTGCGATCATCATCTAGAAGTAGCTCTTAACAAATGCTAAAAGTCAATTTATATTTCGAACCAATATCTAATGTCTTCATAGAATCTAAATGTACTGGTCTTTTGTATGTGGCTTTCTAGATTTCCTTGCAATTAGTCAATTGGTCTCTAAACTAGGCGCCAATTTCGTGCTATCTCGGCTTATAATAATAGTCGTAACTATATTTGACTCCAACTTAGTCTGCAAGTCGATCTTGAATCCTTGAACCAGATCGGCTGGAGGCTCGAAGATGCGTCCGCATCAGGTTCTATACGATGCTTTTTTATTTATTCGTGCACCAAGCTCCTAGAAATTTAACAGTCAACGCCACAATATGCTATCGTATCAATGCTGCCTTATCTGATGAAATGTGTTGTATTGACGGATGGGTAGAACGCGTAGAAAAAATTACTTGGCCTACTATATTAGTCATTCCAAAAATTGGTCCCGTGGCATCAATGTGAAACGCTAATCGTGAACCATCATCAGGGAGAAATAAGTAATGTTATTTTAAATAGCACATCATTAAAAATATTGTTTATTTGCTACCGAGTTTATCTCAAGATAGTGATTTAATTATTGTGATGACTAAACTCACTCGTATTTGGTGCGTGTTCATTATTCCAATCTTCAGTAAAGGCATTCGTACGTTGGCGATGGCCATCGTATTATATGCTTGATTCGGTGTGTGTCAGCTAACGATTTAAATTATTTTACGCATTCGTGCTTCTTGTAAAACACAAATTAGAAAAGAACATGTTGAACTTTATCCAGGCAGTGGTAGCATAGATACTATTATTCTCCTTATGGAATGTATGCTGTCATCCCACAGTAGGAGTATTTATGGATTTATGTGCATTTAACTCAGTAGCTATTCAAATTCCTCCACAGGGATATATTAAACTCATCTATATTAGAATTAGAATTATGTATTTGGATTCTACCAATTTAATATAATTTACAGAGCAAATATACAAAACCGAACAGTGCTTTACATTGGATCAAAATGCACAATGGTACATGATTCATTTCTGGAATATTTATATACAGCTGAAATTAGAATTCAGATAATCATGTACTATTACTTCTACTACTGCTACTACTACTATGTATGTCGGTTATCGATTTCAATCACTGTTCGCCATCGTGCTTCTTGTATAATACTAATTAGAAAATAACATGCTTAATTTTATCCAGGCCGTAGTCGCATAGATACTATTATTCTTCTTATGCATGTTGTTATCCCACAATAGGCGTATTTATGGATTTAGGTGCATTTAGCTCAGTAGATATCCTAATAAAAATGACACACTCGTTAAATTTGTAAAAAGCATGCACGTTCTTTAAAAAAGTATTTCTTGTCGAGTTAGTTTCTACAATGAATTGTCCAACGGTTTGGCTATAAACAGTGCGTCCTAAAATGTGCGTACTTTCTCCATTGTTGCGCGTATTTAAATACATTTTATCATGAACTATGCTCTTGCATGCGTCTATCCGAGATTTAGCCTACCAATTCTGCATCAATTCGCCTTGTTTATTTCAACTTTCAGTATGAGCTTAGCATCGTTCAAAAATAAGATGCTAATTAACGTTTACCAATCAATCTATTAAAATAGTGTTGTAACAATGCATATCCCATTAAATTTAAAAAATCATCATCGTCGATATCTGAAGAATTGTATCTGTCGATAACTGATACTTGTAAAACGCAAACGAGGCTCCAATTATTGTCCTGTCTCGACTTTTTACGTATGATTTATTTTATTGTGGCATATGGCATTGTTCTCCCAAAAAGCACCAGATTTCCTTAAGAGATTGGGTAAAGATTTGATATAGAAGAAACAGCTAATTTTAATTTCAATCAGATTGGGTAGTATATGATGTGCTCGTCTACCAGGATGGAGTTCACATGCTCATAATTGGTTTTTGTTTGAAATCCTATACGTTATGGAGTTGAATCGTCCTTAGCGGCGTTCTTGATTCAGTTTTTTTAATTCATTTATCTTCTAAAATTTCTTGCATATTTATCAGAATTAAATTCGAGGTTTGGACTTTAATGAAGGGTTCATTGGAAGTCATCTCCATTCATTTAAGTTGAATTGGTGTAGGTTATAAGTTTTGTAACGATCTAGATAGCCTTGTTCCTGTGTGTTATCTGAGTCGATCTCTTACTTAATCATTAGTCATTAAGATTATTTTTACGCAGCAGTTTGTGGTTATGAAATTGAGGCCATGAGTATTTGCTTAAGCTTTAAAAGTTGGCTTCTCTTAGTCTTCAAAAATTTTAGGATATTTACATTGATCACTTGTTGCAACGCGTTCAGACTGATAAATCAATATTTAAAAATATTACTTTTTATCGCATAATGTCTCCTATCATGTGGATTTTCATAAAATGCCACTTCCATTCAATTGGGAGATATTCCGTTCTCTAAATGACGGCTAGAAGCTATTGCATGTCATTCTGAGCTTCAGTTGACTGGTTTAGTCGTATTGTACCATTAATAAACACGAGAGACTTTGTTACAGACAGGTTTCAATGAGAAGAACAGAGACCGTGTGCTTTAAGTGTATATTTTCTGAGACCCACCACACGGGAGACATTTATATTTACTCGTCAGATACGGACAAATTCCGAAAGCATTCCATTAATCCCATCGCTTTTCTTGGCTTTCATTAGACTGCATTTCTTCGCTGCGTCATTAGTTTAACAAGATTTGATACTTCATTTATATCTAAGTAATTTGTAATATTAAGTAAATCAACTATATTTGAAATGGCTCAAGGTTCGGTGCTCTATTTTTATCTACCTCGAGGCTAACTAAACAATAAATATCATTGGCTAATTAGTCCAGCGTTTTCGCAAGATTCATATAGTTCCGTCAGCACCGATTTAACACCTTTGTATTATTTATGCCATAAAATTGAAAATTTCAAGAGAAACTGCATAAGTCTGACTTTGTTGTTCACTAAGCCTAAATTTAATTTTCTTTGGATTGTTAATCATTACCAACACATTTTTTTAGCTTTCAAAATTCAGAAATTCGTCATAAATTATTTTCATTAAAATACTAGTGGTTGTGTTTAAACCAAACTTTTTAAAATGTATACCAACTTTGAAAAATTAGTGCAAAATAAACGTTAGTATCTGCTTACTGTCAAGATGATTCGGTCAAGTATGTATGCGAGTGCGTTAAGTTCCTCGTCCGAAAGCGAGTCGGACAGCGAACGCGAAGAACCAATGGTCAAAATGGATCGGACTCGAGCGTATCATCACCGGGTGCAAAGTGACGATGAAGAGGAGAAGCGTGTGGTGCGCAGCGCCAAAGACAAGTGCAACGAGGAGTTGGCCACTGTCATACGAAATCTGAACAATCACAAAAAAATCAAGGATATGGGCAACATTTATAAAGGCAAGGAAAATTATACTCTTTCTATTTTCTTTTGTATAAGCTTATTGATGGTCATACGTTTGGCTCAGTTCTACATTTTGCGAATTTTTATATATGACCAGACCATGCAAGCTCTAAGTATTTTCCTTTGTTAATTATATTCAACCTGGCATTTTGCTTTAAATACTATGGCCAGTATTTAAGTTTGTATTCCACATATTTACTTATTAGTCATGGTTGATATCTAGATATAAACACTTGGCTCATTATGTTTATTCATTTGTTAGTGTAAACTAAGCATTGCATAATATAGAAAAGGCAATTCGTACAGAAGACCGGTTTTGTCCTTATTGGAAACTCATCACGTATTGTCCTGACTTTTCCGCTGCCAGGGCTCGAACCTGGGTACGTCTGTTACTCAAACCACTCATAAGGCTTTTGTAATATGGCTGTAATGTTTTTCGATGTGAATTTGGTTTAATCATTCATGATATACTAATATCGCTTACAAAATTTACCCATATTGTTTACTATTCTCAATTTAAGTGCTGAGCCCTGCTAAGTAAATTCATAGTTACATTTATTAGCGTCAATTTGAATGATTTTATTTTGCCTGCACTTTTTGAAATCGATATTTTTCGTTTGTTCTCTGGTAAAAGTACCATTACGAACTGTATACTTTATGCTAATTCCATTGGATTACTATCTGTTTTGTGTTTCTTTTTGGCTTTTTGCTGCTGTGAAGACTTTGAGGATCTTGTACGAATTCAAGAGAAACTAAAAAAAGTTAATGATTTAAACAGTCTACCTAAATCGTTCATCAAGCACATTGTCGGTTTGGAGGATTTCATTGCAGAGTCCTGGGAAACACGTAAAGGACTTGCGAAAGGAACTGCCAACGCATTGACCAAGTTAAAACAGCGTGTTCGCAAATACAATCGTGATTTTGAAGATCAAATCAAAGATTACAAAGAGGTAAGAAATAAAATTCTTTCTTATTTTGCGCCGCAAATATTTAAAAGCAATATTTAAATATATCATACTTGTAATTTTTGACGGAGTTGTGTTTGGGATTAAGCATAGTTGTTATTATGCCAACATTGCATTGAAAATAAACTGAAATTGTATCTTCCAACAAGTTGTCTCCAGAAGAGCTTATACAAATAAGTCGTAATTCACCAGGCCTCTACATTGATTTCTGTCTACTGATATTTCACTCATCTAGCGAATGTACGATGCGGCGTTATCATGTAACCGACAACGAGATTGTTGGGGGATCACTTTTGCGATTCTAGCCTTCGACCGGAGTTGCCACAGTAGCCTGGCTTGAACGATATGTAAGTGGCCTCAAGTATTACCCCAACATGACCAAGAGCTCCATAGCACCATTCGATTTTTATGCTAAATAAATAAGTGGCGTAATAGAACTGGTTGACTGAGCTTCAAACAGAACCATAAATATATTGATTTATCAGGATTTCAAGATTCTGTATATTCAACCACCTACCAAGTTTCCGTAGCCATAGAAATTCCGGCTTGACGACCGGCGGGCTCAAGCTAGTCAGCCCGGGATTGGTAGCATGAACCTTGCCGAGCTATAAAGGGACACAGCCATCATCCAGTTTCATGTGAAGCCTCGAGTTTGGTCTAACTGCGCTGTAATTTTTTTGATAAATGTGTAGTGACGGAATGAGAGGAAGCGTTCCAGACGTGAAGAGCAAGTTTCGGCTGCTGAAGGAAACTTTAGCCACTGGCATCTAGGCAGATAGTGCTCATCAGCTTTGGTTGGTAGACTATCCAGAAGGAAAACTCCGAATACAAACCATCACTAGGAATGTGCGACCTAGTTTTTTTCAGTCCACATATAACCATGACAAGTACAACTTACAATGATTACATACTGCATTGGCCGTCGCGCAGTATAAAAAGAGTCGCCTTATCTGCTTAGCCACGCAAGGTGGATAAGCGAAAACGGGCTATTGCAGGCAACTCTATCTCCGATTCTGCCTCCTTTCTTCCTCCCTCTACTCAATCTAACAATAACACTCTTTTAGATACTATAAATATGGTTGGTTTAGATCATAAAACTGAGCCCAATATCAGGTTGCCAAATATCGAAAACCATTCATTAA
Organism: Eudiplozoon nipponicum; assembly: GCA_029291075.1. NCBI lineage: Eukaryota > Metazoa > Platyhelminthes > Monogenea > Mazocraeidea > Diplozoidae > Eudiplozoon > Eudiplozoon nipponicum. Next base: position 212,057 of record JAQBSW010000352.1, read on the forward strand.
ACCTAGGTTAGGTTTTAACGTAGGCGCATTTAATGTGCGAACATTAAAACAACTTGGACAGCAAGAATCTCTTGCTCGTACGTTGGATAAATTAGAAAACGACATATGCTGCGTATCTGAAACCAGAATACAGGACCCTACGTGCATTACAGAACTGGTTGCACCATCCCTATCTACGCGTTATTGGCTTCGAACATCTGGTTCCACAGAGTTCTCTCAAGCCGGTAAATGGGGCGTTGGTATTGCCCTTAGCGCGCGAGCTGAAGCTTGCTTAATTGAATGGATCCCTTTAAATAGTCGATTGTGTGCGGCACGTTTAAATACATCTACTAAAATCAAAGCAAAAAACCGTTATCATCATTGCCTCTTCGTTGTATCTGCATATGCTCCTACCGATTGCAGCACAGAAGAAAGCAAGGACGCTTTTTACTCCGAATTAAGCTCCTTACTAAGTAAAGCACGAAGTTCGGATATAGTCCTGGTTATGGGTGACATGAATGCTCAAGTTGGTCGCTTAAGCAACACAGAATTTCATTTAGGTGAAGGATACACTCTAAGCTCGACTCGCAATGATAATGGTGAACGGCTTTTGGATAGCTGCGCTGAACATAGACTATATTTAAGTAGTACAAATTCCAGACGTAGTGTTAAACGTTTTGCTACATGGCATCCTCCAGCACCCGGACAACGGTGGACTCAAATAGATCATGTAGCAATTAGTTATAGATGGCGTGGTGGCATCCAGGATTGTCGCTCTTTTTGGAACACTTATGTCGACTCGGACCATGCACTTATCCGTTGTAGATTTGCTCTTAAATTTTCCGGGAAAATAATTAAGAATAAGCCCCAAATTGATGTAGGCAAACTTGAACAACCGTCCTTCCGACAAAACTATGAAAATATTCTAAAGGCTAATCTAACTGGTCTGGATGGCGAAAATCCGAATATACTTTAGTCTCAGATAAGTTCCACTATGATATTAAACTTGCATGTATATTATTTCTCCGCAACAAACAGTATTTAACTGTTATATATTGAATTGAATTATGTCATGCTTACTGCGAAATGTGATAACTGATATCAGTTAAGACAAGAGTTTATTGGTTTACTGGAGTAACAGGTGTTCAAAAATTGTTGTAATTCTCAAATGCGGTGAACTATAGCATACAGTGAAATCGATTGTGTTGATACCAAGTACCGATTCGGCAACCATAGTGTAAAGACCATGTACCTTTTCGGTACTATAATGTTGGTATCTGTTACTGACACGATAGCCATAGTGTTAGTTTCCTTTACAGACTCAGTATATATATTACATAGTGTGAGTTAGCGTGGGAGTCGCATTTTAGAGAATTTATATGATGTTAGCTTCACTACTATAAGTTTACACATTTGTCTAGGAGACCGTACCGTCCTATTATCCCATATTACTCACCAAAATATACAGTGGTTAAAGAGCATAATACAGTCTCCTAAGCACAAAACGAATGTGCACAGAGGCTATACTTTCCTTTCATGCTGTCTTTTGTCTATTATTTTCGCTCACAACTGAAATAATTTGCTACTAGGTTCGCAACACCTAATACATAATTGCATACATATTAGTTCTCCACAATAGCATAATAATACTCATTGCAATATAAGACGCCAATTCAAGTGCAGTCTAAAAGTGGACCTCGAAAACGTTTGGACTAGAAAGGCTGAAGAAATGGAAAAAAGCGTTCGCGTCAGGTAATAGTCGCTGTTTGTTCAAACTTATCCGTGCAACAGATCCGAGAAAGTTAAAAGTTAGCAAAACTATAAATGACAGTAACAACGAATTAATAACCGATAAAATAAGTCGTCTTGACAGATGGGCTGAACACATTAGAGATCAATTTTCTTGGCCACCCGCGTCAGTTCCGATTCCCGAAAGCATGTCTGCATCAACATTGTGGAATGTTAGTCCCGAAGAACCATCCGAGTTAGAACTGCGCGATGCAATCCTATATCTTAAACACCGCAAAGCCGCAGGCTCCGATGATTTACTTCCGGGATTGTTTAAGGATGGTGGCGATATAATTTCAGGAGAATTGACCAAACTTTTTCATACTATATGGAGTGAGGAAACCGTACCACTTGACTGGAATGAGTCGACCATCATTCCCATCTTCAAAAAAGGCAATCGTAATTCGTGCGATAACCATCGTGGTATAAGTTTGACTCCGGTCGTATCAAGGTTATTTGCTTCGATTATCCTACGTCGTCTTAGCGCTTCACGTGAATCACAAACAAGAGAAGAACAGGCCGAACTCCGCTCAGGACGAGGTTTTTAGATAATATTTTTACGTTAATGAAAGTTCTCGAACAGAGGCATTTATATCACCGTCCCACAATAGCCGTCTTTCTAGACTTTAAGGGCGCATTTGATTCGGTGTTTTATTCCATATCTTGTCGAAAAGCGATGGGCCCACAAAATTTGTTAATATACGTACTCTGTATACAAATACTTCTGGTCGCGTTAAGGTCTACAACGAAGTAACGCATAACTTTACAACCAGCAGTGGTGTTCGTCAAGGTTATCCACTTTCCCCTATTTTGTTCAATTTTGTAATCGATGCTATTGTGAACAACACTCTTCCACACATTCAGGATGCAGGAGTTGAAGTTCTCTCGGGCAATAAACTAGTCGATCTTGACTATGTGGACGATATCGTACTATTATTCGACAATCGGGATGCTGCCCAGACCACCTTGAATAGATTAACAGACGTTATTCCGTCTTTCGGTATAAAATTCGCACCCTATAAATGAAAGATACTGTTACAGGATCACCCACCACTCACTTCAACATTGCGACTGCAGAATGAAGATCTAGATATGGTCAACAGGTATGCATATCTTAGGAGCTCTATCAATAACTTAGGCAATATGCCCGATGAGGTGAGAATGAGAATCTCGAAAGCAAGAGTAGCTTTTACGAACCTTCGCCATTTATGGAGAATCGCAAATATTTCACTTTGCATAAAAGGTCGTGTTTAAAATGCATCTGTACGCGCAGTCTTACTATACGCTAGTGAAACTTGGCCTCTTAGAATTAGTGATTTTAGACGCTTAAAGGCATTCGACCATCGTTGTTTTATAGGCATAACACTTGTTGATTACCAACAACGATTAACCAACGTTGACATTCGTAGACGCATTTTTGGATCTGACAAGGTGGGCAGATTTTGACATGGCAGAAACAATTGAAGTCACTTACATCCAAATTGGGTAGTATGGGACCCACTTGTGTGCCAGGATGTGGCATCGAATCGAGCTCAGTGGCGATCTTGTTGCAGATGTCTAGTAGAATCATCTTCGGAACTTTCTTTTCTTAGTAGGGCAAAGTTAGCTGCGAGGTTTGGTCTGTTTATGACGTGATACTGTGAAAGCCGCAAGGAAGCTGTATTGCTAATGTTGCCCTGTCTGAATGCTAACTTGGCCTTAATGTTGTTGTGGAGAGATTTAGCTTGTATCATTTTTGTGAATTATCCTAATGAATTTACTCATAGTAACTATGTCTTCCTTCTCTCTGTCTCTTTCTATCTCTCTCGTATATATCACTAATAATTTGTCTAAAATATTATTTGTGTTTTCATTTATAATTTTTTCACACCTTATGGTTATTTGGTACTGGAACATTAGTCACTTTTGACTTTTGTATGGCTGGGCATGATGATGACAACGATGATATACAATACATAAATGTGATCAAATTAACGTACTCAATCTTGAGAAACAGATATGTAGGAAAAGTGACCAGTGACTAAATAAATTGACTTTTAACTTGTATTTTTGCTTTCTTCACATTTCGAATACCTTAAAATGATTCATTCATCAAAGTAGTTTACAATAAATAATATTTATAAAGGAATTGACTGAGGTCTATCCATTCAAGAGGGATTGAAACACCTAAAGCGATTTTTAGTCATTCCTCTCTAAAGACGTAATGCTTATTGGATTCAAATAGTTCTTCAGTTCACATTTATTCCTAAAAAAATGTAAGGTTTAGTTAGTTAAATGAACATTTGTTGCCAGGGTGGAGATGACAAAGAACTAAATCAAGGTCGCGATCCTTGTATAAACACTTGTACATACATTTGCCAGAATAAACTAAGCACTGTATTGTTTATATACATGACGGGACAGGTGTTTATACATATGTAGGTTGCACCAGTTAACATCTGCTTAAATCTGGTCTTTTAGTTAGTGTACTGAGTGACATTAGATTTCTGATGAAGGTGCTCTAAGTGAGACACCAAAACGTCAAATCACCAAAATTAAACCACACTATCCTTTCCAGTGGTTATTACTGGTGATGTGGACGCCTTCGGATGAACGAGACTATTCAGCACCCAGCCAGCACAAAAACGAACACAGCGTGCACTTGGAGATTCGCGTCAATCGGATTATTGCGGAACTATGAGTGCAGATCAAGACACCAGGGATGAAAATCGTGGACATGTTTAGATTTGTTGACGGCAATGTGCAACTAGCAGTAACAACTTGCAAGTCATCGGGTTTAACATGGCAATGCACCAAATGCTAATAAAAAGTAGCTTACTGTGTCAACTTGAAGATGCGCAATAGTCGAGCACATCGAAACACAGAGAATCCCATCGGCTCGATCACGTGCAATTTCGTCAACAGCAGCTCCCCGATCGACACAATGACTATGATGAAGTCGAAGCAGTTGAATAGTTTAGAGAAGTAGTCTTGTATGCCAAAAGCCATCATTTTGACAGTCATTTCCACAGTAAAGAGACCGATGAACACTACGTTCGCGAATTCTACAAATGATTTATTTTAAATTACTAGAATCAACGGCCAGTTACGAAAAATAGGCAATGGTATGAAACTAAAACACAACATCAAACGAGTATTGTTTGCGCGGACGGTGATAATAATTACTTCAATCATGGTTGTGATCATGATATAAACACCTGACCCTTTACGCACTAACATTTGTCAGTATAAACTGAGTATTATATGGTGTAGTAAAGGCAATATTCATCTAGTAGATCGGTTTCCTCTTTACTGGGAACTCATCACATACTGTCACGAATTTGCCGCGGACAGGCCTGGAACCTGGGCACGTCTGCTTCCAAATCTGGTGCTCTAACCACCGAGCCACCCTGCACTTTTCCAATTATACAATGCTTGCTTTATACTGATAAAAGTATGTAGATAATTTGTCAGGTGTTTAGATCAAGATCGCAATATCGATTAAAATTAATTAAAAGAAAACATGTTGTGGTTTAAAAATGAAGTACATCTATATCATAAATTTATGTTTTTAAATCAGTTTTTATGTTGTTTTAAAGACGGACGATTTTAACTCAATGAACGAGAAATGGAGACCTCTACTCTCCTATTGTAGCACATCCTCACTGTTGGATGGGAAATATAGATTACGAAAAAGACTGTTGTATTTGCATTAATATATATATATATATATATTTTATAATACATCACACGTTCCACACATTCACCATATCTACACGAATAGGATATATATGCATTGATTGTTTTACGTGGAATATGAGAAAAACGAAACTTAATACGTGAAATAAAATTTATTAATAAGTTTTCCTTCTACCAGTATCTCAGGCCATTATTCTG